>OX393549.1:44651596-45051596 GCA_947650365.1 Chamaelirium japonicum | reverse complement strand
GAGAGCATGCCCACCAATTTTCATCAAATTCTAAAACCTCTAGATAGGTTTCTCAAAGTTATCTTATATATCTCATATTCACTGGATCGCTACCATATATATATATATATATATATATATATATATATATATATATATATATATATATATATATATATATATATATATATATATATATATATATATATATAGAAGTGTTAGAATGCGGCATGCGGTGCGTGCGGCATGGCACCGCAGCCGTCTGATGCACTGCTGCGTGCATTGCATGCACGCAACGCGTGCATCAGACGGCTGCGGTGCGATGCTGCATGCACCGCATGCCGCATTTTAGCATACCCCTATATATATATATATATATATATATATATATATATATATATATATATATATATATATATATATATATATATATATATATATATATATATATATGAGGGCTGGGTTCCTATGACATGTCATAGGGAGTACCTTATCTTAGATAGAATGTCCACAAAAAATCGAAGCATTCTAATACTTGTTGGGGCATCAAATGCTAGAAGCTTTATCGGCCATCCAGTTTAACCGTTAAATTGAAAATCATATTTGATGCCTCTAGAAGTTTTAGAATGAGCCGATTTTTTGCGTGGGTCCTATCTAGGATAGGGTGATCATCCTCATAAAAATTCAGAATATTCTAAATATTCTAGGGTTACTAACTCACCATATGTCATAGGGTACTCCCTATGATATGTCATAGGAACTTATTTCCCTATATATATATATATATATATATATATATATATATATATATATATATATATATATATATATATATATATATATATATATATATATATATATATATATATATATATTCTCTCTTTCTTTGTCAGAATCCTATCGGCTCATACCGAGTGGTATCGCCGAGTCATATTGGTTTTGAGCCGGTCAATACCATCAGATAAAGAGTTTGAACATTGGACGAATTGCCTTTCAGCACAATATTCAATTTCCGACGAGCGCAAAAAAATTTAGTTTTGGAAGGCAGGAAGGCACTAGGGTTTCATCCGTGGCCATTGGATCCTCAAATAAGAGCCCTTAAATTGCCATGAATAACCCAAAGAGAGCAAAGAGAAAATAGGGAGAACGAGAGAGAAGGCCACACGAAAGAGAGAGAACAAGAGGGCGGATGTGTGCACGGCTCCAAGGAGTCCATGAACAGTTTGTTTACAGCCAAAGCCTAAAGTGTGTCGTCCTAATGGTAGCATTGCTTCCTATATATGGCTTCCCATAGTGCTTATTTTACTACCCTCTTGATATAACCAGAAGTTAAAAGAATTATTATCAGAGCTCCTTTGTACCTAGAAACTAAGGATAAGTGTTAAATCACATGAACTTTAACTAGGGGTGGCAATGGGTCATGTCGGGTCGGGTTCGGGTTCGTGTCATGTCTAGTTTCGGGTCGTGTCCAAAACATCTAGACCCGGATCCGACCCGTTTAACTAATCGTGTCTTGATTCTAAACCCGTACCTGATCCGTTTATAAACAGGTAGACCCGATAAGACCCGTTTACCACACAGGTTTATTCAGTTGACCCGATCTGACCCGATCCGACTCAACCCGACATTACCCCCAATAGACCTGCTGATACTATATATTATAGTTTGTAAACGGGTAGACCCGATAAGACCCGCTTACCACACGGGTTTATTCAGTTGACCCGATCCGACTCAACCCGACATTACCTGATAGACCCGCTGATACTATATATTATAGTATCGGATTGCGGGTAGACCCGACCCGACACAACCCGGTGAATTTTAAACGGGTCTTCCCTGGTCTACCATGTCCAGACCCTAAACCCATACCTGACCCGTTTATTAAACGGGTCTATCGTGTCGATCTGTTTATGATCCGAACCCATTTAGCCCTGACCCGCTAACTTTGTGTCGGGTCTGTCGTGTCGGGTCCGAAATTGTCAGCCCTAACTTTAACTCATCCAACCTTAATTATTGCGGTATCATCAGTGCCAAACCGGGCTCGATCTTGTTCCTGATTGCTACAAATTTTCTTCGTCCAACCTATTACATGATATGTATACAACTCAGATTATGTGGGAGTGAGTTTCTTTGTGGTTGAGGTAAAGAATGGTGTTGCTTACTCTAGCTCTTGTTGTAGTCTTTCTTGGTTTCTATGCACCTGTGGTGTAAAAGATTTAAATGTCGCTAGTGGGTTTCTGCCACCAGTTGCACGCTGCCACGTCAATCGAGCTGAGCGGAATCGGAAAAACCTTCGGGCTGAATAGCATTTCTCTATTTTTTTTACATATATCATATTTTGATCTATCCAAATGGCACCTATTTAATTTTTGGGTTATTGTGACTTTGACACCAAAATTTTGCCTTGAATTAGACTTTACCCCCCATATTTTCATTAATTAGATTTTACCCCCCAAATCTAACTATTCCGTCAACTCACCCCCAAAACTTTATTTCTTTTCCATCAGCTCACCCTTTCTCTTAGATGGTGAGTTGACGGAACAGTTAGTTTTGGGGGGTAAAGTCTAATTAATGAAAATATGGAGGGTAAAGTCTAACTCATGGCAAAATTTGGGGGGCAAAGTCAAAATAACCCTTGATTTTTTTTAACACAGTATTATGGCCTCAACTGCATTTCTCACTTAGTTCATTATATGCCCTTAACTGCATTTCTCACTTAGTTGTATGTGGCAGGCAAATCTTTGGATTATGATCTTCAGTTATGTTGGGAATTACTTTCTGACACACTATTTCTTCACAGTACTTGGTGCATCATATACATTTCCATCATGGACAATGAATAATGTAAGATCCAAGATACCATAATCCTAGCTATGATCTTATACTGATTTTCTTGAAAGATAATGTGGTTCTTGTTATTTTGTAAAGAAATACTTAGTTGATCATTAGTGAAAGACATGTTTGCTTGGTGATATAGAAACATTTATGAAAGATTTTAACTCCTTGGATAGATGATCAATAAAGGCTTATATATATGTCCTTGTGTTATTACTAAATATAGAATTAATGGAGTGGATGCATATTTTTCTTTAAAGTATTTGTAGGTAGAGTTCACATCACAATCTATCATTTGGCTTTCCCTTTATGAGTGTCGTCCATAGTCACCAAAATCGCCAAGTTATTGAAAGTAGCGCTTTAATCGCAAACTTAAATATAAGCCAAAAATTTATCAATTTTTACAGCGACTTGTGCTAATCACCAAAAGGGCCGACTTTTACCCTAACTTTTTTTAGTAAGTCACGATTTAATCAGCGATGCTAATGACGGACCCTACTTAATTTGTAAAACAAAATTTAATGGTTAAGGATGCCATAACTCATAAGTAGGTTGAATGTGGGTATGCGAGGGAAATTGATAAAGTCTTTATTACAGTGTTGAAGAAAAGAAGAGTGGTAATTGAAAATGGTATCTTGGTTGTATCGTGGTGGCATAAGGACCTTAGAGCAGGACGTTATCTAAATATCTAGCTTCCAGGGTGACCATCTTAGATGGATGGATGACAAAAATACTTTTCAGAGGATGGACGGTTTGCTAGCTTCCTCTGTTCATGTCAATATTTTAGATGCATGTCATAATATATATGATTCACTAGTTATTATTTTTTACGCTCATTTGGTATATTCCTTTTGATCTTGCTGCAGGTACCACATGCCACATTCCTTCTTGCTCATTGTTGTTTCTTGTTTTATCATGTAACATCAAATATGATGCTTCGTAGGCTGCGACACTCTATTTCTCACTTAACATATGCAACTCAAATGGTCATGGAAGCTGCATGGACGTTAGCTCTTGCTTATTTCATTGCTTATTTGGAGACTTTGGCCATTTCAAACGTATGTTGTAGCATATGTTATTATGTTGTAGTTTGTTTTTTATCCATCATCCATTAAATTTTGTATTTTTTTAACATGTTCATAGACGAAGTGCTTGTGAAATGTTATGCATTTACTTGAAGATTTTTAAGTGCTGGCAATGATTGATGTGTGAAGGCATTGCATGTTTCATACATAGAACATGACAAGTTCGCAATAGGGCACGATTTTTATGGTTGAAGATAATTAGTTAACTTATGGGAGCATAATAAGTTTTCAACTCTCTCCAAACTGATATCACACTCCACTACCACAAAAAATATGTTAAAGATGTATTTATTTATTTTTGATAATTTTTAAGTATGTATTTATTGTTGAAGATATTTATTTATTTTAAAGAATTATCCACAATTGCATATATTTTTTAGGGCCCCTAGACCCCTTACACTACCTTTTACATTTTTTTTTTTTTGAGAAATCCCTCTAGGGTTTTACATATTCAAATAAGGTATTTGTCCCTATATTCAAAATATGATATTTATAAGGCATTTAAATACTATAAAACTAAAAATATGCTATAAAATTTGAGAAAATGTACAAATGTTTTGCAATAGTCAGGTTTAAACTCAAAAGTGTAAAGTTCTCAACAAGTCTCAATCTCTCAGTATGAGCATAAATAAAATTACTTATTAAATTAAAATAAAATCTATTCACATCTTTATCATCCCCATATAGTAAAGCCTCATCATCACTGGTTGTGTTTTCCCTAGATGATACACCTCCAATAAGGTGTTATTTAAACCTATAGATACCACCGATTTTCTTCTTCTTATATAGATTGTACCATACGGCTTTTTTATCATTCGGGTCCTTAAACTAATCATATTCCTACCCCAGATCGACTTGCCTATTACTTGTTGTACTTTGAGATACATTCAAAGCGGTGGATGTCATTACTTGTCTAAAAGAAAGCAAAACAAAATAAAAAAAAGTAGAAAATAAACTTTTGGGAAAAAATTTGGAGGACATTTACTTGTTTAAAACATAGTAAAATAGAAAAAAAAAACTTAAAAAAATAGTAAAAATGACATCCATTAGGTGGTCTAAGAACCAAAATGCTCTAGAGAGCTGGTCATATATCATTATAAAATATAAAAAAAGAGAGTACGATGTCTCCCATTTTGTGGTCTGGAGACCAAAATGTGCTTATGGACTATTTAGTACATAGTATTTGATTTATTAGTCATAAAATGGTTGATTGACCTTGGTATGGTATACAAATTTGAGGAAATATATAAAGGTTATAGTGATTTGTCAAATCATCTTTTAATTTTGATAACTTGCTCATGTTTCATAACAATGATTTAAAGTTCACAAATATTTGGAGGTAGTCCTATTTGTATTCAATAGGGAATCTACTATCAAGTGATGCTGGCAAGCTATAAAACAACTGGAGAAGCAAGTCTATATTCAGATCTATAGCTTTTCAATAGAGGCCATTGCTATATATATATTTGGGGCTTCCCTTCGTTTCTTTAGAGATAAAGAAAAAATAAACTAGTGCTTAATTGGCAAAGGTTGATACAAGAATATTGGAGATGTCGTTCTCCCTCTCTTTGTTGAAGAATAGAATTGATGCTATATATGATTTCTTATATACAATCGTTATGGTGTGGTATGTTTAACATGGGTCAAATATATGATTATGATTTATGACCATATAGAAGGTAATTGAATCTTCGTTTGAATTGGCATGAATGCATGGTATGTAACCAACCAGTGAGCCATGATGGGTTAGAGCCCTTTGTCCTTTGGTTCTATGCTAGAAAGTCTATGAACATGGAAGGTATTATTGGTATATAGGTAAAAAGGTAGAATTTTTTTAAAGAAATTTTAATTCTTAATGCCTATGTGAAAGTAGAGATGGATGAATAAATTATCCTATAAGTGAATAGACACACTTTGACATAACTGATAGGCTACTCTTGAAAGATTATTGATTCTCCTATGATCTCAGCACTTAAAGAGTCAATATATCTATCTGCCAAACACAACTCTAAATATTTTTATGAAGGTTTAGTTTTGATTTCGCTCATTCTTTCTAATGGCTCATTTGTTTCAGTTCTAGCCATCATCTAATATACTCATCACCACTAGACCGAAATTGTTGAAATGGAGATTGTTCATGTAATAATATGTGGACATGTAGGTCTGTACTTCATAGACATAAAGAATATTCTTCACGAAATCAGTTTAGGTACTAATCAAAGAAAGTTTATACATTTACCTCTGATTGGTAAACATTGAGTATCTCTGATATGGCAAGAGTTTTTTATATCTAGATAAAGGTTCTACAAACATAACTCACCATTGAAGTATGTCATTAGAGAAAATTTATCATTATTTCATTAGACCATTACAGATATTTGTTTGCAATGTTAGCAAGTGCGATCTGCGATCACATAACTCAGGCACAACTGAGTCCTTTTATCTAGCTCCTCATATTGCTTTTAGATTTTTGAATATTACGTCTTTAATAGGGACTTTTTTGATAAATCATGCAACCTCCAATACTTGTATCGTTTACTATTTCTTAGCTGCATCTGCCTGCTGGTAGTTTTCATCAAATTTTTTCTTGCAGTCTCAAATTTTGTTCGAAGAGATTCTTCAAAATTATTTATGTTCTGCCTAGTAGGTGGGTGGTTATACTTGCAAAAGTCAATATAAACAGCTAAAATATATCATGAAATGATACATTTTATACTTTTAATTTTTTTTATATATATTATATCATATTTCATATTTTCTAACTATGTTTTTCCCCCTCTTATCTAATCATGAGATAGAATGTAATTATTGAGTCATATAGATAGATATTTTGATCATGTGAGCTTCCAATTAGACAATATTTAGAGCTATTCTGTAAAATAATTAAGTCAATTGTTTTGTTCATGAATGATATTCACTTTCAATATTTATGCTTCTAAGTTTTAATATGATTTCCCTTGACATTATAAAATGGGAAGGGTTTCATATGTCATTTGTCAATATCATACTGATAGTTGATGTTTATTTTGATTTCTTGCAGTTTCCTTATTATGACTTCGTTGATCGAGCATCGATGTATAAAATAGGATCACTGTTTTACGCGATGTATTTCATTGTGAGCTTTCCCATGTTCATAAGGTACACAATTGATCTTGCTTCAAGTGCTGAATTTTGTCTTTGAAGAACTTTTCTATAACGCACCTTATGCTAGATAATACACACACACGCGTGCGCACACGTGCACACAGGCAAAAAAACAAACAAACATGCACATAAAGCACCTTAAAATAATGATTCAATGGAAATCGTAATCTGAATTATTAGTCTGTTTTCAGGATCTATAGCTATGTAACAATATAAAATATATCATTTTTTTCTCTGTGGGATAATTTTTTCATTTTTATTTTATTTCAGATTATATTCAATAAGATAATTGTTTTTTGTGTGTATTTAATAAGATTATGGTTTCTTTATTATGCTATGCTACATGAGTGCTCGTTAAATCTACTTAGTCGTTAAGACTGATCGAGGCCTTACGTTTCGTATACATATGTAACATTATTCTTTTGCATGCATGCATGATTAATGGAGATAGTCGTTATTTTCTCTAAATTTGTGTTCTACATGTTTGTTAGTTTGTACGCATCTAGATGTACAGACAAATACCATGCATTTAGTTATGAACACTTTGTAACTACAAACATTTTTTAATATGATACTATGCAGGAGGCCACCCCTAATGATCTGATTTATTTTAAAAAATATTTAGCGTAGCGGATATTACACTTTTAGACCCCAAATCTGGTTTCTGTGTTGGGTGGGCACCTCAAGTCCATGGAGGAATGGACTTGAAGGTAAAATGACCTGATCTTTTTGTTTGAAGCCGACCTCAAACAAAAAGATTGAAGGTAAAATTACTTTTTAACAAAAAAAATGCAATATCTCTTGAGAAACCAGAAATTCAAGTAAACTAGAGATTGAAAGAAAATTCAACACATATTACACATGCACACAAAATTGAGCTGGATCATATTGGTAAGATTTGCTATTTAATGCATACTACATGGTATTATACTCTATTAATCATGATTTACAACAATGGAATTTCTTGAAAACCGAAATGATCTGGTTTTCTGAACCTATATATCCTTTGGTCATAAGATTACATGGGATATGCCACCATAATGCAAAAGTGCATGGTGAGCCATCTAGATTAATTGTCTACTTTGCCTAAATTATAGGGGGACTTAGTGAGCTGTCCCTGGCAAAGAGATCGGTTAAGTTGAAGGACTTTGAAATTTTGTGGATGAAAATGCTCTCCACAACATTTCAAATTTTCGTTTGCCATGCCACCGAACCAATGAATCACCTAACCGAACCATCGAGCTGCTCGGCACCACCGAACGCCGCTGCAACCACTGAACCGAACCTAAACTTAACCCTAACCCTAAGATCTAAAGGCCATGGGATGAACCCTAGACCTAGGATCCTCAACCGAACCACCGAACTGAACACTGCCTATGCCTTTGCTGCTGTTGCCACCACCACCGAAGATGCTCGAGAGAGATGGGAGAAGAAGTAGGGGAGGGTAATTTCAGGTTTATTGTCTTTGTCAGGGACCTTAGGCTAAATGAAATCTAAGTGGGTCCTGTTCACGGGAACGATAAGTTGCCAGGGACCTCTCACACATTAACCCTAAATTATATTAAGATATGTAGATCACACTAAATGGTATGTGCATTATTGTTTTCTATAACATAACATGCATTTTTTTGGCATAGCCACCATTCATCTTATGGCAAATAAGGTTAGAAAATCTGACACATTTTTTAGTCATTTAACTCATTTACAAACATATGAACATACACGGAAAACATATTTATTTCGTAACCAAATGATTCCTTCAGTGAGCATGAGATTACTCTTGTTCATGACTAATGTCAGATTGCAAACGACTTTAAACAATGCATGCAACTTTAAAGGATTTGAGGGTAGTGGGTCATCTATAGGGCTAACAATACTCCCCCCCCCCCCTTCGGTTTAGGGTTTCAGAGAGAACTCTCTTCCCCCCTTGGTTTAGGGTTCGGAGAGGGTCTTTTGGCCTCCTCAGACATCGCAGGTGGCTCCGGAGAGGCCGGGATGTCAGGCGGATCGCATAGGGGGGCTGATCTGGAGCCCCCTTCCCTCTTCTTGTAGATAGGGGGTCTCCGGCGGTGGCAATTTTGTGTTCGTCTCTCTGGGGCGGTGCGATTCCCTCCTCTGCTTGCTTTCACCGGCCTCCAACGGCTTCGGGATAGCGTTCTTCGGCGGTCTGCGGCGGGAGTGGCAGATCTGGCCCCCGGCCCGTCGATGGCGGAGGTTCCGAATATGGGGTTTGTAGGTCCCCTCCTCTGCAACGACGGAGCAGATCCCGGTGGCGCTTTGGCGGAGGCGGTTGGATCGGAGCTGGAGGAGAAGATTGGCGACGCCTCTTCAATTTTCTATGTAGAGACGCTGGGTGATGTTTTTTGGAATCTTTTTGGATTTTTTCCTTTTTTTTTTCCCTCCCTTTTCTTTCCGCCGGTGAGCGGTGTGTTGTCTCTGCCGGCGTGCGATTGTGCTGCAGTCCGCCTGTGCGGTGCTTCCCGCCGGCGAGCGGTGGTGTCTGGTGTGTTAAGTGGTTGGGGGTTTCTGCTCCTTTGTTCTACCCGGTGGTGGTGGTTGTCTGTTCGCTAGGTGGCACTTTTGTTGGCTTGTGCCGGGCTGTAACGCCTCCCGGAGGTCAGTTGACCTCCTATTTCCATGAACAAAAAAAAAACCATGAATAGAACCTAATAAGGTTCGACGGTTGGTGTTCGCGCTATACATGATTGCGATCTGGCGATAGGGATGGCAACGGTGCGGTTTTGGGCAAAACCGAAACCGCACCGCAACACCGAACCACCACACCGAAACCGCACCGTACCGCGACGGTGTACCATATGTAAAACCAAAACCGCACCATGCGGTGCGGTGCACCGCGGTTTTACCTTATAATGGTTTAAACGGTGCGATTTTTTGTGGTTTTGGGTAAAACCGAAACCGTACCGCAACACCGAAACCGCACCGCACCGCGACGGTTTTATATTTTGGCAAACCAAAACCGCACCATGCGGTGCGGTTTTCCGCGGTTTGCGGTTTTAAACCGCACCGTTGCCATCCCTACCTGGTGAGTCGAAGCTCGCTGGGAGCGGTTGTGCGTCGAAAACCAAAAGAGTCTAGTGGCACTTTGTCAAGTTAGCATGTGTGTGCCCGCTCATGTGCTCATCTAATGCTTTGGGCCATCTGTTTGGGCATGGATAGCCAGACCCATCTGTGCCAACACTTGTATAGACAGTTTTGAAGGGGAATAGTTTATAGGGAAAATTACAAAAACCTCCCCTCAACTATACACCACATTTCACATTGGTTTCTCAACTTTTTTTTTTTAACAACTTGATCCCTGAACTATGCTCCGTCTGCATTTAACCCCCTCTGTCAACTTTTATTCCAAAAATACTCTTATCCTAGTAAGCATAAGTTAAATATTCCAAAACTATTTTGAGTCTTATTGAAGATTGATAAGGATTTTTTGGGATAAAAAGTTGACGGAGGGGGCTAAATGCAGATAGAGCATAGTTCAGGGATCAAATTATTCAAAGAAAAAAAAGTTGAGGGACCAATATTAAACACGGTGTGTCACGCCCCAGAAATCTGAAGACCGATTCCTGGGGTGTGAGGTGAGAAAAGGGAAAGGGTTCTGGGTATGGTTACTTAACTATGCCAATTTTAGGATTCTCACTGGGCTCTTTCTACGCTCACACACAAGCAAATGAAAGAAGGGGGAGAAACAAAAGTTCAGGCTCGACCTTTAAAAGGAGTATCCTTTCAGTACATGCGACCCAACGGGGTCACAACATACTGACAGAATATCCTCTAAAGGAGCACGCGGCTCAAGCCTCCGACGGCGAGCCGAGTATCTCACCCGCTCCCGAGCACTCGGTGCATCTGTCTGAAGGTCCTATCTACTGGGCTTGTCGAATTAGGTCAATTATTCATCTTATATTTTTGTGGTGATCTAACCTAGGCTTGGGGCCTTGAGGAGAGGCCTACCCAAAGAAAATTCAGCTGGCACATCACCACTTAACACACTAGTTACCTAATAATAGAAGTCTTATTCCAATCCACTAGATTACATCGCAAGAAAGAGACTACTGATAAAACGACATACTAGAATTAAAAAGGAAATGCTGCAACTCTAAACTCGTTCCTGGACTCCTACTGCTGCTCCGATGCCTCAGCTCCTGCAGAAGAGTCTACTCGTGGGAATGAGTAGCCCCCAAAAATATATTTGGGAGATTAGCCAAATAAATGGCTAGTGACAAGCTAACAATCTTAATAACTAACAACGCCCAAATTTTAAGATAAATTATTGATTAACCTAATTGTCAGGCTATGTTCTCAATCACGTCCTAAGTGTCCATGCAATTTCTATATTAACATGCAAATCCTACTGTCACTAGGTCATCGTGTGAACAGTCATACAATTCAAAATTTAATAATCAAACAATTAAGCACTCATACATGAACCCCGGATATTTTGTTCAACCTGCCCCCGGTCGGGCATTACTATCGGGCCTTTTATTTCGATGTAGAGGGCCAACTCTCTCGCCGTGCATCCACCAACTCCATGCACAATTCACCCAGATGATCATAAGGGGTTTCCCGTCTTTCACGGTGGAGCTCTACCGCCCAACTTGTTTTACTATGGGGACTTCAACTCCCCGGGACAGGGTTGCTAGGCCAATCCCTACTCGAGGGCACCTCCTATTGGCTTTACCACAACCCTTGCCCGTGACCCCTAACCTACTCAACTTCGGCTGTACGCGCAAGGTGGTTCACGACCCTTGCGCGCACGGGGTCTCTACCCTCTAACCAGGTAGATTAACAATAATTAACATAATACATGGCAATGAAAGAACTAAACAGTGTTTAATCATTTGCGATGGTTTACACCCGGGTTCCGCACTCTCTCATAACCCAGCATTACATAAAAAAAAACAATACAGCACTCTCACCCAAAATCCCTTTACTAGGGTTACCACGCTCACCTCAGGGGGGTGGGTCCCGGAAATTCTTTAATTATTTATTTATTCAAATTAAGGGAAAATCTAGCTATGGTGTCCATGCAAACAGTATAATATTTGTTATTAAATTATTAACTTTTTACGCATGCGTCGCCGGACTCGCGACTCCGCATGCAAGGCGGGGTCCACTCGACCACATGCGACGACGTCCGACGGGACCCACATGCAGCGTTATGGACACCTACCCTTAATTTATATATTCACGTTATTAATTATTAAAGAAAGCGTGCTGTGTCACCTGGTCGACGTGCACGGACTCCTGTCTCTGGCCTCTGCTCCGTCCTCGGCTGGATCGTCCCGGTACAAACTAGTAATTCAATCACACGAGCATATATTAAAATCTAAGTCGGTGGGTCCCTACAAGGGTGAGAAAGCCAAGTCGGGGCTCGGTTCGTCTTTCGCCCGAGACGTCATCGGGCTAGGGTTTTGGGTTTAAAAAAATATTTTACGGACGGACTTGCGAGCCTTACCGAGTCTAAACTCGGATCGGGGGTAAACAACTAGTCTCGATGGGTCGAATCTGGGAATGACCGGATGGGTACGAGAGTTATTTGGGTGCGACCTTGTTTGGCTTGGCGAATCCGCCATCGGGCCGACTGCCAACAACAAAACCACGAAAAAGAAAATAGAAATTTACCCAAGGTTTTCGGCGTCGGGTGCTCGGCCAAAACCGACAGGTCAAGGGTCATGCTAAACCAAAGGTCGACTGGGTTCGTTCGGCTATCGGCACAAGGCATTCAATTGCCAAAACAAGGAAAAGGATGGTGTCGATGACTGTTGGTCAGGTCGATGGCTACTCAGGATGGTCGAAAGCCATCGCCCAATTGCCGGCCACATGTATGGCGGCCATGGTTGCAGCAGGAGAAGAGGAAAACCAAGGGTAGGGATCTCGGCGGGTCGGCAGACTCAACAGTACAAAACAGAAAGAAAAAAAAAAAAAAAAAGAAAAACAGGGGAATCAGCCGGCTGACCTGAATCAATGGGGAGTTGTTGACTCCGGCAACAGCTCCTCCGGCCGGTCACTCTCCGGCGCCGCACGAGTAGAGCCCCACCGCTAGAGAGAGAAAAAGAGAGAGATCGGAGAGGGATGAGGGGGGGATCGGCTGGGCTTGGGGCTTTATTTATAGGGGAGAGGGGCTGCGGGTATCTCGGAGGGGAATCGGGTGAGAGAAGGTCGGGAGGGGATCGGGATTGAGAGGGAACGGGATTGAGAGGGAGAGATCGCTGGACGGGATAGAGATAAGGGGGGATCGTGGGGATTTCGGAAGGGAATCGGGTTGATGGGGGTTGCGGGATAGGGAGGAAATCTCGCGGAGGAGATCGGATCGGGTTGGGGGGAGGGGATCGGGGTTGTGCGTTTGGGAGAGATAGAGAGAGATAGAGAGAGGAGAGAGAACGGTTTTGAGAGGGAAAGTGATGGCTCGGGTTTGGGGATTGAGAGATAGAGAGAGATGCTCTGTAATTGGGTTGGGTTGGGTTGGCTGAATAGTTGAAAGAGGGTGTGGTTGAATGGGTTGGTTAAAAGGGTTGGGTTGGGATGGGTTAGTGAGAGAAAGAGAGAGAGAGTGTGGGAAAGGTTGGGTTCGGGTTTCTTTTAGTTTCAGGTTTTTTTTCTTTTTTTATTTTATTTTATTTTATTTTATTTTATTTTCTTCTAAGCAATCACGCATTGCTCGCAGTCGAGCTCGCATCGCACCGAGACGGCCGGTGTGCAAACCTCACGAGTCTGACAGACTCGCCTGTAAAACCCGCTATATAATTTGTTTATATTATTCTCCATAACGATCAAGTCTGCCTTGTTACACGTGCTCGCATGCTCGTGTAGCGATCACCATGCCTCCGGCGTCGCCTAGCGGCCCGGACCCGGGGCCCACTGCCCGGTCCACTTCATGTTCAGCACACATCATCAACAAACCTTAATATGAAAACAATCAATCAATCATAGCAATAAAAAAAAATTTTTACCGAGTCGCTCTGTGCGAAAAAGACTATAGAGCACCGGGTATTACGCGGTGTATAGTTCAGGGGAAGTTTTTGTAATTTGCCCTAGTTTCTAAGATAACCTGGCGGGTTTGATCCACCAAGTGTGATGTTGCCGCATCGGTGTCCAGCACCGACAAGATAATATTCTTCTTCCATAACAAGCTCTTAATCATACTTAATTAAGCGATCTACTATTTGGCCTGGCGGTACTTTCCTCTCCCATGTTGGAGGGAAAATTTTCTGCACATCCTGCGTACGAGCGCTACAACTGTTGCCCAGAGCCTATCAGCACACTCTAAGTGTTGGGAGTCACTACCCCCATGTGCTGGGCAGACTACCCCATGTCTCTTGAATCACAGTGGGCCCCGTGGTTGTAGCGTACGTAGGATGTGCTAAAATTTTTCCTCATATTGGAGAGGTTTCTTGTTCAACTCTCGGTATGGACACCGTGAAGCGAACTTCCCTTATTGTTGTTGGCCGCTATTGTCATGTTCTCGAGATTATGGAAATAATAAATAGTTGCTGCTGCCTCCCCCGTTTCGATCTCCGGACCTCTGTGAGCCCTTGCTCTAGCCCCCTGTCCTCTGATCGCATGGTCGGCCCAGCCATAAAAGAAAACTATTTGGCAAATGATGAGAACCATGGTTTTTCTTTTTCTTATTTTTTTTTCCAAGAATCAGCGGGCTCCCAAAACTCCCTAGAAACGTATATCTTTCTCTTCTCTTAGAATTCCTCGTGAAATTGATTCATGCTAAGTATATAATTTTTCTAGACCAAGTAAGGCATGCTCATCTTTGAATTTGGAAAACATATCATAACAAATGAAGATACATTAAGTTTTAATATATTACATCCTAACGTTCAAAAAATCTATATCGACTAACATATCGACACTGGCATATATGAAAATATATAGTGAAAATATTTTAGCAGTGTGGAAATACTACATTTTTATGAAAACAGTAAAAATATTAGCTTTTTGATGGAATTTTTTAACGAAACCCTGAACAACCATAAATCAAACATAGATCGACGCTTTGGAGCACTAAGATTGCAATTCCACACTATCTAGGGGTGTAGACCTTTATATATCATGTATTTGTATGTTGTATTACACAACAGTCTAAAAATAAAAAAAATAAAAATATTGATTAAACGATCCAATTATGCAATGAAACTTTGTATAATCATAAATCAAACATAGATACACTTTGGAACTCTTAAATACCATTTCTATAATATGTACTAGTGTGGAACTCTAAATAGCATATAAATATATGCATGCTCTGCAAATAAATAACATCTAAACATTTGTTTATATTACAACGAGATTTGCACAATCATAAACCAACATAGGTACACATATTAGAACACATAAACAACATTTTTAGAATATCTACATGTTTAAATATTTTTAGAGATTATTTCTTTGATTTTTTCCGAAATATTTTGGTTTATTCCGAAATATTCCATATTTTCTGTGTCGGTCGATTCTGAATGCATATTTCAAATCACGTATTCATTTTATGAAAATATTTCATGATTTATTTTGTTTTTTTAATCGTTGTACGTATATATGCTTGAAGCCAAAGGGATCGTCTTATGTATGCAATTTGTGCTATCTAATCGCTGATACTCTCGATCTTGTGCAATGATATATAGGGTCGACGAGAAGCCTGGGGACCGATGGGACCTTCCGAGAGTGGCTGTGGACGCACTCGGTGCCGCCATGCTGGTCACAATCATACTCGACCTATGGCGTCTATTCTTGGGACCCATCGTTCCGATTCCGGGGTCGAAGCAATGTACTCAACCGGGACTAGTCTGGTTCGCGGGCATGCCTGAGTAGACCAACTGGACCTCCGGCTAGCCGCCCGTTCGCCCCCAAGCAACATTCACTGGGTTGTGGGGTCGTCGAGATTACAGGAGTGATGTAGTTTCCTGTGTATCAGGCTTCTTCTACACAAAGCTCTGGTTCTATTAGTTCACAGGACTGGATGAAATGTTGGTTGGGGCTTTTTGGCATGTATGTTTGTATTCAGCTTGTATTGACATTTATATCATTCTAAATGGATCGGTCGGGTCTGCTGCTACTGCACCCGCAATCGATAGATTGGAGATTATGTCTGTAAAGTAGGGTTCAAAGGATTTGGTTTTCGCCACCGGCCCGTCCCCCACATTGTCATTGCTTTCAGAAGTAGATGGTGTTAGTTAGGGTTGCAGCTTGGAAGGTCCAACCCGAACCGAACCCGAACTTGAGCAGGCTTGTGTTGGGATTTTACATGAATGGGTTGAGGGACCTCAATTTGGGTTGGGCCTAGGTAGGGGTTTTGAGCTTCCTGCAACTCAGTCATTTTGTGTGTGTGTATAGAGTTTATTGTCGGAGGCCATTTTTTTTTGTTTTTTTGCCAGGATGAGGGAGGGCTAGGCAGCCCTTGACCAATTATTTTAAGCTAGAGAATTATATTATAATACGATTACAGAAGTTTCGTGCTTCCTCACTGAAGAAACCGACCCACGGAATGATCCATAGCTTGAAGATCGAGACCACTGATCTCCAAAGCGCTACAACCTCTAACGTTTTGCCGTTGAAGATCCGATTGTTCCTCTCTAGCCAGATAACCCAAAGAACGACCATTGCTAAAATGTCCCAAGGACCACGTTACTCCTTCTTCACCCTCCTCCTCCTCCATGTAGACCAAAGCGCCTTTAGGTTCCTTGGGTGGGATGGGATCCCGCATCTACTTTCAAAGTGATCCCAGACCCGCCGAGCGAGGGGGTAAGAAAGAAGTAGGTGGGACGCACTCTCTTCCTCAGATAGACTGCATGAAGAGTCTGTGACATTTGGGTTCCTCCTCTTGAGCAGGTTCGCTTTGGTTATGATCGTATTCCTCGCCACCAAAAGGGAGAAGATCTTGATCTTCGTTGGGGCCTTTGCTCTCCAGATAGCTCTCGAAGGGCTGTAGCTCACGCCTTGAGACAACAAACGCCTGTAGAAAGATCTCACCGAGAAGGTCCCCGAAGAGTGCCAACGCCACTTGACATTATCCGGCCCCGTACGAAATCTAGCTGCCTGAAGTAGCTGCAATAAATCCTCCCAGTGTTGATCTCTCTCCGACGTCAATGGTACTGTGAGGTGTGGGCTCCAACGCTAGGTGCAACTAAAAAAATCATGCCTGAGATCGCACTAAGGCCTAACGAACCCGGATTAAGGCATAGATGTGCGGGAACAAGTGGCTTAGCGGCATGTCACCCAACTATGCATCCTCCCAGAAACTGATGGTGTTGCCGTTTCCCAAAGATAAAATGTTACCCTGCTTGTAGACGTCACATACCTTTAGGATCCCTCGCCAGAAGGGGGAAGATATGCCTGAAACTCTGCTCCTGGCCTGGATGGGGAAGAATCTCCTAAAATACCTAGTAAGCAAGATATCTCTCCATGAACCACTGTCATCTTGTTGAAGCCTCCACTAACATTTGCTCAACATCGAAATGTTGAATTTCCGCAGATCTAGCACTCCAATGCCTCCAAGCTTCTTCGGGAGGCAAACCTCGTCCCACCTCAACAGGTTGTAGGTCCCCCCTGAACCGTCAATACCTCGCCAGAGGAAGGATCTACGGATCTTGTCGATATGTTCTATCACCCATGTAGGAAAGCAAAAACATGACATGTAGTATGAGGGGATGGTCGATTGGACTGCGTTCACCAAGACCAAACGCCTACCTTTGATAGCCATTTGTCATGCATTTAATATCCATAATTTGATGACTATTACTCTCTCTCTCTCTCTCTCTCTCTCTCTCTCTCTCTCTCTCTCTCTCTCTCTCTCTCTCTCTCTCTCTCTCTCTCTCTCTCTCTCTCTCTCTCTCTCTCTCTCTCTCTCTCTCTCTCTCTCTCTCTCTGTGTGTGTGTGTGTGTGTGTGTGTGTGTGTGTCTCGTTGCCTAAGTGCGTGCGCTCTAAAGAAAATTTTCTATTTCCAAAAAAAAAATTCTACTATTTTTTTTTTTTTGAGAATTCCCTATAGATGTAGTTGGGAGGGTTCGGTCATGACCCCTACCGGTTTGATGACTCTCTCTCTCTCTCTCTCTCTCTCTCTCTCTCTCTCTCTCTCTCTCTCTCTCTCTCTCTCTCTCTCTCTCTCTCTCTCTCTCTCTCTCTCTCTGTGTGTGTGTGTGTGTGTGTGTGTTTGTATGTTTGTGTCTCGGTGCCTATGTGCGTGCGCTCTAAAGAAAATTTTCTATTCGCAAAAAAAAAAAATTCTTTTTTTTTTTAAAGAGAATTCCCTATAGATGTAGTAGGGAGGGTTCAGTCATGACCCCTAGCTGTTTATTAAAAAAAGTAAATAAGTACAAACCAAGGTTCAAAGAGCCTGAGAAGATGAGAGCATTTGAATGAAAGATTGGTTGTTGCAACTCGAAGCGGTTTCCACATCAATGCTATTAATTACAACCCCGCAAGTTAATGGGGGTGTTTACAAGCCTGCATAAGTTTGTGTTTTAGCATTTGAAAGCGAGAGAGGTAAGACCTTTTGTAAAAATATCCGCAATTTGATCGGCGGTGTTGATGTAGCTAATAAGGGGATCATTGCGAACGATTTTTTCTTGCACAAAGTGATAATCAACGTCTAGGTGTATTGTGCGGGCATGAAACACTGGATTTGATGCGAGTGAGATCGAACTAGTGTTATCGCACCAGATAAGTGGAGTAGCAGAGATAAAGATCTGAAGATCCTTAGAAAAGATGACCGAAGCCACGAAGTTTTAACAGTTGTATGTGCGGATCGGTGATATTATGCTTTTGAGCTTGAACGTGGAACGATAGGTTGCTTCTTAGCGCTCCAACATAAATTTGGGATTGAAACGAAGATATATGCAGAGATGATCAGCGGGACAACCAACATAGTCAGCATTTGAGTAAGCTTCAAGGCATAGACGAAAGAGCAGACCATGATTAATTCACCGAGCAAAGCTTGAACTTGCTGCTGCCATTGATGGTATTTTGGGTTGATGGTGGACTTGTTATTCCAACCATCAGCACCAACAACAAATAGTGAAGGGCACTGTTTAGTTCTATATATGCAAGAAACTGGGCTAGCTAAAGTGTGTAGTTGGGATTTGAACATAGTTCTGATACCACTGTTGGGATCAAAATTAAGCTCTAATGTCACTGTTGGGGTTATTGGCTGATATCTCTCTTGCGTACACAACCCGGCTATCCGTCGATTCTAACCAGAAACGAGGATGGTGTTCAGAGGATCGAGAATTGAGACCTACATGTTGGGTTAGCTGCTTGCGGCATGAGGATGGCCCGGTACAAACCCACTAGGGGCTTTCGGGTTTAAAACCTAATGGGTCTTAACTAAAACAGTACCCGTTAATGATGTGGTTAAGTGATGAGTCCTAGCCCTTAGATCAATCCAGTGAATGGTTGGATTGATTCAGGTAATTAGGGTTTTGGAATAGTGTCCTGGTTTAGGTATAAATAAGATGCCTCCCATCTATTAGGTATCTGTCTGATGCCATCTAGTCTCTTGACGGCCAAAAACTAAACCAGAAATACCTCTCCCTCTCCTCCCTTCTCTTCCGATTGTGCGACGACGACGGCCTGAGGAGAACGAAGAGGATTCGACTACGTGGGAGACGCATCGCATCGAGGAGTCATCTACCTGCGGTTCGTCACCCGGTTCGTTATGGCCGGAGGTACATCTCGATCATCGCTTCCGCTATGGGTAGATCCGATCTTCGTGTCGGATCTCATTTGGTTTGATGAGATCTCCCATGTGGAGATGATTTCCTTACACTGGTTTCAGAGCCATGGTTTGCTCGGTATTTTCTCCGGGTTTTTGATCTCTGAATGTTTGGGTTACAATCGTCGTCGGATCGGAGCCGACGATGTCGAAGTCATTGGCATCGACGAGGTCCGGGATCCCACCCGTCCTCGTGCACTCAACAAGGAGATCGGGTGCGGCCAGCCGGTGGCTTGTGCTGCATGGGCGGTGTCTGATCGGCTAACGGTGGCGTGTTGACCCGAGCGGCTGCCGTTGTGCATGCTGTGCGATTGGGTGACGGCCGAGAATAAAGGGATAGTTGAGTTTGGGGTTTTGTTGTTTAACCTAAACTCACTAAGTTTACTTAACTACCCCTCTCTTTAATGTCAAACTCATTCAATTAAAACCTTGAGCATGCAGCGGGTGGCGGCTGATGTTGCATGTGAGTGCGTGGTGGGATTAGGGTTCATTTTAAGTTTTTAACCCTAAACTCATTTACTTTATCATTTTTGCCCACTTTCAAGATCACACTCAGTCACTATCGGATCCAACCCGACCCATTAAAGCCTTTAGACTCGTAAATTTGAAACCTCATTCAGGTTCAATTTCATTCCGATTTTTTGCCCATGAATAGTTGTTTCGAAGCTCTTCTCGAGAGCTATTATTCGACATATAGTATGGACTCAAATAGGATCGATATTGGACCATAAAAATAGGCTTCTAAATTTACGTGCCTATTAGCGTGTTATTTTAGAGCGATTCAAAATCGATCGAACCCGGTAGAAGTTAATGAGTTAACATAAAGATTGGGCATATTGTGCTTGTTGCTTGGGTTGGCCAGGGATCGAATATGGCTTGCATATATATATATATATATATATATATATATATATATATATATATATATATATATATATATATATATATATATATATATATATATATATATATATATATATATATATATATATATATATATTGTTTTTACAAGTGCGAAGAAGCTTGCACGGAGTTTTGATGCAGCAAAATTATTATTTTTATGGGGCCTGCATGTACAGTGCTTCCAATTTGTAATAATACAGGGCTGCACTCATGCTAAATGTAAATGTATGTGTTGTATGTGACGTGGGATCCCTGGCCAAGCCCTAATAGCCCAAGTTAACTCATTAATGCTAATTGTTTATTTTTCAAGCTATTTGATTATAGTAATCATGCTTGTTCTTGATCATCATGACAATATAGATAATCATCAAAACTAACTCAGGATTGGCCAAAGCATCCAGGGTTAATTTTGATGAGTGACTCCCAAAAGGTGCATCATGGGATGCACAGGGTCACATAAAATTACTGTGATGGTCACATTCTAATTATATGATAATGACCGTTGCTCGGCCCCAAAGGGAGGTAGCTGTCAGCATCATGTAATTAGGATAGGGCAGAGTGTTGCATGGTGAAACGGAGACAGTTATAATGCCCACAGGTAATGGATTGTCAGTTCATTTTACGGTACAACACTCAGGCCCTATTGGAAACCTTTTAGTTTCTAAAGAATACAGTGGAATTCATGTAGCTTACGACCTTTGTCCAAAGGGAGGTCTGAATTCTCACTGACTGACCTTAACATGGGTTAATTGTCATATAGGGTTTGTTTTCCTCGTATTAATGTAAGCTTTGTTTGTTTCTTTTCAGCTAAGTCCTTTATTAATGACCTTACCCAGCGACTTCCATTTTTGTCTGGTGACAATTATTCGGATTGGAAGGATAAGATACTCTTGGTCCTGGGGTGTATGGATCTAGACTTGGCGCACCGTGTGGAGGAGCCTACTCTTTCAACGGAGAAAAGTACACCAACTGAGATTGCATCATACGAGCGGTGAGAGCGATCCAACCGCTTGAGTATGATGCTCATCCAGACCCATATCGATAAGAGCATCAGGGGTTCTATCCCTGAGTGCCGACTGGTCAAGGACTTTATGAAGGCTATCAAGGAGCAATTTAAAAGCTCCGATAAAGCCTTGGCCAGTACCCTAATGGCCAAACCATCATCCATGAGGCTAACTGGAGATAAGAGTGTGCGAGAGCACATCATGCAGATGCGTGATGTAGTATCTCAGCTAAAGGGCATAAAGATATATATCAATGAGTCATTCCTGGTGCACTTCATACTGAACTCCCTGCCCGCTCAATACGAGCAATTCAAGATCTCCTACAATACTCATTCAACCAATTGGTCAGTAAATGATCTATTGGTTATGTGTGTTCAGGAGGAAGGGAGGCTGAAGCAAGAGAAATTAGAGGTGGCTCACCTCGTTTCTCATAAGGCAGGGCAGTCCAAGTCTCACAAGGCTTTTCCTAAGAAGAAGCAAAGCTATGGAGTGCCAATAAAGAAAACTAATGGCACCCATAAAGAGGTGAAGTGTTTCTTCTGCAAGAAAAGGGGACATCTCAAGAATGACTGCACCAAGTACCAGAAGTGCCTCGCTAAAAGAGAGTCTGAAGGTAATCTCATGACCCTAGTGTGTTATGAATCAAATTTGGTTGATTCATAATGACTCATGGTGGATTGACTCCGGATCTACAATCCATGTTTCTGTTGGAATTGGATCTGCTTATCAGAATCGCAGCGGAAGCAAAAGAAAGATCCGAAGATCATACGGTGTAAGTTTCATTATAATTAATTCTACAAAATAATCTAAATGCAAATCTATGATCTTAGCATATGTGCGGACACCCTAGAGGCATACTACGATCTACGGAAGACATGCATGCATCTAGTTAGGTGTTTAGAATTATCATACCTTATGGATCTATGATCCGGAGATAACGGAACGATGAAGAACCGCACTTGAATCGCAAGAAAAACTATCGGATAGCACCTTGTTCTTTGCGAATTGAAGAATCCTCGAAATCCCGTCTCTGAGTGCAGGGATTACGAGCCGACGGAGGAATCTGTTGCGAAGACGATGGCGAGCCGCGAGATTTTCTCCTCCTATTTCTCCTTTCTTCCTTCTCCTTCCTTCCCCTTTCTTATTCCTTCTTCTTCCTCTCTTTTCCTTGGCCGAAACCACAAAGGAGGAGCAAAGAGGGGTCGGATTTTTGGAGGAGAGGGAGAAGCACATAGGGCCAGCCCTCCCTCTCCCTATTCTACTTATAGGGCCGGTCTCCCATGGCTTCAAGGAAGCTAGGGCCGGCCCTAATAGGATTAGGATGAGGGGGGCGGTTTTTAGGGATTTCCAATGTCTATCGTGAAGCCTGGACGAAAACGCCCTTCACGAAAAGTGGAAAACTGAAAGAGAGACTGAGTGAGGTGCGCTACTCGGAATCGAGTTCCGTCAGTACCTATGAGCTCCTGGAATTATTCCGCTCATTCTAAGATCCATATTCAATATATTCTGAGCTATATTTTAGTATTTACCAAAATACCCCTACGGCCCGTAACACATGTGAATTAGGTTCTTAGGCTCCGGGCTTGCGCTCCATCACGCTACTTCGCATCCAACGTATCCAACTAGGTCAGGGAACAATTCCTATACGCAACGACAGGGTGAAACCTTCAGGGTTCGGGATCTCTAGCTCCAATCGGATCCCTAATTAACTGTTCCGGTGACACACCGAAAGTTCCGTTAATCAGCCCTAATCCGATTAATGTTGCCACCCAGAGTGCGACGTGAGTTGAACTCTAGTGATCCTAAACTTATGTTACTCCCTCGTAACCCTATTCTCTACTATACTCCGATAATCCTCAGTCCCTCCTATTACTGGTGCCATGATACGACTCGGGCGGTGGGGAGCACCGTCAGATCCCGATCGATCATTTGACTAGGGTTTGATGACTTGTCATCTATAACACCACACACCTTTCGGTGCTATGCCTAGCAACCGGAACGTCGTCAGTCATACTGACAACTACCAGGCCTGGGTTAACTTTGTGGACAGATTGACTCATCAAAACGCACCCATCCAATACTGGACATCGGATAACCTGTAGGGATTATATGTCACTCAAGCGCCAGCCGGGTA
Organism: Chamaelirium japonicum; assembly: GCA_947650365.1. Classification (NCBI taxonomy): domain Eukaryota; kingdom Viridiplantae; phylum Streptophyta; class Magnoliopsida; order Liliales; family Melanthiaceae; genus Chamaelirium; species Chamaelirium japonicum. The sequence continues at coordinate 45,027,781 of OX393549.1, read as the reverse complement.
ACCCAACGTACCGTGGTATTGGACTATGGAAGGTTCGCACACGTTGGCACAACAAAGCACTACACAACTGGTTGTCCCAGTGTACATAGTCCCTCAGGGTTAAGGACGGATTATCTATAGTAGTAAGACGGTTTCTGCACCAGTGTCTGAATCACTAAATTGTGCACCATCTTGGTTCCAGTTCAACACGATCATCGTGCTTGGTCAGGTGAATAAAATCCCACGTTCCCGTGGTGGAGACTTCACCACATCCTCTACCTGTCAACAGCTTGTTCTTAGTGAAGCGACCGGCATCACCTAAGCTGTGAACTAGTTCTAGGTCTACACAGAACTGGTCCACTGGGTCTCCCAAGCATGGATCCTCTATGCGTCTTAATGGCCTACTGTGTTCCCTAGGGTCCTTTTATTATATGAGTATTATCATACACCAGAGTAGTATTCTAATTAAAGCAATAACCAAAGTCATCTTTATTAATGTTAATACAGAAATTCCACGCTAAGGACACACAAGCTACAACAATCTCCAATTTGGTTTAGCGGAGAACAACAGTCTTAACTCCCATGGCATCTACGTGCTTCTCAAAAGCATTGGTCGGTAATGCCTTTGTGAAAGGGTCCGCCATGTTATCTGCAGACGCCACCTGAGTCACTGCAACCTCCCCTCGCTTCTGCAAGTCCTGGATAATGTAGTATTTCCGCTCGATATGCTTGCTCTTCTGGTGATATCTTGGCTCCTTGGATTGTGCTACCGCTCCACTTTGTCACAGTAAAAAACAATAGGATCTTGAGCTTCCGGTACGCATCCTAAGTCCGTGAGGAACTTCTTGAGCCACACCGCCTCCTTAGCTGCTTCGCACGCTGCAACGTACTCAGCCTCTGTCGTCGAATCTGTGATGCATCCCTGTTTCACACTCCTCCAATTGACAGCTCCTCCTCCTAATGAAAACACAAACTCTGATGTCGATCTCTTGGATTCTGGATCTGACGCGAAGTCAGAATCCGTATATCCAATCGACATCAGTTCCTGTGAAGAGTAAACTAACTCATAATCTCTCGTCCTACGGAGATACTTGAGTATACTTTTCATAGCAGTCCAGTGCCCTGGACCCGGATTTGACTGATACCTACCCATCATGACTACTGCATAGCATATATCTGGTCTTGTGCACTACATAGCATACATCAAACTACCTACAGCCGAAGCATAAGGTATCTTCTGCATCTCTGCCCTCTCCTTAGGAGTCTTAGGATCCTGATCCTTGGACAACTTCATTCCATGTCTGAATGGAACCAGTCCCTTCTTGGAGTTGTGCATACTGAATCTGACCAAGATAGTATCTATGTAGGCTGACTGTGACAGCGAAAGAGTCTTGTTCTGGCGATCTCGAGTTACCTTAATCCCCAGAATATAATCGCTTCACCCAGGTCTTTCATGTCAAATTGAGAGGATAACCACACCTTCACTGTAGACAATGTTCCAACATTGTTTCCAATGAGCAGGATAATGTCTACGTAAAGCACTAGAAAAACTACTACAGTCTGATCGCTCCTTTTATAAAAACATGGTTCATCCACGTTCTGCTCAAATCCATAAGACTGGATAGCCTGATCAAAACGTATGTTCCAACTTCTGGATGCTTGCTTCAGTCCATAAATGGACCTTTGCAACTTTCATACCAGACTTTCCTGATCTTTTGCGATAAAGCCTGGAGGTTGAGACATATAGATGTCTTCTTCCAAATCCCCATTGAGGAATGTCGTCTTGACGTCTATTTGCCAGATCTCCCAATCATAATGGACTGCAATGGACAAGAGGATCCGGATAGACTTAAGCATAGCAACTGGCGAAAAGGTTTCGTCATAGTCGATCCCTTCTCGCTGGATATAACCCTTAGCGACTAGTCTAGCTTTGTAAGTCTCAACGGTACCATCCGGACCTCTTTTTCTTTTGTACACCCACTTACATCCAACAAGTTTAATATTGTGAGGTGGTGTTACAAGTGTCCAGACCGAATTTTGGGGCATCGATGTCAGTTCTGCCTCCATGGCTTCCTGCCATGCTGCATAGTCAGAGGATATCATCGTTTCGTCATAGTTCAGAGGATCATCCTCCTGAAACTCTGGATCCACCATAAAGGCTTCTCCAATGTATCTATCAGAAGCACTTGTGGTCCTCCCACTGCGACGAGTCTGCGATGGTTCCATAGGAGTCGATTCTACAGTATCATTTATCTTAGTGGTATCGACTCCCACTACGTTTTCTGTCTGCGCACTCCCATCAGTACCAAGTAATTCTTCAATAACTACTTTACTGGTAGGCTTATGGTCTATTAAATAATCCTGCTCCAGGAATACGGTGTTCATCGAGACGACAACCTTTCTATCCTCAAGATCATAAAATAAACCACCCTTTGTCCCTTTTGGATACCCAACGAACAGACATACCTTAGTTTTTGACTCCATCTTATCTTGCTTGTCGTTCTGCACATATGCTGAACAACCCGAAATCCTAAAGTGCAGTTGGTTGGGCTTTCGCTTCAACCACAGCTCCCAAGGAGTTAGAGGTACTGACTTTGATGAAACAAAGTTCAAAGTATATGTTGCCGTTTCTAGGGCATATCTCCAAAAACTAGGTGGTAATATTACATAACTCATTATAGTCCGAACCATGTCTAACAAAGTTTGGTTTCTCCTCTTAGATACACCGTTTTGTTGTGGTGTCCTCGGTGCAGTCAATTGGGATACAATCCCATGCTCACGCAGGTACCCAATAAATTCATCCGATAGGAATTTGCATCCTCGATCCGATCGAAGAGACTTGATACTTTTACCCGTCTATTTTTCTACTTTAGCTCTGAACTCCTTGAACTTATCAAAGGATTCAGACTTCCGCCGCATTAGGTATATGTATCCAAACCTCGAGTGATCATCTGTGAAGGTGATGAAATACTCGAAGCCTCCTATAGCACGGACACTTATGGGCCCACATACATCACTGTGTACCAACTCTAATACCTCATTTGATTTGCTACCTTTGGCTCGGAAAGATCTTTTAGTCATCTTGCCTTCCAGGCAAGACTCACACGTCGGTAGGCTTTCTAAAATATCTGGACTTAAAAGTCCTACCTTAACCAACCTGTGAATCCTGTCTGAGTCTATGCGTCAAAGCCTTAGATGCCAAAGGAGTGTTGGATTATCTGAGGGATTTTTCCTTTTAGATGAATTAACCATATAAGCTTCAGTTATGTTATCCTACTTATGATTGGAGTTAATTACATAGAGACCATTATGTATCTTTCCCTTACAAACAAAGGAACCATTCAATTTAATTGACACACCAGAAGCATCAAATAAAACTGAAAAACCTTCATTATTCAATAAGGAAACAGAAATTAAATTTTGTCTCAAGGACGATACATAAAGTATGTCTCTAAGTAATAAACTTTTTCCATCAAGAAACTGCAAGACGACATCTCCAACTGCTTCAGCCTCTGCCACGGCCTCAGTTCTCATGCTTAGGATCATCTCCCCATTACCCAGTTTTCTTGTCTCCTTGAACCCCTGCAAATTATTGCAAGCATGGTTAGTGAAACCAGAATCCACAATCCATGAAATTGAAGAACAACTGGATGCTACAAGGGATTCCACTATGTAGATTTGAGATATACCTGTCTCAGCCTTCTTGGGAGCCGCGCCCTTCCAGTGTCCCTTCTTACCATATCGGAAACATTTTCCTTTGGGCTTCGCCGGACTATTCTGCTTAAGAACCTGCAACTGCACCTGGCCCATCTTCACGGGCTTCTTAGACTTTCTTTTTTGAAACTTGCCTTTGACTTTCAGAGAAGAATTCCGCTCTACGTTCAGGGATTGGACTCCTGCCTTTATCCCGTCCTCTACCGCCTGGAGCACCGCTAGGAGCTCCGTGTTAGACATCTCCAACCGGTTAAGGTTGAAGTTGGTAACGAAGCCCTCAAACGTTCCTGACAGAGACACGAGGAAAATGTCAGTCTGGATCTCTGTATCCAAGATGACATCGAAGGAACCAAGTTTATTCACATAGCCAAACAATTTCAGCATATGATCCCGAACTAAAGTCCCCTCTGCCATCTTCGTGGACACCAATTTCTTGATGGTCAGGTAACGAGTTACCCGACTACGACCCTCGAACATTTCCTTTAGGTAGAGCATCATGTCTGAAGCAAAGGCCATGTCTTCGACTTGCTTCTGAAGGACAGTCTGCAAGGATGCCACTATATAGCACTTGCATATCTCATCAGTATCTAGCTAGTCTTTCCATTCCTTTAACTGGGCCTCAGTTGCACTTGGTCCCGTCATGGCCGGTTGAGGGGTACTTAGGGCAATTGTGTGTTTGCCAACCCTTAGGACGAGCATCAGGTTAGGCTTCCAGTCCTCGTAGTTTGGTCCCGTAAGTTTGTTATCATTAAGTATGGAGGCAAGGGGGTCGAGCTTGATCATGATTTCTGTAAACAATGGTTCAAAGCCAAATTAGGGTTTACTATAATCTATTTCATGAAATTTAGAAATAGATAATGTTTACTCCAGTCGCTATGTCTTCACTACCTCAAGTGAAGACATCCAGGTATTTAAATTCCCTGAGCTCGAGCACTGAAACTATCGGCCTTGAATTGGAGACGGCATCTCGGTGAGAGCATGCAACCGCTTCTGCCAACGGGGTTTTTACGACCCAGTCTTCATAAGAATTACCCATGGTAAACTGAAAGACCTCCGAGTCTCCTTTTGGCCAGCTTTATGTGACCCGTGTCCGCAGCAACGGCGGCTTCACACAAGCTTTCGGATGCTTCCCACAAATTTAGGTGGTGTCGGCAGGGGGGTTCATAGGCTTTCGGATGCTTTCGGATGCATGCATCTAGTTAGGTGTTTAGAATCATCATACCTTATGGATCTATAATCCGGAGATGACGGAACGATGAAGAACCGCATTTGAATCGCAAGGGAAACTATCGGATAGCACCTTGTCCTTTGCGAATTGAAGAATCCTCGAAATCTCATCTCTGAGTGCAGGGATTACGAGCCGACGGAGGAATCCGTTGCAAAGACGATGGTGAGCTGCAAGATTTCCTCATTCTCTTTCTCTCCTCTTCCTTCTCCTTCCTTCCTCTTTCTTCTCCCTTCTTCTTCCTCTTTCTTCCTTAGCCGAAGCCACAAAGGAGGAGGATTGGGAGGGGGTTCGGATTTTGGAGGGGAGGGAGCACTAGGTCGGCCCTCCCTCTCCCTATTCTACTTATAGGGCCGGTCCCCTAATGCTTCAAGGAAGCTAGGGCCGGCCCCTAGTAGATTAGGATAGAGGGGTGGTTTTTAGGGATTCCAAGTGTCTATCGTGAAGCCTGGACGAAAACACCCTTCACAAAAAGTGAAAAACTGAAAGAGAGACTGAGTGAAGTGCGCTACTCGGAATCGAGTTCCGTCAGCGCCTATGAGCTCCTGGAATTATTCCGCTCATTCAAAGATCCATATTCAATATGTTCTGAGCTATATTTTAGTATTTACCAAAATACCCCTATGGCCCGTAACACATGTGAATTAGGTTCTTAGGCTCCGGGCTTGCGCTCCATCGTGCTACTTCGCATCCAACGTATCCAACTAGGTCGGGGAACAATTCCTATATACAACGATAGGGTGGAACCATAGTGTTTGGGATCTCTAGCTCCAACCGGATCCCTAATTAACTGTTCCGGTGACACACCGAAAGTTCAGTTAATCAGCCCTAATCCGATTAACCCGCGTAGCCACCCAGAGTGCGACGCAAGTTGAACTCTAGTGATCCTAAACTTATGTTACTCCCTCGTAACCCTGTTCTCTACTATACTCTGATAATCCTTAGTCCCTCCTATTACTGGTGCCATGATACGACTCGGGCGGTGGGGAGCACCGTCAGATCCCGATCGATCATCTGATTAGGGTTTGATGACTTGTCATCTATAACACCATACACCTTTCGATGCTATGCCTAGCATCCGAAACATCGTCAGTCATACTGACAACCACCAGGCCTGGGTTAACTGTGTGGACAGATTGACTCATCAAAACGCACCCATCCAACACTGGACGTCGGATAACCTGTAGGGATTACATGTCACTCAAGCGCCAGCCGGGTAACCCAACGTACCATGGTATTGGACTATGGAAGGTCCGCACACGTTGGCACATCAAAGCACCACACAACTAGTTGGCCCAGTGAATATGGTCCCTCAGGGTTATGGACAGATTATCTATAGTAGTAAGACGGTTTATGCACCAGTGTCTGAATCACTAAACTATGCACCATCTTGGTTCCTGTTCAACACAATCATTGTACTTAGTTAGGTGAATGGAAATCCCACGTTCCCGTGGTGGAGACTTCACCACATCCTCTACCTGCCAACAGTTTGTTCTCGGTGAATCGACCAGTATCACCTAAGCTGTGAACTAGTTCTAGGTTTACACATAACTGGTCCACTGGGTCTCCCAAGTATGGATCCTCTATGCGCCTCAGTGGCCTACTATGTTCCCTAGGGTCCTTTTATTATATGAGTATTATCATATACCAGAGTAGTATTTTAATTAAAGCAATAACCAAAGTCATCTTTATTAATGTTAATACAGAAAATCCACGCTAAGGACACATGAGCTACAACAATCTCCCACTTGACATAGCGGGGAACAACAGTTTTAACTCCCATGGCATCCACGTGCTTCTCAAAAGCCTTGGTCGGTAACACCTTTGTGAAAGGGTCCACCATGTTATCTCCAGACGCCACCTGAGTCACTGCAACCTCCCCTCGCTTCTGCAAGTCCCGGATAATGTAGTATTTCCGCTCGATATGCTTGCTCTTCTGGTGATATCTTGGCTCCTTGGATTGTGCTATCGCTCCACTATTGTCACAGTAAAGGATAATAGGATCTTGAGCTCCCGGTACGTATCTTAAGTCCATGAGGAACTTCTTGAGCCACACCGCCTCCTTAGCTGCTTCGCACGCCACAACGTACTCAGCCTCTATCGTCAAATCCGCGATGCATCCCTGCTTCACGCTCCTCTAACTAACAGCTCCTCCTCTTAATGAAAACACAAACTCTGACGTCGATCTCCTGGATTCCGAATCTGACACAAAGTCAAAATCCGTAAACCCAATCGGCGTTAGTTCCTGTGAAGAGTAAACTAACTCATAATATCTCGTCCTACGGAGATACTTAAGTATACTTTTCACAACAGTCCAGTGCCCTGGACCCGGATTTGACTGATACCTGCTCATCATGCCTACTGCATAGCATATATCTTGTCTCCTGCACTGCATAGCATACATCAGACTCCCTACAGCCGAAGCATAAGGAATTTTCTGCATCTCTGCCCTCTCCTCAGGAGTCTTAGACCCCTGATCCTTGGACAACTTCATTCCATGTCTTAATGGAACCAGTCCCTTCTTAGAGTTGTACATACTGAATCTAACCAAGATAGTATCTATGTAGGCTGACTGCGACAGCGAGAGAGTCTTGTTCTGGCGATCTCGAGTTACCTTGATCCCTAGAACATAACTAACTTCACCCAGGTCATTCATGTCAAATTGAGAGGATAACCACACCTTCACTGTAGATAATGTTCCAACATCGTTTCCAATGAGCAGGATATCGTCTACATAAAGCACTAGAAAAATTACTGCAGTCTTATCGCTCCTTTTATAAACACATAGTTCATCCACGTTCTGCTCAAATCTATAAGACTGGATAGCCTGATCAAAACGCATGTTCCAACTTCTGGATGCTTGCTTCGGTCCATAAATGGACCTTTGCAACTTGCACACAAAACTTTCCTGACCTTTTGCGACAAAGCCTGGAGGCTGAGACATATAGATGTCGTCTTCCAAATCCCCATTGAGGAATGCGGTCTTGACATCCATTTATCAGATCTCCAAATTATAATGGGCTGCAATGGACAAGAGGATCCAGATAGACTTAAGCATAGCCACTGGCGAAAAGGTTTCGTTATAGTCGATCCCTTCTCACTGGGTATAACCCTTAGCGACTAGTCTAGCTTTGTAAGTCTCAACGGTACCATCCGGACCTCTTTTTCTTTTATACACCCACTTATACCCAACAAGTTTAATGTTGTGAGGTGGTGTTACAAGTGTCCAGATTGAATTTTGGGACATCGATGTCAGCTCTGCATCCATAGCTTCCTGCCATGCTACATGGTCAGAGGATACCATCGCTTCGTCATAGTTCAGAGGATCATCCTCCTGAAACTCTGGATCCACCATAAAGGCTTCTCCAATGTATCTATCAGGAGCACTTGTGGTCCTCCCACTACGACGAGCCTATGGTGATTCCATAGGAGTCGATTCTACAGTATCGTATATCTTAGTGGTATCGGCTCCCACTACGTTTTCTGTCTGCGTACTCCCATTAGTACCAAGCAATTTTTCAAGAACTACTTTACTGGTGGGCTTATGATCTATTAAATAACCCTACTCCAGGAATACGGTGTTCTTCGAGACGATAATCTTTCTATCCTCAGGATCATAAAATAAACCACCCTTTGTCCCTTTTGGAAATCCAACGAACAGACATACCTTAGTTTTTGACTCCATCTTATCTTGCTTGTCCATCCGCACATGTGCTGGACAACCCCAAATCCTAAAGTGCTGTAGGCTGGGCTTTCGCTTCAACCACAGCTCCGAAGGAGTTATAGATACTGACTTTGATGGAACAAAGTTCAAAGTATATGCTGCCGTCTCTAGGACATATCCCCAAAAACTAGGTCGCAATGTTACATAACTCATCATAGTCCGAACTATGTCTAACAAAGTTCGGTTTCTCCTCTCAGATACTCCGTTTTGTTGTGGTGTCCTCGGTGCAGTCAACTGGGATACAATCCCATGCTCACGCAGGTACCCAATAAATTCATCCGATAGGTATTCGCCTCCTTGATCCGATCTAAGAGACTTGATACTTTTACCCGTCTGCTTTTCTACTTCAGATCTGAACTCCTTGAACTTATCAAAGGATTCAGACTTCCGCCGCATTAGGTATATGTATCCAAACCTCGAGTGATCATCCGTGAAGGTGATAAAATACTCGAAACCTCCTATGGCACGAACACTTATGGGCCCACATACATCAGTGTACCAACTCTAATACCTCCTTAGATCTACTACATTTGACTCGGAAAGATCTTTTAGTCATCTTGCCTTCCAGGCAAAACTCACACGTCGGTAGGCTTTCTGAAATATCTGGACTTAAAAGTCCTACCTTAACCAACATGTGAATCCTGTCTGAGGCTATGTGTCCAAGCCTTAGATGCCAAAGAAGTGTTGAATTATTTGAGGGATTTTTCCTTTTAGATGAATTAACCACACAAGCTTTAGTTATGTTATCCTCTTATGATTGGAGTTAATTACATAGAGACCATTATGTATCTTTCCCTTACAAACAAAGGAACCATTTAATTTAATTGACATACCAGAAGCATCAAATAAAACTGAAAAACCTTCATTATTCAATAAGGAAAGAGAAATTAAGTTTCGTCTCAAGGACGGTACATAAAGTATGTCTCTAAGTAATAAACTTCTTCCATCAAGGAACTGCAAGACGATATCTCCAACTGCTTTAGCCTCTGCCACGGCCTCAGTTTCTATGCTTAGGATCATCTCCCCATCACCCAGTTTTCTTGTCTCCTTGAACCCCTGCAAATTATTACAAGCATGGTTAGTGGAACCAGAATCCACAATCCATAAAATCGGAGAACAACTGGATGCTACAAGTGATTCCACTATGTGGATTTGAGATATATCTGTCTCAGCCTTCTTGAGAGCCGTGCGACAGTCGCCCTTCCAGTGCCCCTTCTTGCCGTATCGGAAATATTTTCCTTTGGGCTTTGCGGAACCATTCTGCTTAAGAACCTGCAACTGCATCTAGCCCATCTTCACGGGCTTCTTAGACTTTATTTTCTGAAACTGCCTTTGGCTTTCAGAGAAGAATTCCGCTCTATGTTTATGGATTGGGCTCCTGCCTTCATCCCGTCCTCTACCTCCTAGAGCGCCGCTAGGAGCTCTACGTTAGACATCTCCAACCGATTAAGCTTCAAGTTGCTAACGAAGCCCTCAAACGCTCCTGACAGAGACATAAATAAAATATCGGTCTGGATCTCTGCATCCAAGATGACATCGAAGGAACCAAGCTCGTTCACATAGCCAAACAATTTAAGCATATGATCCCGAACTAAAGTCCCCTCTGTTGGAAGTTAATCCGGGTCAGAGGCTCGCAGCGGAAGCGATTTGGCAGTCGAAAGACCGTTCATGGTGCACGTTACACTATTTAAACTTTTATGGAAACTAATCTACATATGTGTGCATGTGTATGCACGAGAATCGAAAACCCCTAACGACAATCTAGCATAATGATTAACTAGCATGCATGCAAATCATAATGCTCGCTAGATCTACATATTAGATTATACATACCTTTCGTACGGATCTTTTAACCGCGGAGAATTGTCTTCTTTGTCGATGGAGACGGAAGATCGTTCGCGAAGATACCGATGGTACGAATGGAGATGTTGCCTTCTTGTTCACCCGATCTCACACGATGCACGGAACGTCGCTCTCGGATCTCTGAGTGCCTCCAAAGAACGACCCTTCTCCTTCTTCAGAACTCCACGCGAGGAAGACGAAGTAGCAAGCGAGAAACGGGAGATAAAACGGGAGAGAACTAGAGAGATGAGAGGAGGGGGGGTTCGGATTTTTTAGCACATGGGGCCGGCGCCCCATAGGTCCTTTTATAGGGCCGGCCCTAGCAAGGTGCTCGATCTTAACCGTTTTTATAGGGCCCCTCTCATTATCTCTCCATTATCTCCTTTTTATCTCTCCGCGTATTTATTCGTTTTCCCACTTTTTAGGGCTCGATCTTAACCGTTTTTATCGCCCCATCCCTATCTATATGGCCGGCCCTATAGATGAGGGATTCTTATCCCTACATCATAGGGCCGGCCCTAGCAAGGTGCCACACCACTAGGGTCGGCCAATAGTGAGGTCCGGCAGAGTGAGGTTTTTACCAAAACGCCCCGACGCCTCATTTTGACCATTTCTAGCGTGCGATACCTAGCGGCCACTTCTTAAGTGATCTTTACTAGTTACCTACTATTAACTGAGGCCACCTGAGGGTGCCTCTAGCAAAGTCAACTAGTCAACTCGCAACATAACCCGGTGCATCGCACCTATGCAGCGAAGTTTACTTATGGCTAGGGATTACTACATGCGACTCCGTACTAGTCTCGGGGACAACCCTTAGTACTCGCATATAGTTACGCATCTACCGTGCTCTAGTGCCCAGCACACACGGAGCGTATACTTCTTTCTTCCTCTTGCTTATGGTGTTCCGAGGAGACGGTTCAAGAACCGTACATAATGTTGATAAGGTGGAACCATCAGGGACCGGGGTTCATGGCTTCCAACTCAAGCTCGATCGATACACTACCCGAGTGTACCATCGATCCTCTGAGCTCGAGTTAACCTGCGTAGCTACCCAGAGTGCGACGCAGGCTGCACTCCAATTCATCCAGACTTACTATGTTCTCCATCATACCCCTGCTCTCCGCTTAGTAGTGGTAAACCCGCTGTCCCTCCAATTGATGCCATGATTCACTTCGAGCGGTGAAGACTACCGTCAGACTCGAATGATCATATGACTTGGTTCCTTCCAGGTTGACCTATACATCGTACCTCTGATTACCCCATCGAGTAATCGAACCTGGTCAACAGTCAAACTGATGACCACCAGGCCTGGGTTTGGTACAGTGTAAGTCACACCAAGGAACGCACCTCCCATCAGGGGTGTGGATGACCTGCAGGAGTGACACGCTAATGCAACGCCAGCCGGGTAACCCAGTACACCGTGGTTTTGGATCACTGCATATGGATTCTCACACATTGGTGCGCCAAAGCACCACGCAACTGGTTAGTCCATCAGACGTGGCTCCTTAGGGTTTAGGACCGTTTTACCCTAAGCAGAAACACGGCTTAGTGTACCAGTGTCTGCTCACTGATCTGTACACCGTGTTAGTTCTGTTCAGCCACAGACACTGTGCCTGGTGATGACCATGGTGAAGACATCCCATGAACTGTCATCGCCAACAGCTTACCATGATGAGGCGACTAACCTGATCATAGCTGCAAACTTATTTAGGTTATACGGGACCAATCCACTTAGTCTTCAACTCAGTGGACTACCATATAACCATGGCTCTCTGTTCCCTAAAGAACACGTAACTATGTTACGCACCTATATGCATCTCATATAATAATAACTATCAATCTTTATTAGACCAAAACATAAAGTTTTACAAGCTTAGAACACATCAATCCCAACAATCTCCCACTTGGTCTAGCGAAGCAAAACGGTTTTGACTCCCATCGCGTCCACATGTCGCTCGAATGCCTTGGTAGGTATTGCCTTTGTGAAAGGATCAGCAACATTATCTGTAGATGCAATCTGTGTCACCGCTACTCGCCCTTGCTTTTGAAACTGCCTAATCAAGTGGAACTTGTGCTCGATGTGCTTCCCCTTTTGGTGATGTCTTGGCTCCTTTGCTTGTGCTACCGCCCCACTATTGTCGCAGTAAAGCACAATAGGTAACTGGGCCTCTGGTACGCAACCCAAATCCGTAAGGAATTTCTTGAGCCATACCGCCTCTTTGGCTGCCTCGCACGCTGCAACGTACTCAGCCTCTGTGGTAGAGTCTGCGATGCATTTCTGCTTCACACTCTGCCAACTAACCGCTGCTCCTCCTAGCATAAACACAAAACCTGATGTCGACTTCCTGGATTCCAAATCTGACATAAAGTAAGAATCTGTGTATCCAATCGGCGTCAGTTCTTGTGCAGTGTAAACCAACTCATAGTCCCTTGTTCTACGAAGGTACTTGAGTATACACTTCACTGCTGTCCAGTGATCTGGACCCGAATTCGACTGAAACCGACCCATCATTCCTACTGCGAAACAGATATCAGGTCTTGTACAATGCATAGCATATATTAGACTACCTAATGCCGAAGCATAAGGTATCTTCTGCATTTCTGCTCTCTCCTCAGGTGTCTTAGGACATTGATCCTTAGACAGTTTTACGCCATGTCTAAATGGCACAAAACCCTTCTTGGAGTTTTGCATGTCAAATCTAGCCATAACCTTATCTATATACGCAGCCTGTGATAGCGAGAGAATCCTGTTCTGGCGATCACGAGTTACCTTGATCCCCAAAACATAACTCGCTTCACCTAGGTCTTTCATATCGAACTGTGTTGACAACCAGACCTTTACTGTTGACAATGTTCTTACATCATTTCCAATGAGTAGAATATCGTCTATGTAAAGTATCAAATATACTACTGTGGTCTTATCAGTCCTCTTGTACACACATGGTTCATCCTCGTTTTGAGTGAATCCATACGACTGGATTGCCTGATCAAAACGGATGTTCCAACTTCTAGATGCTTGCTTTAGTCCATAAATGGACTTCTGCAACTTGCAAACTAGATGTTCCTGACCCTCTGACTCAAAGCCTGGTGGCTGAATCATATAAATGTCTTCTTCCAAATTTCCATTGAGGAATACTGTCTTGACATCCATTTGCCAGATCTCTCAGTTGTAATGGGCTGCAATGGATAGGAGGATCCGAATAGACTTTATCATAGCTACCGGCGAGAAGGTTTCGTCAAAGTCGATCCCTTCTCTCTGGGTATAACCCTTGGCAACTAATCTAGCTTTATAAGTCTCTATTGTACCATCGGATCCTCTCTTCTTCTTATACACCCACTTACACCCAATAGGTTTAATATTGGATGATGGTGTAACAAGAGTCCAGACTGCGTTATGGGACATTGATTCAATTTCTGCCTCCATAGCCTTTTGCCAGTCAGAGCTGTCAGAAGCTCCCACTGCCTTATCGTAGCTCAGTGGGTCATCCTCCTGACCCTCTGGATCAACCAATAAGGTCTCTCCATAGTATCTGTCAGGAGCTCTGATGCTTCTCCCACTGCGACGAGGTGGTGGTGGTGTTACAGGATGAATAGGTTCTACAGTTTCTGGTATATTAGTGTCTGTAATGTCAGCTCCCACTATGCTTTCGGATGCGCTCTCTGATCTAGTACCCAGTAGCTCATCCAGAACTACCTTACTAGCAGGCTTGTGGTCCATAACATAATCATGTTCTAGGAAAATGGCATTCGTTGAAACGATTACCTTCTTTTCCTCAGGATCATAAAATAGTCCACCTTTAGTCTCTTTGGGATACCCTACAAACAGACATGCTTTGGACTTTGGCTCCATCTTTTCCCTCTTGTCTATCCGCACATGTACAGGACATCCCCATATTCTGAAATGCTGTAGTGTTGGCTTTTGCCTTAACCACAGTTCTCTAGGGGTCTGAGGCACTGATTTAGACGGAACGTGGTTCAGAACATATGCTGCTGTCTGAAGGGCATATCCCCAAAAGGTCATTGGTAAACAGGCATAACTCATCATGCTTCGAACCATGTCCAACAAGGTTCGATTCCTTCTCTCAGAGACTCTATTCTGTTGTGGGATACCTGGAGCAGTTAACTGGGATGTTATCCCATGCTCCACTAAATACCCAAGGAACTCGTCAGATAGGTATTCACCTCCTCGATCAGATCGAAGGGTTTTTATACATTTACATGTCTGCTTTTCTACTTCAGCCCTGAACTCTTTGAACATGTCAAAGGATTCCGACTTCCGATGCATAAGGTAAATGTAACCATATCTTGAGTAATCATCTGTAAAAGTGATGAAGTACTCATGGCCTCCTATCGCCTTGACGCTCATGGGTCCACATACATCTGAATGGATTAACTCCAATACCTCAGTAGCTCTCACTCCTTGGCCTTTGAAGGCCCTCTTGGTCATCTTGCCTTCAAGGCAGGATTCACAGGTGGGAAGGATCTCCGTAGGATCTGTTTCCAGAAGCCCAGCCTTTACCAACCTATGGATCCTATCTAAGGCAATATGCCCAAGCCGTAAGTGCCATAATTGGGTTAAATTCTCCTAAGGTTTCTTACGCTTAGATGAATTAACATTAAATGCTGAAGTTATTATGTTATCTTTATCAAATTTAGGAATGACAATATAGAGATGATTCTGAACCATTCCTCTTATTATAAAAGTTTCATTCAGTTTAAAAGACACACCAGAAGTATCAAAATAAACTGAATAACCTTCATTAACTAAAGAAGAAACAGAAATTAAGTTACGTCGCAAGGACGGTACATAAAAGACATCTCTAAGAGTCAAAGTCTTATTATTCGAAAAACTAAGAGTAACATCTCCAATAGCTTCAGCAGCAGCCACGGCCTCAGTTCCCATGCTCAAGGTCACCTCTCCATCAAGCAACCTTCTGCTTTCCCGAAACCCCTGAAGAGAGTTACAGGCATGGTTAGTGGATCCTGAATCCACAATCCAACTAGCAAAAGAACTATTACTTGAAAGAAATGATTCAACAACTAAGAGTTATAAATTACCTTCTCCAACATTCTGAGGCTTCTTGCAGTCCTTCTTCCAATGACCCTTCTGGCCACACCGAAAACATTTCGTGCTCGGTTTCTTTGATTCTCCAGACCCAGAGGCCCCATCAGAGTCCTGCACAGGCGCTGACTTAGGTTTCTTCTTATGTCTCTTGCCTTGAGGTTTACCAGGCTTCTTGAAGGATCTGCGTTGCATGTGAAGTGCTTCGCCCTTCTGCTTGAAGCCATCCTAACCTGCCTGGAGAGCTCCCAGAAGCTCTGCATTTGTCATAGCCAACTTGTTTAAATTAAAGTTGGTGACAAAGCCTTCAAAGGCTCCAGACAGTGACGAGAGGAAGATGTCTGTCATCACCTCGCCTTCTAGCACAATGTCCATGGTTGTTAGTTCGTTCTGGAACCCAAACATTTTCATCATGTGTTCCCGAACCAGCGTCCCATTGGACATCTTAGTACCGACGAGTTTCTTGATGGTAAGGTATCGCGTAACGCGATTGTGACCTTCAAACATCTCCTTCAAATACAACATCATGTCAGAAGCGTCGGGCATCTCCTCGACTTGCTTCTGCAGAGTTGTTTGCAAGGATGCTATAATATAGCATTTACATATCTCATTAGATTCCTTCCAGTCAGTGAATGCCTTTAACTGTGCCTCTGTGGCATTGGGTCCTGGCAAATCTGGCTCAGGGTCATTCAGGGCTGACATGTGTTTATCTATCCTTAAGACTAGGTACAGGTTGCGCTTCCAGTCCTCATAGTTGGGACCGGTAAGTTTGTGGTCATTTAGGATAGCGGACTGGGGGTCTAACTTGGTCATCTGAAAATAAAAGACTGAATATATGAGATGCATGAAAAAACTTATTTTATGGATTTTTAAAACAAGCTAATTATATCCATATGTCAACGCTACCCTCAAGCGAAGCCATCCCTATGGATTAATTAACCATGTATGTAAGATCTCGGAGTAGGCTACACCTGTCCGAGGGGGCAGTGTGCAGGTCTTCCGCTTACACGGGTCTTTCCCTTGACCCTATCCAAATCTGCCAACTACGGGCTTTGATGGACCATGGTTATCTTTTGGCCAGTACCACGTGATCACCGTTGTCTTCGCAACGAATACCTCACGTGTACTTAGGATGCTTACCCACGAGCTTAGGCAATTACGGCACGGGAATTCTAACGGCCCCCACGAGGGTGAGTAAAGCCTGAACACTTGGCACCGCAATCGCCATATCCCGAAGGAGATCACTAAGTAGCTTAGCATAGAAAAACACAGCTCTCACCCGAGGGGGTTGTTGAGTTATGCCCTTCCACCCGAGTACGAAGTGATTAGCCGTGGAGGCCAGAGGATCTCTAAAAGTCCTCTATTACATCCCTTATAAATATATGAGGGTTATTTTGCGAGTATGAATTTATGCAAATGCAAAGGTAGCGACCTCCTAAATACCAGACCCTGGTCACACTATGCTCCCACTAGCGTTCAATCCCTTCGTATAGCATTAATCACTCTCGGAATATCATAGTCCCTGCCTCAAGTGGATTTCTCCATTCAAGGGTCACATTACATATTCCAAGAATATCGATGCTTTGCAAAATTGGTTATCATGCTAATGCTCTGGAGCTAATCTTAGAGTCAGACTCACTGGAAAGGACTCCCACTAGTCATGGCACCTCGCTTATAGATTTGACAATTGATGTTCAATGGATCTCCATCTCATCTTTGATTTCGATGCTGGCCAAATAGGCACACCCGACTAATCGGGTATTGACCTAATGGTGGCATAACCATATGTGATGGGATCCCACTAACATCAAAAGTCAACTAAATAATAGGCGTCATCTAGCGGGATCCTATCCTCAAACAGTCGCTTGGACCGGAGGGGAAAGGCATCCCTCTGAAAACTGATAATCATATTATCTCATCGGGGTTCGATATGAAGCATAAAGAACTAATTAAAGAAAGCAACCATTAAAACTGAATTAAGTTCAGGGTCCGACCCCTGAACCTAATTAGCACAGCGCAGGCCTCTAGCTTTCTTCGCAAGGTTCCTCGGTCCGGCTCCTCCATCGCGCTCGCGAACATTTTGCCGGATCGTCTTCATCCTCCAGGGTTCCACTTCCGCTCCCGATGGTGGATTTCTTTGGCACATCTTTTTTCTCGATCTGTAACTGAAAAAGTCTAGTACGCTTCGAGCAAGTGCTCGCTTGTATACAATTTCCTAGAAAGAAAAGAAAACATACCTAGAAAAAGGCCATGGGAAACCGAGGATGGTCAACCCCCATCACTCGCCCAATCTAAGGCTCAATTACATATCCACACACAGAAAGCAAATCCAGACAATTGCTAATTCGGGGTCCGACCCCCGGTAGCAAGCACAAAGCATAGATCTGGATTTTTTATAGCGGCGCCCTGCAAGAATGATTAATAGAACAAGCACAATCTATACATATGCATGATCTAAGCGTAAGAACCCCGATGATCTCACGCATTCATCATGCGCACACATGTTGGTTTCATGAAAAAACGTGAAACGCACACCACTTATGCGGCTCTGATACCAATTGTTGGAAGTTAATCCGGGTCAGAGGCTCGCAGCGGAAGCGATTTGGCGGTCGAAAGACCGTTCATGGTGCACGTTACACTATTTAAACTTTCATGGAAACTAATCTACATATGTGTGCATGTGTATGCACGAGAATCAAAAACCCCTAACGGTAATCTAGCGTAATGATTAACTAGCATGCATGCAAATCATAATGCTCGCTAGATCTACATGTTAGATTACACATACCTTTCATACGAATCTTTTAACCGCGGAGAATTGTCTTCTTTGTCGATGGAGACGAAAGATCGTTCGCGAAGATGCCGATGGTACGAATAGAGATGTTGCCTTCTTGTTCACCCGATCTCACACGATGCACGGAACGTCGCTCTCGGATCTCTGAGTGCCTCCGAATAATGACCCTTCTCCTTCTTCAGAACTCTACGCGAGGAAGACGAAGTAGCAAGCGGGAAACGGGAGATAAAACGGGAGAGAACTAGAGAGATGAGAGGAGGGGGGGTTCGGATTTTTTAGCACATGGGGCCGGCGCCCCATAGGTCCTTTTATAGGGCCGGCCAACCCCCTTGGATAAGGATCCAAGGGGATAATGACCCCCTCTCATTATCTCTCCATTATCTCCTTTTTATCTCTCCGCATATTTATCCGTTTTCCCACTTTTTAGGGCTCGATCTTAACCGTTTTTATCGCCCCATCCCTATCTATATGGCCGGCCCTATAGATGAGGGATTCTTATCCCTACATCATAGGGCCGGCCCTAGCAAGGTGTCACACCACTAGGGTCGGCCAACAGTGAGGTCCGGCAGAGTGATGTTTTTACCAAAACGCCCCGACGCCTCATTTTGACCATTTCTAGCGTGCGATACCTAGCGGCCACTTCTTAAGTGATCTTTACTAGTTACCTACTATTAACTGAGGCCACCTGAGGGTGCTCTAGCAAAGTCAACTAGTCAACTCGCAACATAACCCGGTGCATCGCACCTATGCAGCGAAGTTCACTTATGGCTAGGGATTACTACATGCGACTCCGTACTAGTCTCGGGGACAACCCTTAGTACTCGCATATAGTTACGCATCTACCGTGCTCTAGTGCCAAGCACACACGGAGCGTATACTTCTTTCTTCCTCTTGCTTATGGTGTTCCGAGGAGACGGTTCAAGAACCGTACATAATGTTGATAAGGTGGAACCATCAGGGACCGGGGTTCATGGCTTCCAACTCAAGCTCGATCGACACACTACCCGAGTGTACCATCGATCCTCTGAGCTCGAGTTAACCTGCATAGCCACCCAGAGTGCGACACAGGCTGCACTCCAATTCACCCAGACTTACTATGTTCTCCATCATACCCCTGCTCTCCGCTTAGTAGTGGTAAACCCGCTGTCCCTCCACTTGATGCCATGATTCACTTCGAGCGGTGAAGACTACCGTCAGACTCGAATGATCATATGACTTGGTTCCTTCCAGGTTGACCTATACATCGTACCTCTGATTACCCCGTCGAGTAATCGAACCCGGTCAACAGTCAAACTGATGACCACCAGGCATGGGTTTGGTACAGTGTAAGTCACACCAAGGAACGCATCTCCCATCAGGGGTGTGGATGACCTGCAGGAGTGACACGCTAATGCAACGCCAGCCGGGTAACCCAGTACACCGTGGTTTTGGATCACTGCATATGGATCCTCACACATTGGTGCGCCAAAGCACCACGCAACTGGTTAGTCCATCAGACGTGGTTCCTCAGGGTTTTGGACCGTTTTACCCTAAGCAGAAACACGGCTTAGTGTACCAGTGTCTGCTCACTGATCTGTACACCGTGTTAGTCCCGTTCAGCCACAGACACTGTGCCTGGTGATGACCATGGTGAAGACATCCCATGAACTGTCATCGCCAACAGCTTACCATGATGAGGCGACCAACCTGATCATAGCTGCGAACTTATTTAGGTTATACGAGACCAATCCACTTAGTCTTCAACTCAGTGGACTACCATATAACCATGGCTCTCTGTTCCCTAAAGAACACGTAACTATGTTACGCACCTATATGCATCTCATATAATAATAACTATCAATCTTTATTAGACCAAAATATAAAGTTTTACAAGCTTAGAACACATCAATCCCAACACCCTCTGCCATCTTCGTGGACACCAATTTCTTGATGGTCAGGTAACGAGTTACCCGACTACGACCCTCGAATATTTCCTTTAGGTAGAGCATCATGTCTGAAGCAAAGGCCATGTCTGCGACTTACTTCTGAAGGATGGTCTGCAAGGATGCCACTATGTAACACTTACACATCTCATCAGCATCTAGCCAGTCTTTCCATTCCTTTAACTGGGCCTCAGTTGGACTTGGTCCTGGCATGACCGGTTGAGGGGTACTTAGGGCAATTGTGTGTTTGCCAACCCTTAGGACGTGCATCAAGTTACGCTTCCATTCCTCGTAGTTTGGTCCCGTAAGTTTGTTATCATTAAGTATGGAGGCAAGGGGGTCGAGCTTGGTCATGATTTCTGTAAACAATGGTTCAAAGCAAAATTAGGGTTTACTACAATCTATTTCATGGAATTTAGAAATAGATAATGTTTACTCCAGCCGCAATATCTTCACTACCTCAAGTAGAGACATCCAGGAATCTAAATTCTCTGGGTTCGAGCACTGAGACTATCGGCCTTGAATTGGAGACAACATCTCGGTGAGAGCATGCAACCTCTTCTGCCAACTGGGTTTTTACGACCCAGTCTTTATTAGAATTACCCATAGTAAACTGAAAGACCTCCCAGTCTCCTTTTGGCCAGCTTTATGTGACCCACGTGTGTAGCAACGGCGGCTTCACATAAGTTTTCAGATGCTTTCCACAAACCTAGGTGGTGTCGGTAGGGAGGTGTTGGAAATAAATCCATGGTAGAGGCCCGCAGCGGAAGCAAAGTGAAGGTCCGAGGACCGTAGGCGGTGTGCGTTACATATCAAAATTTTCATCGAAACGTTCTACATATGCGTGTATGAAACTAGCATGGCAACTACGCGAACCCCTAACGACGATCTAACGCAAAAGAACAATCTAGCATGTATGCATGTTCTAATTATGTTAGATCTACTTGTTAGAGCTCATACCTGCGTGCGGAATCTTTCACCGCGACAAATTTCTTCTTTGTCGATGGAGACGGGCTACGGATCTGCTCGACATAGCTTCGGTGCGATAGCCATAACTTTCTGCTCCAAACTCCGATTGGGCTGAAATTTGGACTGTAGGTAGCCAACTGCGAGACTCAACTTTTCCAACAAGTTTCACGTCGTTTGGATTTCTGTAGCTCTCGGAATCGTAGAAACAACGCTAATTTTCTGTGCAGATTCTGGACAGCAAAAAGTTACGGGAGACGCCTTCTAGTTCACCCGATCTCACACGATGCACGGCACCTCGTCGATGGATCTCTAAGTGCCTCCATACGATGAGCCTTCTCGTTCTACGAAACACCATGCGAGAAAGACGAGTCGCCATCCAATGGCGCAAGCGAGGGAGAGAGAGACGAGAGAGGAGATGCGAAGAGAGAAGAGGGGCTTCGGTTTCCCCATGGCTTGCATGGCCGGCCCTAGGGCTTGCCCATGCATCTAATTTCGTGCCCCCTCTATCTCCTTCTCATATATAGGGCCGGCCTATCCATATGGATAAGGACAGTTTGGATAAGGATGATTGATTCAAGCCTTATCCATATATATCTCTTCTTTATCTCTATCCTTTCCTTGTTTTCGAAAACGGTCAAAACCAGCCCGTTTTCTGCGCCTCATAACCGGCCCCTTCATCGGAGGCAACAACCTCCCGAAACTAATGGGGTCGGCCTTGACCAATCTCTCAACACTTAGGACCGGCCCCCTTAGTGCATAGTGGCGCATGGTATGACCAAAACGCCCTTATGCCACTAGTTGGCCGTTACTCGTGTACGAGACTTTGCAAGGCACACATAAGTGAAGTGCACCAGTGATTTCACTATTCTCTGAGGTTCCCGTAGGGTGCCCCTAGTGAAGTCAACTAGTCAACTCGCAACATGTCCCGGTGCATCGCACCCATGTGGCAAAGTCCACTTATGGCAAGGAATTGCTACATGCGTCTCTGCACTAACCTAGGGTTTCCCCTTAGTGCACACACGTAGCTACGCATCTACCGTGCACTAGTGCGAAGCACTCACGGAGCGTATGCTTGGACTTATCGCTTCCTCTAACTACGTTCTGTGTTTCGAGGAGATGGTATAAGAACCGTACATAATGTCGATAAGGTGGAACCTTCAGGGACCAGGGTTCATGGCTTCCAACTCAGACTCGATCGACACACTACCCGAGTGTACCATCGATCCTCTGAGTCCGAGTTAACCTACGTAGCCACCCAGAGTGCGACACAGGCTACACTCCAATCCCCCCCGGACTTACTATGTTCTCCCACATACCCCTGCTCTCCGCTTAGTATGGTAAACTCGCTGTCCCTCCACTGGTGCCATGACGCAACTCGAGCGGTGGAGAATACCGTCAGACTCGAGTGCTCATATGACTCGGTTCCTTCCAAGTTGACCACGTACATCGTACCTCTGATAACTCTGCCGAGTAACCGGATCCGTCACCAGTCGAACTGATGACTACCTGGCCAGGGTTTAATACGACGTAGGTCAGACCAAGGAACGCACCTCCCTTTAGGGGTGTGGATAGCCTGCAAGAGTGACACGCTGATGCAACGCCAGCCGGGTAACCCAGTACACCGTGGTTTTGGATCACTGCATCCGGATCCTCACACATTGGTGCGCCAAAGCACCACACAACTGGTTAGTCCACCAGACATGGTTCCTCAGGGTTTAGGACCGTTTTACCCTAAGCAGAAACACGGTTTAGTGCACCGGTGTCTGCTCACCGATCTGTGCACCGTGTTGGTTCCGTTCGGCCACAGACACTGTGCCTGGTAATGACCGTGGTGGAGACACCCATGCTCTGTCATCCCAACAGCTTATCCTGATAGGGCGACCAACCCTAATCAGAGCTGCGAACGTATTTAGGTTACATGGGACCAATCCCTTGAGTCTCCCACTCAAGTGGATTACCATGTAGCCATGGCTCTCTGTTCTGTAACCAGAACACGTACTAAGGTACGTACCAATATGCAATCCTATACTATCAACCATACATAGCTAAACTATAGGTTTTTACGAGCTGTAGACCTCACCAATTCTAACAATCTCCCACTAGGTCTAACGAGGAATAACGGTGTTGAGCTCTGTAGCTTCTACATGCTGCCCAAAAGCCTTTGCAGGAATTCCCTAAAGGAATTGACAACATTGTCTGTAGATTCCACCTCAGTACCGCTACTTGCATTTCCTCATATAACTGTCAGATCAAGTGGAGTTTGTACTTGATGGGTTTCCCCTCACGGCGGTGCCTAGTCTCCTTGGACCTTGCTTACCGCTCTTCTATTGTAACAACAGATAACTGAGCCTCTGGTACGCGTCCCAAGTTCTCTAAGAACTTCCTAAGCCTTACCACCTGATATACTACTTCGCACGCAACAATGTGCTAAGCATCTGTGGTAGAGTCTGTGATGCACTTGCTTCACACTCTACCAATTACCGCTTCTAATCCCAAAATAAAAATAATCCCTGAAATCGATTCTCTGAAATACACATCTGACACCAAAGTCAGATCTTGTGTGTCCAATCGATATCAGGACCTGTGAAGTGCAAGCTAACTCACAATCCTTACTTAACGAGGATTTCTGAGTATACCCTTCACATCGGTCCAAAGATCTGGACCCGGGTTCGACTGAAACCGACCCATCTTCCTGTTGCGCAATAGATATCTAGCCTCTTAAAACGAATCTGGCTAGAATCTTATCTTCATGCGTAGCTTGTGACAGCAAGAGAATCTTGCTCTGGTTGTCTCGAGTTACCTTGATTCCCAGAGCATAACTCGCCTCATTAGGGTCTTTCACATCGAATTGTGATGACTACAAACCTTTACCGTAAACAATATTCTTACATCATTTTCAATCAGTAAAATATCGTTAACGTAAAGTACTAAATACACCCTTGTAGCTATTTCACCTTTCTTGTACCAACTTGGTTTATCCTCATTCTGATCAAATCCGTGTGAGCGGATTCTCTTGATCAAAATAGATATTCCAACATGGATGCTTGCATCAGTCCATAAATGGACCGTTGCAACTTGCATTCCATATCTTCCTAACCTACTGACACAAACCTGGGGCTACATCATCCATATGTCCTTTCCAAATTCCCGTTAGGGAATAACTGTCTTGACATCCATCAACCAGATCTCCCAACTATAATGGGCTGTGATGGATTAAGAGAATCCGAAATAGACTTAGGCATAGCTACCAGTGAGATGGTTTTGACATAGTCAATCCTTTCTCCTTTGGCAACTAATCTAGCCACTTAAGTCTTAACCGGATGCTCTTCTTATACACCTCTTACACCCCGAAGGGTGATAGTGCTATAAGTGTCAAGACTGTTCCAAGGGACATTGATATAAATTTGCCTCCATGGTCTTTTGTCAGTCAGAGCTGTCGAAAGCTCCCACTACTTCTTCATAGCTCTAGGGATCATCCTCCTGAAACTCTGGATTAAATATCGAAGTTTCTCCATAGTATCTTTCAGGAGCTCTGATGGTCCCACAACGACGAGGTGGTGGTGGTACAAAGGAAGCTCCCACTACTTCTTCGTAGCTCTAAGGATCATCCTCCTGAAACTCTGGATTAACTATCGAAGTTTCTCCATAGTATCTTTCAGGAGCTCTGATGGTCCCACAACGACGAGATGGTGGTGGTACAAAAGTAAATTGTTTCTACAGTACCTGGTATACTAGTTTCTTGTAACATCTACTCCCACTACGTTTTCAGATGCGCACTCTCTACCAGTACCCAGTAGTTCACCCAGAACTACCTTACTGATAAACTTATGGTCTATAATATAATCCTGGTCTAGGTGGATGGTATTCGTAGAAACGATTACCTTCCAAACCTCAAGATCATAGAATAGTCCACCTTATGCCTCCTAAGGGTAACCTACAGACAGATATACCTGGAACTATATCTCCATCTCATCCCTCTTGTCCTTTTGCACAAGTGCAGGACAACCCTATATCTCGAGACACTATAGTGTCAGCTTTCGCTTAGACCATAGCTCTCTATAGGTCTGAGGCACTGATCTAGATGAGAGATAGTTTCATATATAAGCTACTGTTTTAAGGTACAACCCCACCAATGGTGGGTAGTACACTTGGCGATATTCATCATACTACGGACCATGTCTAACAGAGTCCGATTCCTTCTCTCGGAGACTTTATTCTGACGTGTCATCCTAGGAGCATTTAACTGGGAGATAATCCCATGCTCCCTCAAGATCCTATGGAACTCGTCCGATAGGTTCTTGTTCCCTCGATTAGATCGAAGAGACTCCTATTGTCTGGACGCTCTTGGAACCATAGATGTCAAAATTAACTAATTCTCATACCTTCGTGGCCCTTTTAGTTATTCTGCCTTCCAGATTACACTCATAGGTTAGAAGGATCTCCGATGATTCTGTGAACAGAAACTCGGCCTTCTATCACCTCTGAATTTATCTGAGGCAAAATATCTAAATCAGAGGGGTCACAAATGGGATAGCTTCTCCGAAGGATTTAGATGAATTTAAATTAGACGCTGCAGCTGTCATGAAATCTATTTCCGAATTAGGATTAAATATAAAGAGATTATTCTGATCTATTTCTCTAGTAATGAAGCTATCTATTTAGTTTAAGATACACACCTACGGTGATGTCTAAAACTAAAAACTTCATTTACCAAGGAGGAAACAGAACTACATCTCTAAAGATCAAAATCCGTGTTTCGGAAAAACTAAGACAATCATATCTAACAGCTTCCGCAGCGGCTTATGGCATCAGTACCTATGTTAGGATTCCTTCACTATAAAGTAGCCTTCTGCTTTCCTTGAATCTCTGTAGACCTGAAGTCTACATTCCAAGAAGCATAAGAACTGCTACTAGATAGCGACTCAACTCCTAACATCCAGAGGCCATACTCAATCTTCAAATACCCCCTATCCTCGCCACAGCGAAAATACTTCCATCCTTGGCGTTACCAGACTTAGGATTCCATACCAGTTTCTGCACTAGAATAGTTTTCGATCTCTTATAAGTTACTCCCTTAGGTTCTTCTAAAGAAGACCTAGGTTAAGCACTAAAGGCTTTGCCTTTAATCTTGATCTCATCCTTTGTCTCTTGGAAATCTCCTTAGAAGTTCTGCGTTTATCATCTCTAACTTGTTAAAGCTAAAGTCTCTGATAACGCTTTCGAAGGTTCCAGACAAAGATGCAAGACAGACGTCTTCCACCACCTCGTCATCCGGTACTATGTCTTTGGAATCTAGTTCGATCTGGAACTCAAAGATGTGTTCCCGAACAAGCATACCCTCAGACATCTCGGTACCGACAAGTATCTTAGTGGAAAAGCGATGAGTCGACTGACTTCGCCTTCCAGACATCTAATACAAGTAAAACTTAATTAGAGAACACCCGGCATATCTCTGACTCGCTTCTAAAGAGTTGTTCGCAAGTCTGCTATAATCATAGCACTTGCACATCTCCTTAGACTCTTGCTAGTCGTCATATGCCCTAGTTAGTGCCCTAGTGATATCTGAACCCGTTAGTCTAGTACAGGGATATTTAGATTGCATGCCAATGTACGTTAACTACCCTATGCATAAGCTAAAGAAAGCGCTTCCGCTCTACGTAGTTAGAGACCCGATAACTGGTTCTCTTATGGGATAACGGATAGGGAAACTATATGGTTGAATGAAAACGAATGTAAAATAACTTATTTTATGGATTTTTAAAATAAGCTAATTATATCCAAATGTCAGCGCTACCCTCACAGCGAAGACACATCTATGGATTAATTAACCATGTATGTAAGATCTCGGAATCGACTACACCTGCCCTAGGGGGCATCATGCAGCGTCAATCCGCTTACACGGGCCTTTCCTTGACCCAGTCCAAATCTGCCAACTAAGGGCTTTGATGGACCATGGTTATCTTTTGGCCAGTGCCACGTGATCACCGTTGTTTTCGCAACGAATACCTCACGTGCACTTATGATGCTTACCCACAAGCCTAAGCAATTACGGCACGAGAGTTCATGCGGCCCCCACTAGGGTGGGATAAAAAGCCCTTCTCTCCTGGCCCCGTAACTGCCATATCCTGAAGGAGACCGCTAAGTTATCTGGCATAGAAAAACATAACCCTCACCCTAGGGGGTGTCGTGCTACGCCCTTCCACCCAGACACAGAGCAATTGGTTGTGGAGGCCAGAGGATCTCGACGAGTCCTCTTACACATCCCTTATTATAGTTGAGGGTTATTTAATGCAAGTATGAGTGTACACTAAGGTCACGACAACCTATACACTAGACCCTGGTCATACCGTGCTCCCACTAGCATTCAAGCCTTTCGTGAAGCATTAATCGATCTTGGAATATCATAGTCCCTGCCTCGAGTGGATTTCTCCACTCAAGGGTCACATTACATATCCCAAGAACATTGATGCTTTGCAAACTTGGCTATCACGCTAATGCCCTGGAGCCTAGCCTAAGGTCAGACTGACAGGAAAGGTCTTCCACTACCATGGCGCCTTGCTTATAAATTTGACGAATGATGTCATAGTAGAATTCCAACTCATTCTAGGTTTCGATGCTTGCCAAATAGGCACACCCGACTAATCGGGTGTTGACCTAATGGGGGCATAACCAAATGTGAGGAATTCATACTATCATCAAGGGTCAATTAAATAATAGGCGTCACTAGTGGAATCCAATCCTAATAAGGTCGCTAGGACCCGAGGGGAAAGGGCATCCCTCTGACACAGATAATTAAATTATCGCATCGGGGTTCTCTGCAGAAATATAAAGAACTACTGAAAGAAATAAGCACACAACTGAATCAAGTTCAGGGTCCGACCCCTGAACCTGACTGGCACAGCGCAGGCTCTCTGTCTCCTTCACAAGGCTCCTCGATCCGGTGCAAGCCTCTGTATACGATCTTCTGACGCTTTATGTCCTTTGCCGTCATCGTGTACGCTTCGCCGGATCGCCATCGTCCTCCAAGGTTCCGCTCATCTTCCTAGTGGTGGATCTCCACGGTAAGTCCTCCTCTTCAATCTGTAACCGAAAAAGATCTAGTACGCTTCGAGCAAGTGCTCGCTCGTACACAATTTCCTAGAAAGAAAAGGAAAACAAACCTAGCAAAAGCCTGGGAATCAAGGGTGGTAAATCTTCACCTCTTGCCCGACTATGGCTCTAAAATCTATCCACACACAGAAGAAAAAACATCCAGACAAAATCGCTAACACGGGGTCCGACCCCCGGTAGCAAGCAATCACATATCCAGAATAATTTTAAAAGCAGCGCCCTGCAAGAACGATTCATAGAACACACAAAAAATATACTATGCATGATCTACTCGTAGAACCCCGATGGCGGCACATACTATTCATGCGCGCACATGACGGTTTCATGAAAAAACATGAAACGCACATCACTAGCATGCTCTGATACCAATTGTTGGAAATAAATCCATGGCAGAGGCCCGCAGCGGAAGCAAAGTGAAGGTCCGAGGACCGTAGGCGGTGTGCGTTACATATCAAAATTTTCATCGAAACGTTCTACATATGCGTGTATGAAACTAGCATGGCAACTACGCGAACCCCTAACGACGATCTAACGCAAAAGAACAATCTAGCATGTATGCATGTTCTAATTATGTTAGATCTACTTGTTAGAGCTCATACCTGCGTGCGGAATCTTTCACCGCGACAAATTTCTTCTTTGTCGATGGAGACGGGCTACGGATCTGCTCGACATAGCTTCGGTGCGATGGCCATAACTTTTTGCTCTGAACTCCGATTGGGCTGAAATTTGGACTGTAGGTAGCCAACTGCGAGACTCAACTTTTCCAACAAGTTTCACGTCGTTTGGATTTCTGTAGCTCTCGGAATCGTAGAAACAACGCTGATTTTCTGTGCAGATTCTGGACAGCAAAAAGTTGCGGGAGACGCCTTCTAGTTCACCCGATCTCACACGATGCACGGCACCTCGTCGATGGATCTCTAAGTGCCTCCATACGACGAGCCTTCTCCTTCTACGAAACACCATGCGAGGAAGACGAGTCGCCATCCAATGGCGCAAGCGAGGGAGAGAGAGACGAGAGAGGAGATGCGAAGAGAGAAGAGGGGCTTCGGTTTCCCCATGGCTTGCATGGCCGGCCCTAGGGCTTGCCCATGCATCTAATTTCGTGCCCCCTCTATCTCCTTCTCATATATAGGGCCGGCCTATCCATATGGATAAGGACAGTTTGGATAAGGATGATTGATTCAAGCCTTATCCATATATATCTCTTCTTTATCTCTATCCTTTCCTTGTTTTCGAAAACGGTCAAAACCAGCCCGTTTTCTGCGCCTCATAACCGGCCCCTTCATCGGAGGCAACAACCTCCCGAAACTAATGGGGCCGGCCTTGACCAATCTCTCAACACTTAGGGCCGGCCCCCTTAGTGCATAGTGGCGCATGGTATGACCAAAAAGCCCTTATGCCACTAGTTGGCCGTTACTCGTGTACGAGACTTTGCAAGGCACACATAAGTGAAGTGCACCAGTGATTTCACTATTCTCTGAGGTTCCCGTAGGGTGCCCCTAGTGAAGTCAACTAGTCAACTCGCAACATGTCCCGGTGCATCGCACCCATGTGGCAAAGTCCACTTATGGCAAGGAATTGCTACATGCGTCTCTGCACTAACCTAGGGTTTCCCCTTAGTGCACACACGTAGCTACGCATCTACCGTGCACTAGTGCGAAGCACTCACGGAGCGTATGCTTGGACTTATCGCTTCCTCTAACTACGTTCTGTGTTTCGAGGAGATGGTATAAGAACCGTACATAATGTCGATAAGGTGGAACCTTCAGGGACCAGGGTTCATGGCTTCCAACTCAGACTCGATCGACACACTACCCGAGTGTACCATCGATCCTCTGAGTCCGAGTTAACCTACGTAGCTACCCAGAGTGCGACGCAGGCTGCACTCCAATCCCCCCCAGACTTACTATGTTCTCCCACATACCCCTGCTCTCCGCTTAGTATGGTAAACTCGCTGTCCCTCCACTGGTGCCATGACGCAACTCGAGCGGTGGAGAATACCGTCAGACTCGAGTGCTCATATGACTCGGTTCCTTCCAGGTTGACCACGTACATCGTACCTCCGATAACTCTGCCGAGTAACCGGATCCGTCACCAGTCGAACTGATGACCACCTGGCCAGGGTTTAATACGACGTAGGTCAGACCAAGGAACGCACCTCCCTTTAGGGGTGTGGATAGCCTGCAGGAGTGACACGCTGATGCAACGCCAGCCGGGTAACCCAGTACACCGTGGTTTTGGATCACTGCATCCGGATCCTCACACATTGGTGCGCCAAAGCACCACACAACTGGTTAGTCCACCAGACATGGTTCCTCAGGGTTTAGGACCGTTTTACCCTAAGCAGAAACACGGTTTAGTGCACCGGTGTCTGCTCACCGATCTGTGCACCGTGTTGGTTCTGTTCGGCCACAGACACTGTGCCTGGTAATGACCGTGGTGGAGACACCCACGCTCTGTCATCCCAACAGCTTATCCTGATAGGGCGACCAACCCTAATCAGAGCTGCGAACGTATTTAGGTTACATGGGACCAATCCCTTGAGTCTCCCACTCAAGTGGATTACCATGTAGCCATGGCTCTCTGTTCTGTAACCAGAACACGTACTAAGGTACGTACCAATATGCAATCCTATACTATCAACCATACATAGCTAAACTATAGGTTTTTACGAGCTGTAGACCTCACCAATTCTAACAGGAGGTTCATAGGCTCTCGTGGTGTAGGAAAAAAACGTCACCCACTGCCACCGGCATCCTCCATGTCCCATAGGAATCCACTAGGCGAACCAATATGGAAGGAAACACAGCTCTCACCCAGTGGGAATATCGAACTGCGTACCTTCCACCCAGACCCTTAGCCGGTTGATTATGGATGCCAAGGGCTCCCCTTTGGAGGGAACCTCTTACACATCCCTTCTTTATGAGGTTTTATGCATATCTAGAAAGGTCACGACCTTTTAGACTTAGACCCTGGTCTACCGTACTCCTACTAGGATTACAAACCTTCCCGCAAAGCATTAGTATCCTTAGAAAATATCATAGTCCCTATCTTGAATACTCAGCTTTCGCCTTTCTTGCAAGGATCACATTACATAGATTCCAAGGATCCCGATACTTAACTAGTTTGCCCATAAACCCAAGATCTGGAGCCTAGCCTAAGGTCAATGTGGAAAGGACTCCCACTACGATGACGCCTCGTTCATAATTTGATGCCTGATGTCATAGTAGATCTTATCTCATTATAGGTTTTGATGGTGGCCAAATAGGGACATCCGACAACCTCCGCCGGACCTCAACCTAATGGTGGCATAACCAAATCGTGATGAGTTCATACTACCATCAAACATCATCTAGAAACGGGTATCACACAGTGAAATCCTAACCTAACTTGGTCGCTAGGACCACATGGGGAAAGGGCATCCCACTAGGGTTATCGTACTTCTTATGGAGACATTAGTTAATTATCTCTAAACAAATCTAACACTACGTCTATCTCGGTAAACAGTACTTGGCTACCTGAACTACCACGAGGGCGGTTACAACCTTTCCTTTTAGCTAGCCACTGGATTCGCATGTGTTAGAACCATATAGAGACACCGATGAATCCATAAGCTTAGTGCTAACCCTAAGCCTGATCTAAAGACAAACTCACAAGCAAGATAGATAATCACATTATCATCGGGGTTCTCTAAATACTAAATAAAGAGAAACAACAGAAATAGCATCCAAACTGAATCAAGTCCAGGGTCCGACCCCTGAACTTGAATAGCACAGCCAAGATATCCTGCTCTTCCGTTCTGCATGATCTCTGACGACGATCCCCATCATCGCCAACGTGCACGCCTTTGCCGGGTCTTTGCACGCCATGGTACAGCTTGTCCGAACCGTGGATGTAGCATCATCTCCTTCTTCATGTGACCGAAAAACTAACACACTCCGAGCAAGTGCTCGTTCGTGTACAATTTTGCTAAAAAGAAAAGAAAATAATCCTAGAAACATAGCCAGAGAACCGAGGATGGTCAACCCCCACCCTCGCCCATCTAGAGCCTTAAAATCCACAAGCACAATAATAATCAATGCAAAAATTAAATCCGGGGTCCGACCCCCGGATGCATGCAATCACAGATTACTATTCAGCACGGCACCTGCAAAAAGACGATACATAGTACAATCCATATGCATGATCTACACCGAACCCCGACGAAAACATATACCATCATATATTCACATGATGTTTTCACGAATTCATGCATGAAACATACACCAAAGCGTGCTCTGATACCAATTATTGGAATTGGATCCGCTTATCAGAGTCGCAGTGGAAGCAAAAGATAGATTCGAAGATCATACGGTGTATGTTTCATTACAATTAATTCTACAAAACAATCTACATGCAAATCTATGATCTTAGCATATGTGTGGACACCCTAGAGGCATACTACGATCTACGGAAGACATGCATGCATCTAGTTAGGTGTTTAGAATCATCATACCTTATGGATCTATGATCCGGAGATGACGGAACGATAAAGAACCGCACTTGAATCGCAAGGGAAACTGTCAGATAGCACCTTGTCCTTTGCGAATTGAAGAATCCTCAAAATCCCGTCTCTGAGTGCAGGGATTACAAGCCGACGGAGGAATCCATTACGAAGACGATGGCGAGCCGTGAGATTTCCTCCTTTTCTTTCTCTCTTCTTCCTTCTCCTTCCTTCCCCTTTCTTCTCCCTTCTTCTTCCTCTTTCTTCCTTAGCCGAAACCACAAAGGAGGAAGATTGGGAGGGGGTTCGGATTTTGGAGGAGAGGGAGCACTAGGCCGGCCCTCCCTCTCCCTATTCTACTTATAGGGCTGGTCCCCTAATGCTTCAAGGAAGATAGGGCTGGCCCCTAGTAGATTAGGATAGAGAGGGGAGGTTTTTAGGGATTCCAAGTGTCTATCGTGAAGCCTAGACGAAAACGCCCTTCACAAAAAGTGAAAAACTGAAAGAGAGACTGAGTGAAGTGCGCTACTCGGAATCGAGTTCCGTCAGCGCCTATGAGCTCCTAGAATTATTCCGCTCATTCTAAAATCCATATTCAAAGTGTTTTGAGCCATATTTTAGTATTTACCAAAATACCCCTATGGCCCGTAACACATGTGAATTAGGTTCTTAGGCTCCGGGCTTGCGCTCCATCGCGCTACTTCGCATCCAACGTATCCAACTAGGTCGGGGAACAATTCCTATACGCAACAACAGGGTGGAACCTTCAGGGTTCGGGATCTCTAGCTCCAACCGGATCCCTGATTAACTATTCCGGTGACACACCGAAAGTTCCATTAATCAGCCCTAATCTGATTAACCCGCGTAGCCACCCAGAGTGCGACACGAGTTGAACTCTAGTGATCCTAAACTTATGTTACTCTCTCGTAACCCTGTTCTCTACTATACTCCGATAATCCTTAGTCCCTCCTATTACTGGTGTCATGATACGACTCGGGCGGTGGGGAGCACCGTCAGATCCTGATCGATCATCTGACTAGGGTTTGATGACTTGTCATCTATAACACCACACACCTTCCGGTACTATGCCTAGCATCTGGAACATCGTCAGTCATACTGACAACCACCAAGCCTGGGTTAACTGTGTGGACAGATTGACTCATCAAAACGCACACATCCAATACTGGACGTCGAATAACCTGTAGGGATTACATGTCACTCAAGCGCCAGCCGGGTAACCCAACTTACCGTGGTATTGGACTATGGAAGGTCCGCACACGTTGGCACATCAAAGCACCACACAACTGGTTGACCCAGTGAACATGGTCTCTTAGGGTTATGGACAGATTATCTATAGTAGTCAGACGGTTTATGCACCAATGTCTGAATCACTGAACTGTGCACCATCTTGGTTCCTGTTCAACACGATCATCGTGCTTGGTCAGGTGAATGGAAATCCCACGTTCACGTAGTGGAGACTTCACCATATCCTCTACCTGCCAACAGCTTATTCTCGGTGAAGCGACCGGCATCACCTAAGCTGTGAATTAGTTCTAGGTTTACACAGAACTGGTCCACTGGGTTTTCCAAGTATGGATCCTCCATTCGCCTCAGTGGCCTATTGTGTTCCCTAGGGTCCTTTTATTATATGAGTATTATCACATACCAGAGTAGTATTGTAATATCCGGTACTCCAGAATTACTTTTGCTTAGGGCACCCTTTTATTTATTATTATAATACTACTAATAGTGAGAATTTGTTTATGTTTAATTGTTTTGGTTGTACACGTGTTGTGTTGAATCGGGTTCGAGTTGGATCGAACCGGGGGCCCAAGTCACGAGGCGATATGGTGTTGACTGAGTGATTGTGCATATGTGTGTGTATGTGCGCGCGTGTGCGCGCGTGCAAGTAGGTGTTGATCGTGGAGTAGAGCATGAGTATATTATTTAATAATTAATTAATTATTTGTTGCAACTTAGGATTGTCACGGGAACGACCCGTCGTCAAATGACGCAAGTTGCGGAGCCCAACTAACTACTGGATACAAGGCCGATAGGTTTCCCGACTTACTGATCTGACTCGATTGGATCGTCCCAATCCTCGAGACCCTTGACCGGCACATATGGCTCCACTCCGGTCTTTCGATCTTAATCTAAGAGACCCTTGACTCTTTCCTTCCTTGGCCATCGGATCTTGATCCGATGCACCAAGAAACCCCCTCCACTACTCAAGTGCCCAACTCAAACATCTGTACAACACTTTGTCAATACCTAGGGCTGACAATTTCGGACCCAACACGGCAGACCCGACACGACCCGACACGAAATTAGCGGGTCTGGGTCAGGGCTAATCGGGTCGGGTCTACCCGCAATTCGATACTATAATATATAATACCAGCGAGTCTTTCGGGTCAGATCGGGTCGAGTCGGATCGGGTCAACTGAATAGGCCCGGGTAGTAAACGGGTCTTATCGGGTCTACCTGTTTATTAGCGGGTCGGGTACTGGTTAGGATCTAGACACAATTAGTTAAATGGGTCAGGTCCGGGTCTGGGGGTTTTGGACACGACACGAAACTAGACACGACACGAACCCGGCACGACACAACCCATTGCCACCCCTATCAATACCCATCCTCTCAACCAAACTCATTTAGCCAATATTTAGTCAACCCAATCCCTATCCCCTTTTTCTTACAACCTGTAAACCCCAACAACCCGATTCCCCCCTCTATCTGTCTTTCTCTCTCACTAACCCAAACCCAACCCCCTCTCTCACCGGATCTCTCATCTCTCTCACCTGACCTCTCATCCCTCTCACCCGACTCTCTCTCTCTCTTGAACCCAAATCCAACCCGATCCGACCGCCGCCCAGACCCATCACGTCGCCCCCCTCTCCCGTCACCACCCCCATCCCCTGCACCCCTACCTCCCCCGATCTCCGCTGCCTTCCCCCTCCCTCACGCCATTGACCCTCACCGCCCCATCTCCTGTCCTCTCTGATCTCCCCCCTCACCCCAGATCCCTGAAAATCCGGCCCCAAATCCGCCGACCACCGCCCCTCCTCTCCCTTTAAAAAGCCAACCCCTCTCCCCCTTCCCCCCTTCAGCCCAACCCCTTTTCCCCCACCTCAGTCCATTGAAAAAAAAAAAAAAACCCGAGAAGATAGGAGAGAAACCAGAGGAGAGAGGAAGAAGAAGGAGTGGAGAGGGAGTCGCGCAGCGGCTGCGGCGGTGGCACCTCCGCCCGACGACTGCCGCCCCCGACCAGGTCTGAGCCACCCCTCTTTCTCTCAAACCCATGTCTCTCTCTCCTCTACATCTTACTCTCTCGATCTCTCATCTCTCCCTCTCTTGATCTCATCTCTCCCTCTCACTGTGGTGCTGCGCCCAGCCATCGAAGAAAGAGGAGGAGTCTCCGGAATGGATCAAGGAGAAGGAGCCCAGCCGAAGCCAAGGACCCTCGACCATGCCCGGAGTAGAGGAGCTGGTCGTGAGGAAGTACCACAACAATGTGGAGGAAAATCTCCTGAAGACTGCCTTGGGTTAGTTCTTCTTCCTTTCTCTTCGACTAAACATGGACGCCCCCTTCTCCCCTCGCCGCCGTGTTTTCCGGCACCCTTGAGACTGTGATCAAGCATTGGGTTGGGACCACCACGGACACCCATAGACCACCCAACACCAGTCCAAACCCCGTCGACCATTGCTTTGCCGTCCAATGATGGGTTTGGACGGAGCCTTAACCAATCCCCTTGTCGTTGTAGTCATCGTCAATCGTCGGTGACTAGTGGCGGGGTGAAGGCCACCCTGGCCACCCGTGCTAACGACCCCAACCTCTGCTCGTCTACTTGCATGCCGACAATACTTTGGAACACCACATAAATCCCCTTGGGCTGATGCAACTTAGACCATACTTAGCCTTAGAACCGATGCTTGCGCATCGACGCTCGTTATTTTATATTCATTGGTTGTGGATATAGCTCCGTGCCGATTGATCTTGTAGCATGTAAACTGTTGTGCTCTTATGCACGACAGCATATGGCTTAGCGACCCTCGTGCCAACCCAGCCAAACCCCGGAAGTCGAGCCAGGTGAACAACCTCAGGGCATCGACGATGGTCGATATACCCTTTGACCGTGAACTTAGCCTCTAGCCTTGCCCTCCCTTGTTTCGTGTGCGAGCTCATCGTGCCGTTGCGCAGAGTGTCATGAGCCGCCATGTCGGTCATCGATTCCCACTGTCATAGTGGCCATTACCCCTCTATGTCAACCCTGCCCATTTTGGGACACGACCGGACTAGTTATGTTATTTAATTTTGATCATAATTATGCATCGATCAAGCCCCTTGAGCCCACACTCGTGGTTATAGGGCCTGATCTTATCGGGTCGCGCATGCCTCAGGATTGATACTACCGATGCGGGTTTGACCGCCTAGGTATAGTAAGGTCATAGAATACCTTGTGTAGCCATGTGCGTACAAAGCCGACCCATGACGTCGGTAACACCTACTAACCAAGATTACACCATTTGGTGCATCGTTTTATGTGCCGATAGACCAGTGGCGTTCGATGATACCTAGACTTCTTGACTCGGCCAACTCGGCCCTAAAATCGTATTACTCAGTAGCAAGTATTAACCATGGGTCCGCTGTGTGTGAATTTGGCAGTGCGTAACCGGGTCGATCCAGCCATAGAGGGAGCAAAGGCGGATCAAGAGCAATTAATGAGAATTTGTGCACGATCGACAACCAGGTGACATCTACTCCCCTTCCCGTGGTCTTTGATAGTGGGAAATGAGAACAACTAGGGTAGGTGTCCATGGTACTGCATGCGGGTCCCACCGGGTATCGCCGCATGTGGTCACGTGGACCCCTCCTTGCATGCGAAGTCGCGAGTCCGGCGACGCATGCTTAATAATATAATTTAACAATAAAATTTCTAATTGCTTGGACACCGTAAGTAGGAATCCCCTTAATATTAAGAATTTATAATTAAATAATAAATATCGGGCTCACTCTCCTGGATGGAGTGTGGAGACACGGACACACGGGGTTACGGGCGAGAGTAAATGCTATAGTTATTGTGATGCATGGGTTGTGAGCGCGGTACGAATCTCGGGGTAAAACATCGAAATTGTTTAATTATTATATTGGTGTGATATTCTATCATGTGAAAAGCTTCGGACCCCGTGCGCGCAAGGGCCGTGAACCACCCTGCGCGCACAGTCGAAGGTTAGTAGGTCAGGGGGTCACGGGCAGGGGTTGTGGTAAAGCCAATAGGTGGTGCCCTCGACGAGGGGTTGGCCTAGCAATCCTGTCCCGGGGTAGTTGAAGACCCTAAAGAAAGCAAGTTGGGCGGTAGAGCTCCACCGTGAAAGACGGGAAACCCCTTATGATCATATGGGTGACTTTGCGCATGGTGTTGGAGTATGCGCGGCGAGAGAGTTGGCCCTCTACATCGAAATAAAAGGCCCTATAGTAATGCCCGACCGGGGGCAGGATGAACAAAATATCCGGGGTTCACATTATGATAGATATTTTATATGATTACTAATTAGCAAGTATGGAATCTTAATGTTGGATTGTGGAATTCTAGAGCATTGGCAAATCTGGTAACATTTAGATGGTTTTGTTTGTTTAAATAGTTTATTGATACTGTAAAATATTGAGTGGACTTTATGTTAGACAATCTAGTGACAGTAGGTATTGCATGAGAACATAGACTGATGGTAGGATTAGGTTATCCCTCTGTAAATATTAGTAATCCGTACTAGGACTGCTAAAAATAATTTAATTGGATCGGTTGTCTCATATTATTAAAGGCTACTAGGATGTCACTAGCCATTAATTTGGCTAATCTCCCAATTTCTCTTTGGGGGCTACTCTTTCCCACGAGTAGGCTCTTATGCAGGTTTAGAGGCTCAGGACCGGAGTAGCGGTGGTAGTTCAGAGACAGAGTTGGAGTTCTAGCTTGTCTTCCTTTTTAGTATGTCAATTTTTGTAGTAGTACTTTTCATTCGATGTAATCGACATGAATTGGATTAAGAGTTTATAAGTTCTTTAGTTTAGTGCTCTGAGTTTGATAGTAGTATTGTGCCAGCTGAATTTTTGGGTAAGCCTCTCCTCAAGGCCCCAAGCCTAGTTTAGACCACAATGAAAATATAAGAAGAGATTGACCTAATTTGATAAGCCCTTAGGTAGGACCCATAAACCACTGTCCAAGTATTAGGGAGTGGGTGAGGCTACTCGGCTCGCCATCAGAGGCTTGAGTCTCGTGCTCCCTTAAGAGGGACTTCTGTCAGCATGTGGGGTACCGGCAGGCCGCACATGCTGAGAGGATAGCCCGGTTGAAGGTCGAGCGTGATAATCTCTTTGTCGACAAAAATTCTCTCTTTTAAAAATAAAAATATTTTTCATAAAAATCAAGTTTTAAAATACCCCTTGTTTCTCTCTCCTAGTTCTTCATTTAGGAGAGAGTTGCAGTCCTGTGAGAAACCCTAATTGGTTTAGTTAGTCGACCAAATCCTAAATCCCTTGGTTTTCCCTATTTCACACCCCAGGAGTCGGTTCCAGATTTCTGGGGCGTGACAAGTATTCTAATTAAAGCAATAACCAAAGTCATCTTTATTAATGTTAATATAAAAAATCCATGCTAAGGACACACGAGCTACAACACCTCCCACCCAGACCCTTAGCCGGTTGATTGTGGAGGCCAGGGGCTTCCCTTTGGAGGGAACCTCTTACACATCCCTTCTTTATGAGGTTTTATGTATATCTAGAAAGGTCACGACCTTCTAGACTTAGACCCTGGTCTACCGTGCTCCCACTAGGATTACAAACCTTCCCGCAAAGCATTAGTATCCTCAGAAAATATCATAGTCCCTATCTTGAATACTCAGCTTTCGCTTTTCTCGCAAGGATCACATTACATAGATTCCAAGGATCCCGATACTTCACTAGTTTGTCTATAATCCTAAGATCTGGAGCCTAGCCTAAGGTCAACATGGAAAGGACTCCCACTACGATGACGCCTCGTTCACAATTTGATGCCTGATATCATAGTAGACCTTATCTCATTATAGGTTTCAATGCTGGCTAAATAGGGACATCCGACAACCTTTGCCGGACCTCAACCTAATGGTGGCATAACCAAATCGTGATGAGTTCATACTACCATCAAACATCATCTAGGAACGGGTATCACACAGTGAAATCCTAACCTAACTTGGTCGCTAGGACCACGTGGGGAAAGGGCATCCCACTAGGGTTATCATACTTCTTATGGAGACATTAGTTAATTATCTCTAAACAAATCTAACACTGCGTCTATCTCGATGCACAGTACTTGGCTACCTGAACTACCACGAGGGCGGTTACCACCTTTCCTTTTAGCTAGCCACCGGATTCACGTGTTAGAACCATATAGAGACACCGATGAATCCATAAGCTTAGTACTAACCCTAAGCCTGATCTAGAGACAAACTCACATGCAAGATAGATAATCATATTATCATCGGGGCTCTCTAAATACTAAATAAAGAGAAACAACAGAAATAGCATCCAAACTGAATCAAGTCCAGGGTCCGACCCCTAAACCTGAATAGCACATCCAAGATATCCTGCTCTTCCGTTCTATACGATTTCTGACGACGATCCCCGTCATCGTCAATGTGCACGCTTTCGTCGGGTCTTTGCACGCCATGGTACCGCTTGCCCGAACCGTGGATGTAGCATCATCTCATTCTTCCTGTGACCGAAAAACTAACACGCTCCGAGCAAGTGCTCATTCGTGTACAATTTCGCTAGAAAAAAAAGAAAACAATTCTACAAACATGGCCAAGGAACCGAGGATGGTCAACCCCCACCCTCGCCCATCTAGAGCCTTAAAATCCACAAACACAATAATAATCAATGCAAAAATTAAATCCGGGGTCCGACCCCCGGATGCATGCAATCACAGATTACTATTCAGCGCGGCACCTGCAAAAAGACGATACATAGCACAATCCATATGCATGATCTATGCCGAACCCCGATGAAAACATTTGCCATCATATATTCACATGATGTTTTCACGAATTCATGCATGAAATATACACCAAAGCGTGCTCTGATACCAATTGTTGGAATTTGATCCGCTTATCAGAGTCGCAACGGAAGCAAAAGAAAGATCCATAGATTATACGGTGTATGTTTCATTACAATTAATTCTACAAAACAATCTACATGCAAATCTATGATCTTAGCATATGTGCGGACACCCTAGAGGCATACTACGATCTACGGAAGACATGCATGCATCTAGTTAGGTGTTTAGAATCATCATACCTTATGGATCTATGACCCGAAGATGACAGAACGATGAAGAACCGCACTTGAATCGCAAGGGAAACTATCGGATAGCACCTTGTTCTTTGTGAATTGAAGAATTCTCGAAATCTCGTCTCTGAGTGCAGGGATTATGAGCCGACGGAGGAATCCTTTGCGAAGACGATGGTGAGTCGCGAGATTTCCTCCTCCTCTTTCTTCTTTCTTCCTTCTTCTTCCTTCCTCTTTCTTCTTCCTTCTTCTTCCTCTCTTTTCCTTGGCCGAAACCACAAAGGAGGAGCAAAGAGGGGACGGATTTCTGAAGGAGAGGGAGAAGCAGATAGGGCCGGCCCTCCCTCTCCCTATTCTACTTATAGGGCCGGTATCCCATAGCTTCAAGGAAGCTAGGGCCAGCCCTAATGGATTAGGATGAGGGGGGGCGGTTTTTAGGGATTTCCAATGTCTATCATGAAGCCTGGACGAAAACGCCCTTCACGAAAAGTGGAAAACTGAAAGAGAGACTGAGTGAGGTGCGCTACTCGGAATTGAGTTCCGTCAGCACCTATGAGCTCCTGGAATTATTATGCTCATTCTAAAATCCATATTCAATATGTTCTGAGCCATATTTTAGTATTTACCAAAATACCCCTACGGCCCGTAACACATGTGAATTAGGTTCTTAGGCTCCGGGCTTGCGCTACTTCGCATCCAACATATCCAACTAGATAGGGGAACAATTCCTATACGCAACGACATGGTGGAACCTTCAGGGTTCGGGATCTCTAGCTCCAACCGGATCCCTGATTAAATATTCCGGTGACACACCAAAAGTTTCGCTAATCAACCCTAATCCGATTAACCTGCGTAGCCACCCAGAGTGCGACGTGATTTGAACTCTAGTGATCCTAAAATTATGTTACTCCCTCGTAACCCTGTTCTCTACTATACTCCGATAATCCTCAGTCCCTCCTATTACTGGTGCCATGATATGACTCGGGCGGTGGGGAGCACCGTCAGATCCCGATCGATCATCTGACTAGGGTTTGATGACTTATCATCTATAACACCACACACCTTCTGGTGCTATGCCTAGCAACCGGAACGTCGTCAGTCATACTGACAACCACCAGGCCTGGGTTAACTGTGTGGACAGATTGACTCATCAAAACGCACCCATCCAATACTGGACGTCTAATAACCTGTAGGGATTACATATCACTTAAGCGCCAGCAGGGTAACCCAACGTACCATGGTATTGGACTATGAAAGGTCCGCACACGTTTGCATATCAAAGCACCACACAACTGGTTGGCCCAGTGTACATGGTCACTCAGGGTTAAGGACGAATTATCTATAGTAGTAAGACGGTTTCTGCACCAATGTCTGAATCACTGAACTATGCACCATCTTGGTTCCTGTTCAACATGATCATTGTGCATGGTCAGGTGAATGGGAATCCCACGTTCCCGTGGTGGAGACTTCACCACATCCTCTACCTTCCAACAGCTTATTCTCGGTGAAGCGACCGGCATCATATAAGCTGTGAACTAGTTCTAGGTCTACACAGAACTGGTCCACTGGGTCTCCCAAGCATGGATCCTCCATGCGCCTCAGTGGCCTACTGTGTTCCCTAGGGTCCTTTTATTATATGAGTATTATCATACACCAGAGTAGTATTCTAATTAAAGCAATAACGAAAGTCATATTTATTAATGTTAATACAGAAATTCCACGCTAAGAACACACGAGCTACAACAGTTTCTACCATCTTACAGGGGTTTCTCAATCTAAGGAAACCAATTGATGGGGAACACATCATCTACTCTGGCAATAAGATGAGTTCAAGAGTTGAAGGTATGGGGACATACAGTCTTCGTCTCCAGACAGGATACACCTTGGACCTTGAGAAGACATTTTATATTCCTAGTTTCTCTAAGAATCTAGTATCTGTATCAAGACTAGTTCCATATGGCTTTGATTTTCAGTTCAAAGACTCGTCTTTTCTGATTATTAAAGATAAAGTAATCATTGGTTCAGGTTCTTTGATAGATGGTTTATATTGTCTTTCTCTAAATTCTTCTCTTGAATGTTCTATGATGACTGTGAATGTATATTCCTCTACATTGTGGCATAGGAGACTGGCTCACATCTCCATAGAGCGCCTAAAGAGGTTAGTGAAGGATGGAGTCTTAAAGACTCTTGACTTCATTGACTTTGGGACTTGTGTAGATTGCATAAAGGGAAAGCAGACTAACAAGTCCACTAAGGGTGCCACAAGGAATAATGAGAAATTAAGGATTATACACACTGATCTCTGTGGACTATTTAGTACACCATGTCTGAACGGTCAGAGGTATTTTATTACCTTTATAGATGACCATACTCGATACATGTATCTCTACCTCGTAGATGATAAGGCTGAGGCATTTGATGCTTTCAAAATCTATAAGGCAGAGGTAGAGAAACAATCTGGAAAGAGTATCAAAATTGTAAGATCAGATAGAGGTAGGGAATACTATGGAAGGTACATAGAGAATGGACAAAGACCTGGTCCATTTGCAAAGTTCCTGGAAGAGAACGACATTATGGCTCAGTATACAACGCCTGGCACACCGCAACAAAAACGGTATTGCTGAAAGGAGGAACCGCACTTTGATGGACATGGTGAGGAACATGATTAGTAACTCCTCCCTTCCTCTCAATATATGGAGTGAGGCCTTAAAAACCGTTGTGTATGTACTGAATAGGGTTCCATCTAAAGCCGTTCCTAAAACACCATTTGAGTTATGGAATGGATGGAAACCTATTTTAGGACACATGCACATATGGGGTTGTTCAGTTGAGGTCAGGGTGTACAATCCACATGAGAAGAAGATTGACCCTTGGACTGTGAGTGGTTTCTTTATCGGTTAAGCCGAGAAGTCCAAGGGTTATAGGTTCTATTGTCCCTCGAACACTCCTAAAGTCGTAGAAGCTAAAAATGCCAAATTTCTTGAGGATGGCAACCTCAGTGGGAGCGTCCCAACACAATCAATTGTGTTTGAGGAAATACAGGTTTCGGTAATCATACCTATAATCGAGGGTGGGCAGATTGCTCATCAGGAAGAACCACCCAAGGTGATTCACAAGCAACCAGCCCAGGACCTCCCAGCCCAAGAGGAGCAGGTTGCCATAGAACCTATTGAAGCTGTTACTCCAGAACCACAAGTTGTGGTACCAACAGAAACTAGGAGATCCTCAAGAAAAAAGAAACCTGCGATTTCTAACGACTATAAGGTATACCTACAAGAGTCCGAGGACTCAATTGGACTGTAAGACCCACAAACATTTTCACAAGCCATGAGTGGAGGTAACTCCACGA
This sequence comes from Chamaelirium japonicum, assembly GCA_947650365.1. NCBI lineage: Eukaryota > Viridiplantae > Streptophyta > Magnoliopsida > Liliales > Melanthiaceae > Chamaelirium > Chamaelirium japonicum. The sequence goes on along the minus strand of OX393549.1, from coordinate 44,983,294 downwards.
AATGGTATGATGCCATACTGGAAGAGTTAAAATCCATAGCTGACAATCAAGTCTGGGATCTGGTAGAGTTACCTAGAGGTGCTAGGCTAATTGGCTGTAAATGGGTCTATAAGACCAAAACGGATGCCTCTGGTAACATCGAAAGTCATTAGGCAAGACTTGTGGCCAAGGGTTTCACTCAAAGTATCTGCATTGATTATCATGACACCTTCTCTTCGGTTTCTAAGAATGATTCATTAAGGATAATCATGGCTTTGGTAGCTCATTATGATCTAGAGTTACAACATATGGATATGAACGGCCTTCCTGAATGGGGATCTTAAGGAGGAGGTATACATGCTCCAGCCTGAAGGCTTTACTTCAGATAAAGGGAGTCAACTGGTTTGCAGACTCAAGAAGTCTATATATAGACTGAAATAGGCTTCCCGATAGTGGTATTTAAAGTTCCACAATGTCATAACTCCTTTCGGTTTTGTGGAGAACATTGTGGATGGATGTATATACCTTAAGACTAGTGGGAGCCGTTACACATTTTAGTCCTATATGTTGACGATATTCTGCTAGTCAGTAATGAGTTGGGGATGCTATGTGAGATGAAGCAGTTTCTCTCACAGAACTTTGATATGAAAGACTTAGGCGAGGCATCCTATGTTATAGGGATAAAGATCCATAGAGATCGATCTCAAAGGGTTCTAGGATTGTCTTAAAAGACCTATGTTAACAAAGTTTTGGAAAGATTTAATATACAGAACTGCTCGCCTAGTATTGCTCCCATTGTCAAGGGTGATAGATTCAGTTTGTCCTAATGCCCGAAAAACTCTCTTGAAAGAGAAGCTCTAGCTAACATTCCCTATGCATCTGCAGTTGGCAGTTTGATGTATTTGGAGGTCTGCACAAGACCAGACATCGAATTTGCAGTAGGGATATTAGGAAGGTACCAGAGTGATCCAGGCATGGATCACTGAAGGGCTGCTAAGAAGGTCATGAGATATTTACAAGGGACCAAGGACTTCATGGTTATATACAGCCACTCTGATCATTTAGAGCTGATCGGGTACTCTGATTCGGACTTTGCGGGTTGCATTGACTCCAGAAAGTCGACATCGGGTTATATCTACCTATTGGCTGGTGGTGCTGTCTCCTGGAAGAGCACCAAGAAGACCATTACGGTATCGTCGACTATGAAGGCAGAGTATGTTGCACTCTACGAGGCAACCACACAGGCGTCTTGGCTAAGGAATTTTATCACAGGGATAAGGATCATGGATTCCATATCCAGACCTTTAAAGATCTACTGTGATAATCTTGCTGCAGTGTTTTTCTCCAATAATAACAAAAATGGAAGTCGAAACAAGCACATCAACATAAAGTACCTTGTTGTTAAAGAAGATGTAGCAAAAGATAAGGTCAGATTGAGCATATTGGTACCGAGCTTATGGTGGCTGATCCACTGACCAAAGGATTACCACCAAACCTTTATAGAGGTCACGTGGATCGGATGGGTCTGATTAGCTCATTGTATTCTTAAAGATTATGCATTATGAATCTATTGTTTATTTTACTGTAGTGAATAAAGTATAATTGTCTCTATTTGTGCACTAAAGTTTGAGACATATAGTTTTGACACAGAGTGAAGCATGCATTCACTCATAAAGCAATTCATCACATAAAGTGTTTAACTGGACTGATCTTGCTACATAGTAATATATGGAAGGAAGTGTCTATTTGTTAGGACACGACCGCCATGATTCATGTAGTTGGTGTCTTCAATTTAAACTAAAGGATACCACATAAGGCATTACGGGTGCTTTTGTTTTCCAGAATGTTTTCGTTTGAGCATACTAAAGTCTTTATCGCTTTTGGCCCATTAGAGTTTTGTTTTCTTTAAAACAAATGGTTGTTTTTCAAATATGTGTTTGTAGGTCCAAGTGGGAGAGTGTTGGGTTAGCCGCTTGCGGCATGAGGATGGCCCGGTACAAACCCACTATGAGCTTTCGGGTTTAAAACCTAATGGGCCTTAACTAAAGCAGTACCCATTAATGATGTGGCTAAGTGATGAGTCCTAGCCCTTAGATCAATCAAGTGGATGGTTGGATTGATTCCAGTTATTAGGGTTTTGGGATGGTGTCCTGGTTTAGTTATAAATAAGATGCCTCTAATCTATTAGGTATCTGTCTGATGTCATCTAGTCTCTTGATGGCCAAGAACTAAACCAGAAATACCTCTCCTTCTCCTCCCTTCTCTTTCGATTGTGCGATGACGACGGCGTGAGGAGAACGAAGAGGATTCGACTACGTGGGAGACGCATCGCATCGAGGAGTCATCTACCTGCGGTTCGTCACCCAGTTCGTTATGGCCGGAGGTACATCTCGATCATCGCTTTCGCTTTGGGTAAATCCGATCTTCGTGTCGGATCTCATTTGGTTTGATGAGATCTCCCATGTGGAGATGATTTCCTTACACTACAAAGATCACACACAGATAATTCAATACTTTCACACACCACACAACAACACGAACGGCAGAATATCAATCATTGGCAATCAAGGATATGGATTATCACTATCTAAAGATAACACAAGCGATGAGTCACCGTTTGTCAGACCCCTACAAACCTTTTCTTTGATCCTGTCAGAACAATCGCACAAACACAGAGTAGAGAATAACCCCGTACAAGAGGTCTATAGTAAAGATAAGAAGATTATGAGAGATCAAAATGCCTGCCAAAGTAAAAGCCAAGAAATACGTGCTGAGGATCTCGGAGATGAATTTGAGAAGTCCCAAAATGGGTAATATGTTCAAATGTGCCGAGGTGTTTTGAAAGTGGGTAATGTGTTAGAATCAAAAAGTTAGGAAATATCTCACACATATGGAGAGGCGTTTTGAATGTGGGTAACATGTTCAAATGTGGCAACAAACTTGTTCTGGGTAACGAAAAAAACCATTCAATTCTACGGAGGACAGATGAGTTGGTGAGATCAGTCCAAGTAAGCTTTTTCCCAAGCTTTATGAACTTGCCAGGCCGACAAAGGCTTTAGTCTCCTCGCAATGTTTCAAGGAAGATGGAACCATGGTCTGGTAGCCTCAATTCATAATAGAGGACGATATATAGGGCAGTTGGTGGTGGATGACATCTATGCAGTGTAAGTGGATTTTACTCTTGATCATCCATGAGAGATCCTACATCTAAGAGTGTAGGATCGTTACCAAAAGTGGAAGAATCCATGGATGAAGAACTTGTGTGAATCACCATCTCCGATGCGTATTCCCCGAACTTGGTTTCCACTCCCTGTGGCAAGAGGGATCTCTCTCTGGTGTGGACAGAGGGGGTATCCAGAAAACTCACGTAGAGATTTTGTTACCCGGGAGGGGGACCAAGTACCGTTATTTATAACCCTTTATGATTTTTCCCCATCGGAGAAATCAACAGATCCAACGGATGAGATTGATCTTAAAATTAGGCCCAGTAGCCCAGAGCATATATAATTATGGTAAGCCCAATCAACAATCACCCAGGCCCATCCTTATTGGGTTTTAGCCTTATATGGACTGTGGACATCACATGTGGGCATGTGGGCCACATCTGGAAGCCCATAGGCTTACAATCTCCCACTTGGACCACATTGACCATAATTTAAAAATATATAATATATGTTTGTATATGTAAAATAAATTTGAAATAAACTTTATGTGGTTAGGTGATTGGATATTCAAAAGAAACTTTAAATGCCGGCAAAAGAATTAAAAAACAAACTTTATGGCTTTTCCATAATGCTCTAGGCCCTTTAACTTTAATGAGAAAGCTCAATGGTAAGGGCTAGGCGGTCCTGTGCTATCCATTTTAGAGCCGCACATTTCCTTCCATGACCACGAGTACCACTAAGACAAACTCACAAAGTAACTTAATCTGGGAAGCTGTATGAGTGAACTTGGTCAAGATGTTCACTCCTAAAATAGACATATCTTTATGTCTATACTTGGTCCTACTTTATAATCCTAATGGATTAGAATATAATTTCCTTAATAATCCCAATGGATTAGAACACAATATCTTTATAGTCAATCAGAAATAATACATTTAAGAAACTAAATGTCTTACACATCAAATGACTCAATCAGACCCATAGACTTTACATACTCAGTATAGATGTCAGGTGCTAGCCCCTTGGTCATCGGATCTGCAAGCATATGGTCTGTATTGATGTGCTCAACTGAAATCTAATGACTGTCAATCTTTTCTTTAACAACAAAAAATTTGGTGTCTAGATGTCTAGACCCACTGGAGAACTTGTTGTTATTGGAAAATGCAACCACCGCTGAGTTATCACAGAAAAGACTGAGTGGATGAGAAATGGAGTCCACAATCCGAAGGTCTATGATGAAGTTTCTCAGCCAAATCGCCTATGATGTAGCCTCATAACATGCAATGTACTCTGCAGCCATCGTGGAAGGTGCTGTAATTGTCTATTTTTGACTCTTCCACGAAACTGCTCCTCCAGCTAATAAGAAGATGTATCCAGAAGTGGACTTCCTAGTATATGTGCAGCCGGCAAAGTCAGAGTTCGTGAATCCTATAACTTCCAGCTTATCTGATTTCCTATAAGTTAGCATGAAATCCATAGTCCCTCGCAGATACCTGAATACCTTCTTGGCAGTATCCCAATGCGCTTTGCCTGGATCACTTTGAAATCTGCCAAGTAATCCAACTGCAAAGCCAATGTATGGACGTGTGCAAGTCTGTGCATACATAAGGCTGCCAACTGCAGATGCATAAAGTATATCTGCCATGCCATCCCGCTCTAATTGATTTCTTGGGCTTTGGGATTTACTAAGTATATCCTCTTTATGTACAGGAGCTGTCCCGGATCTGCCTTTATGAAAGTTGAATCTTTTCAGAATTTTCTCAATGTAACTTTCTGAGACAAACATAAAATACCCTTTGGTCTGTCTCTCCGAATTTCTATGCCAAGGTCATAGGAAGCCTCACCCATATCTTTCATATCAAAATTCTGGGATAAGAAACTTTCGTATCATGCAGTAGTCAAGATCATTGCTGGCAAGCAGAATATCATCAATATATAATAATAGAATTATAAATTTGCTCTCACTGACCATAAGGTAAATACATTGATCAATAATATTTTCCTTAAAACCAAATGTCAGTATTACCTCATTGAATTTGAGGTACCATTGTCGGGAGGATTGTTTTAGTCCATATATTGACTTCTTTAGTCTGCATATCATATGCTCTTGTCCTTTGTATGAGAATCCTTCAGGTTGTTTCTTGTAAACCTCCTCACACAAATCCCCATTCATAAAAGCAGTTTTGACATCCATCTGGTGTAACTCAAGGTCAAACTGAGCCACCAGAGCCATGATAATTCTGAAGGAGTCCTTCCTGGATACTTGAGAGAAGGTCTTAGTGTAGTCAATGCCTTCTTTCTGAGTGAATCCTTTGGCTACCAATCGGGCCCTGTACCTTTCTATATTACCTCTTGAGTCCCGTTTGGTCTTGAAAACCTATTTACAGCCAACGAGCTTCGATCATTCAGGTAATACTATAAGGTCCCAGACTTGATTTTTAGCCATAGATTCAAGCTCATCATTCATGGCATTGAACCACTCTTCAGAGTTAAAACTGCTTATGGCTTCAGAAAAACTGAGGGGATCATCAACACAATGGTCATCTTCATAAAGGTGGACAAGATAATCATTCGATATGGCAGGTCTTTTCTGTCTAGAGGATCTCGTCAACTCCAGTTGTGCTCCCACTGGTGGTACTTGTTGTGGGATAACAACTGGTTCAGGATCTTGATGGAGTGGTTCCTATTTCTTATTTTGTGGTTCTTGAATTATGGGTTGTATTTCCACAGCATGAGGCTGTCCAACTGAAAATGGAATAAACCCATATGGAACAGTTGCAGGAGGTTCCTGTAAAGGAGTATCCTGCTCTATATGCTCCTCGAAGACTATGTGTTGAGGTTGCACACTCCCACTGATTGAGTCATCCTCTATGAACCTTGCAGTCCTTGTTTCTACAATCTTTATAGGAGAAGATGGACAGTAGAACTTATACCCTTTGGACCTTTCCGGATAACCGATAAAAAAACCTAACTCTTAGGTCCAATTTCTTAATATGTGGGTTGTACACCCTAGCCTCAGCTTGACAACCCCACGTGTGCAAATGTCCTAAACTTGGTTTCCTTCCTATCCATATTTCATAGGGTGTCTTTGGAACAGCCTTCGAAGGAACCCTATTTAAGATATACGTGGCAGTCCTTAAGGCTTCAGCCCACAAAAATAAAGGAAGGGTAGAGTTACTGATCATACTTCTAACCAGATCAATCAATGTGTGGTTTCTTCGCTCTGCTACACCATTCTAGCTTGGCGTACTAGGAATGGTGTATTAAGGAACTATACCACACTGTTCAAGGAACTTTGCAAAAGGTCCAAGAGCCTGACCTATTGAGGTCTGTCTACCAAAGTATTCACTACCTCGATCTGATCTGACCACCTTAATTTTTTTGTTAAGTTGGTTTTCTACCTCGGCCTTGAAAGCTTTAAAGGCATCGAATACTTCGGATTTCTCCTTAAGCAAGTTGATATAACGAAATCGTGAATGGTCGTCAGTAAATGTGATGAAATACCGTTGGCCTATAATGCACTGCGGGAACGGTCCACAAATGTCAGTATGGACCAAGTCTAGTGTTCCATCACTTCTTATAGCACCTTTAGAGGAGGTCTTGGTCTGCTTGCCCTTTATGCAGTCCACACAGACTCTAAAGTCAGAAAAGGTGATATTCAATAATCCTTCTCTAATTAACCTTTAGATTCTCTCCTTGGAGATATGCCCTAATCTCCTATGCCATAATAAGGACAAGTGACTACTGGTTTCTTCACTTCCATGTAGAGTTACCAAAGATTGATTTTGGGAAGTATTAAGAAAAATCCTATACAATCCATCAATCAGAATACCTGAACCAATATATTGGGATTGATAGCACAACTGGAACTGGGAATTAATAAAGCTAAAAGCAAATCCCAATGAGTCAAGTCTTGATACAGAAATCAAATTTCTAGAAAATACAGGAATATAAAAGGTATTTTCTAGATCAAGTACAAAGCCAGAATCTAGAAAAAGCCTAAAAGTGTCAACGGATTGAACTTTCGAGCGCACGCCATTCCCAGTAATCACGCTATGCTCATCCAGTCTTGGCAACCTGCTGGACAGGTATCCCTGCATGGAATTTGCCACATGCACAGTGGCACCAGTGTCAATCCACCAAGTATTAGATGGAACAGAAACTGAATGCAATTCTAGGCATACCGAAATGATAGAGTTACCTTTCTTCTTGAGCCATTTAGCATAGCGAGGGCAATCATTCTTCACGTGACCTCTTTTCTTGAAGAAGAAACACCTAGGACCTTGAATGCCAGCTTGATTTTCCTGAGTAGCTGGTGCCCTTTTAGTCATCTTCTTCCCCGAGTCATGATTCACATGCCTGCTACTTTCTCCACTGGTGCGCTTCTGACCCTTATGAGATATCATATTGATGCTATGGGAGCTCTCCTATCTCAACCTGCTCTCCTCCTGAACACACATAGTCAGTAGTTCATTCATTGACCATTTTTCCTTCTGTATGTTGTAGGAGATCTTGAAGGGTCCGAATTCAGATGGCAGGGAGTTCAGTATGAACTTTACCAGAAAGGAGTCCGAGATGGTAATCTCAATAGCATTCAGCTGCGATACAATATCCCACATCTCCATTATGTGCTCCTGAATGGAGCCTGATCCGGACTACCTCATAGAAGAGAGCTTACTCATTAAGGTGCTGGCCAGTGCCTTATTGGAGCTAGCAAACTGTTGCTCCACGGCCTCGATGAATTCGCGGGATGTCTCATAATCAGGGATAGATCCCTTTATGTTTCTTCCGACATGCGCTTTCATCAGCATCAAACTGAGCTGATTAGAGCGCTCCCACTTATCAAAGAAGGCTCTTTGATCTGGAGTAGACCCCTCTGTAGGAGAGGCTGGTTTATCAGCTCTTAACGCCATATCTAGGTCTATGCACCCTAATAGTATCAACATTCTCTCTTTCCACTCCGCATAGTTGGAGCCATTAAAGATAGGGAGAGAATTATTCATGGGTAGTAACATAGTAGGATTAACAGCTGTAAGACAGAATAAGCAGGAAAAGTAAATTAAAAGCTATATCAAAGAATTCCACACTTTAACTATCCCAAGTCATCGTCTAAGCTTCAGACTAAGATGGCTTGGTGAGCAACCAAATGCAACATCACAACCCCTCCTTTGGGAGCAGAGCTATGACTGTTCTAGGTTCACTCAACTTGACAGTTTTCAATTGTCTGTAAGACTGGTGATTCTTAAGTTTCCAGTTTTAAAGAGTATGACACCTTTGGGTAGTCAATATCTCTTCAAAATAGGTTTCAACAGAATCCCCATCCTACTCCATTCTGAGCCTACTTTTATGTTCAGCCCTACTTTAGGAGCAGACTGGGCACACTAGTACTCAAGTGCAAGACTGTGTGAAGACAGGCTTTATGTGGTAAACTCTCAAATTCTTTTACCTGAGGCCGCTTTGGCTTGCACCCAGATAGTCGAAAAAACGAGTAAGTACCACCTATAAGTGTTGCACTCAAAACACTACCACAAGTAGTAAACATTAAATAGTGCCAACTCAAGAGCTTTATATAATAAAGAAAGTGTTGGAAATAAATCAGAGGCGCAACGGAAACCGGACTCGATCTTAGGATCGATACGGTGTGCGATACATTTTTAAAAATTTCTTAAGAAACAATCATATGCGCAAGATTAAAATGAAATGCAAACGAACCCCTATGGTCATCTATCGAAACACACCATAAATGGTATGCATGCAATTCAATAGATCTAGGGTTTTGTTTATTATACCTCCGTGCAGGATTTAAAACCGCGATGTTAATCTTCCAAGTTGATGATGACGGAAGTATCCACGTGCGTGGGAGAAGCCTCGTTCTTCTTCGGGTACACCCGATCTCGCGAATCGACCCGGATCCTTGCACTCCAATCTCTGAGTGCTTCGGAGTGCAAGCTTTCTCTTCTTCTTTATCACACCCACTCAATGAGGAGAAGATGATGAGATAATGAAGATTTTCTCTTCACACCTTAGGTCAAACCCAAAGAATGAGAGAGATGAGTGCCCGAGAGAGAGAGAGAGGCCAAAACCGAACACAAGGGAGAGAGGGATCGGTCTTTCTCTTCAAAATCTGAATGAGGCTCGGTTTTCCTTGCCTAATATGTCTTGAAAACCGTGCCCCTCTCTCCCCTTGTCCATATGAACCGTTCCGCCTTCTCTCTCTCTCATTAATCCTCAAAAATAAATGCCCACTATTGTATAGTTGCCATATTTGGTTTTGCAATTAAAGGGAATAGATTCAAATCATTTCAAATCTGAATTAAACCCTTTAAATATGGATTTGATGGCCATGCATATTTTTCCTAATGGGGGGGTCGGACATTAGGGCATGCGGGACATTTTGAAATGACCAAAATGCCCCCCATGCATCTAGTGGCCATCCACCTCATACCGGAGCATATATGCTCCACCTCAGTGCATGATAAAGTACTCTAACACTTAGAGAACCTCATCCATACCTATTTAACATACCATAGAGCTTTGAATAGTGTTTTTACTATTTACTGGGATGCCCTCAGTAAAACGTGGGGTGCCCCTATAGTAAAAATCACTAAATACACAGACCGTGCTCTAGTGCGACACGCACACACGGAATGAACTCCTTATGGCATTATGGCAACATCGTGTGTCCCTATACTACTCTGGGGTTGCCCCCTAGTGAACACACTTAGTCCTGTGCATCCACCATGCCCTAGTGCAATGCACTCATGGAAAACAGGACGATTAAGGCATTATTTCTTCAACTCGTATTGTACAGTGAGACAAGGAGAAAGTTATAATCCGTAACGATCGTGGATAAGGTGGAACCTTCAGGGACTAGGATTCATGGCTTCCAACCGGACCCGATCGACACACTACCCAAGTGTCCCTGTCAACCCTCTAGGTCCCAGTTAACCTGCGTGGCCACCCAGAGTGCGACGCAGGCTGCACTCCAATTCTCCCAGACTTACTAAGCTCTCTCGCATACCCCTGCTCTCCGCTTAGATAGGTAATTAGATGTCCCTTCACTCGGTGCCATGTGTCAACTTGACCGGTGGAGAGCACCGTCAGACTCAAGTGACCATATGACTAGGTTCCTTCCAGGTTGATTAACACATCGTACCTCCGATCATTTTGGCCAAACAACCGGATTCGGTCTAACAGCTCAACTGTTAACCACCAGGCCTGGTTTTAGTACGGTGTATGTCAGACCAAGGAACGCACCTCCCAATGGGGATGTGAATAGCCTGCAGGAGTGACATGCCGATGCAACGCCAGCTCAGCAACCCAGCGCACCGTGGTTTTGGGTCGTGGTTAGATCCCTCACACGTTGGTGAACCAAAGTTACCCAAACTGGTATAGTCCACCGGTCATGGTTCCTCAGGGTTTAGGACCTATTACCCTAAGCAGAAACACGGCTATGTGCACCGGTGTCTGCTCACCGATCTGTGCACCGTGTTGGTTCTGTTCAGCCACAGACACTGTGCTTGGCAATGACCATAGTGGAGAAACCCATGCTCTGTCATTCCAACAGCTTAACCTGATAGGGCGACCAACCCTAATCAGAACTGCGAACAATTTAGGCTAATAGTACTAATCAACTGAGTCTCCCACTCAGATGAACCACTATACAGCCATGGCTCTTATCAGTTCAATATATAGAACACGTAGAATACGCACCAATTAAGCTATTCTAATATAAATATCAACTCATTTATTAATCAACCATGGTTTTTACAAGCCCTAGACCATATCTTACTCAACAGAAAGTACTCACTCCAACTTGAGGCTGCTTTGGCTAGCACTCAATTGGTATAGGCACAAATCAACACCATCTAGAAAAGTTGCATCCAACAAGATGCGTCAATGGCACAATTTAGTGATTTCCAAAACATTAGGGTCTTTTCTGTCAATTGATATAAAACAGAGCTTTAGGGCTCGGCCAGGGATTCCACACATCCATACATTATCAAAAAATAATAGATAGTCCAAAGTCCAATTATATAGACCAAAATTGATGAATAAAACAACTTGGAAGACTGTTCATAAATAGGCCCCTGTAATTTATAAAATTACATAAAAGAACTTTCTGCATTTTCCTTCACACGACCTGTTACTGAATAATCCCATAGCCTTCGGGATCGAATATAGGTCCAGCAATGTGCATAGCATAAACATTCACAGCATTGCAGAAATATTCACAGAGAATAAATTGCATATAGGTCCTTGGCTGATCGAAAAAAAAATTCACAGAAAAGCTCTTATTTAATCAATTGACAGATGGTTCATTGAGTGGTATGACTCGATTCAGTGCAAGTTAAATCGGTTCATACTCGGATTGGTTCGATTCAAAACAATTTGGATCGGATGAATTGGGATAAACGGGTCAAAACAATTCTGAGGGGCACACTTAACATGCAAAGAAATAAAAAAAAAATTTGCAAACCAATGCTCTGTGAGCATTCATATAACTTGGGTCAGGTTATAAAAGAAAACCCAATAAGACCCAAACCCATCAGCCAATTCAGAAGTGGATAAGATTACAGCTGTTAATCTTATCCAAGAAAACCCAATAACCTCACTATGATCTCAAAACCGGTTAATTCCTGAGGGATCCTGAAGGGTCACGAGTGTAACCGGCAACGCCCACTCGGGACAACCGCCGGCAACTACCCCTCTCCGCGTCCCAACCGTCGCCCGATCGGTTGCCGGCGAGCAACAACCTGCAACCGCCCCTCTCCGAGTCCCAATCGACGCCCGATCGGTCGTCGGCGAGCAAGGAGAGGGTTCCCAATCATGCCGGTGGATACACCATCCACTCAGCAGCCGTGGACTGCGAGGCCTCCAGCGAGCAACGGGATCGTCTCCAACCTTGGCCCGCAGCACCGCCCGGGATCGGCACTCTTCCCCTTTCCCCCTTTTTTTTTTTTTAGAAATGGATTTTTGGGGATTTCTGATACCAGAATGGGGATTTGTGATACGATGGCAACTCGGATGCGAGAAAGAGGAGTTGTTCGGCGAGTCCTTCGAATCATTCAAAACGAAAATCAGATTTGGGGTTTTCTTGTTGTACATCCATGGAAAAATTCTGTCCATTTCATCCGATCGAAATTGGTCGAATACAACGTTTTTTTTTTTTTTTTACAGAAAAAATCAAAGAAAACGAATTGCAGAAATTAAATGTTGTGAATCGGCCATTCAACCAATCTGTCCAGGCCAGAACCACGACTCTGATACCAATTGTAAGTGGATTTTACTCTTGATCATCCATGAGAGATCCTACATCTAAGAGTATAGGATCGTTATCAAAAGCGGAAGAATTCATGGATGAAGAACTTGTGTGAATCACCATCTCCGATGCGTGTTTCCCGAACTTGGTTTCCACTCCCTGTGGTAAAAGGGATCTCTCTCTGGTGTGGACAGAGGGGGTATCCAGAAAACTCACGTAGAGATTTCGTTACCCAAGAGGGGGACCAAGTACCGTTATTTATAACCCTTTATGATTTCTCCCCATCAGAGAAATCAACAGATCTAACGGATGATATTGATCTTAAAATTAGGCCCAGTAGCCCGGAACATATATAATTATGGTAAGCCCAATCAACAATCACCCAGGCCCATCCTTATTGGGTTTTAGCCTTATATGGACTGTGGATCTCACATGTGGGCATGTGGGCCACATCCGGAAGCCCATAGGCTTACATGCAGTTCATAGTCAATCCTTTTTACAGATATATAAATTTGGGTGGTCTCGTATAGCTTCAGTGCTGTAGAAGACCAAAGCAGCCCCTTTGGTCTCGAATCTTCATGTGGTTGGAGTTGCATAACAAAGTCCTCACTTGGTGGAACCTGAAGAATTGAAAGCACCCCGAACCTTCTTGATGTTTTGTGTACTCTGTGACAATTTGAAGGAAACAACCAATCATATCTTTCTTCACAGGCCATTCTTGAACTCGGTGTGGAGCAAGATTAGATATCGCTCGTTGTTCAGATGTAGGCTAGCTATGCTTAGATCGTTATGGACCAAATGAAAAAAGAAGAGAGTATCGCGGGAGCTACAGAAGACATGGGATATAATCTATTCTTTTATTAAATTGAAAATCCATAGAAGGCTCACATGTTCGAATTAATCTAAGTATTACATCATGCAATACTCTCTCAAACAATTAAGATGCTAATGTTTCAGAAGCAACCAAGAACTATTTATTTAGCACGCACGCCACAATACTCCTTCAAAGCCGACTCCATCTTCTGAGCCTCCTCCGTGTAGTAGAACTGAAGGAACTTGACATGGTCAAAAGGCTTGAAGAGCAAAGGATGAGCTTCATCAACCAGCTCTTCTGGAGCTTCCACTATGTGCCCGGCCCTCGGGACGGAGAACAAACCAGCTGAATAGCGCTCCTCGCTCCCGGTCATCATCACCCGATGGTGTGCGGAGTGCAATCGGCCATTGCTCCATGCCTGTGAAAATGCCGAACACCGACATCCTAATAAAATGCCGTCTCGTCCATAAGAATTATAGGGGGGGGGGGGATTGAATTAATTACCAGGAAAGAATCGCCGACCATGACGATGAAAGAATCATGCGTTGTTTCGACGGGGAACCACTCGCCATCCTTGGTTTTCACCTCGAGCCCACCGTGGGATTGGTAGAGGATAGTTACTATGTTCTTGTCAGTGTGCGAATTAAGCCCGAGCCTGGCATCCTTCGTCTCGGGTCCTTTGTACTTCATTACACGGAGAAGATAGTTGGTCGATTCGAGATGAGATTTGTAGTACTTATCAACTCCCAAGCTCTCGAAAACCATCATCCTCACCATATGATCCAACTTGGAGATGTGGTTGGAAAAGGAGCATATTGTATCACTGGACAGGAAAGGAAACATCACTCTTATGTCCTAATAACCATAAGTTAATTGTTCTAAAACAGTTTAAAGTTTTTCATGATGTGAAACAAATAAATGTACAATTACCTGAAGCCCTGATTGCCTTCGGGCCACATGAGACCGGTGAAGCCGTCGACGACTTCGGGGAGGTTGGCGTCGTCGATCCCCATGCTCTCGAACAGGGGTAGGTGAGGGTACTGGCCGACGTAGCCATGGAACGGCTTGCGAGAGCGGTTCTGCAACTTGGTAGCGATCGGAAGATCGAACAGCTGCTGCAATGATCGGAATATGGCCCCCCGGAGCTCCGGGGGGACTTTGGTGTAGACGGCCTCGAAGCAGCCGTAGGACTCGAGGGCGTGCTGGACCTGGGCTCGGACCTGGGTCCAGCTTTCGGACCCGGGATGCAGGTCGGGTCCTGAGAGGTCGATTTTGGGGAGCCTAAGAGGGATGGACTCTGAACCCATTGCTGCCACTGAGCAGTGATTGTTGTTGAGAGAGCTGTAGGTTGGTAGGTGAGATCCCTTGAGGCTTTGCTTATATAGGCGGATGAGAAGGATCCCTTTGTGAGAGGGTACGTACTCCAACATCGGATGCTGACAACATCCTGATGTGGCACCCTGTGATTCAGAAAGCTAAGGAGAAGAAATAGCCGGCGGGGAGACCGGCGGCCGGCTAGGATGTCCCCTTCCATCCTAGCAACCACGATATAAAATAGATGGGTATCCTTGCTAAAACCAAACAACACTGGTTGTTACAAGAATGATTTTGTTCCAACCTCCTCAAAGAGGTTGGAGCATTCCCCTCCCTCTCATTGGTCCATTTCAAGGGCATGTACGTCATTTCACGCTATTCATAATTGTGAAAAGACCCAAAGCCCTCGAAATGGACCAATGAGAGAGAGAGAGGGATGCTCCAACCTCTTTGAGGACGTTGGAACAAAATCTTCTCGGTTGTTACCCCTACCTGAGTCAAAAAAAAATAAAAAATTTGTAAAATTTATTAAGAATAATTTAATTTTGAGAACATAATTATATAAGAGGCCCCATGATCTCTTTCCATAACGGCCCACTTTTGTTGTCTCTCGACCCCTGTTCTTGCACGTGTATGGCACGCCGGTTGTCGCAAAATAAAAATAAAACATCTATCTCTTTAGGGTTACCATGTGGGACCCAACATGTAGGCTTTGAGATGTGGGGCCCATATAAAAAAATTGGCTCAAAGCAGAACACACACAAATACACTATACAACCCAGTTATGTTCTTCCAACAGAACCTTCCAGAAAAAAAGTTATGTTCCAAGTTCCAACCACCTCAAAGTGGTTGGAGCATTCCCCTCCCTCTCATTGGGCCATTTCAAGGACATGTATGTCATTTCGCGCTATTGATAATTGTGAAAAGATCCAAAGCCTCCGAAATGGACCAATGAGAGAGAGAGAGAAATGCTCCAACCTCTTTGAGGAGATTGGAACAAAATCGTCTCGGTTGTTACCCCTATCTTGAGTCAAAAATAATAAAAAATATATAAAATTTATTAAGAATATTTTAATTTTGAGAACAAAATTATATTAGAGGCCCCCACGATCTCTTTCCCTAACGGCCCACATCTGTCGCCTCTCTCTTTCTGTTCTTGCACATGCATCGCACGTCGGTTGTTGCAAAATAAAAATAAAATATCTATCTGTGCAGGGTTACCATGTGGGACCCAACATGTAGGCTTTGAGATGTGGGGCCCATATAAAAAAGTGGCTCAAAGCAGAACACACTCAAATACGCTATGCAACCCAGTTATGTTCTTCCAATAGAACCTTCCAAAAAAAAATTTATGTTCCAATAGAACCGACCAATGGGATTGCACCGCATTGGGGGTAAGGAGGTAATTTGAATCTCAATGAAAATGACTTTCTTAACCCGCTTCTTTAAATTATCTATTTACCCTTATATGGTGTATGTGGCGCAATCCCACTGGTCGGTCATAGTTATCGATCGTCAAAGCAGGTCGTCAAATTTCTTCTCAACCCGATCGAATAAATGGGTGAAAACCAGATGCTTATGGCTATGGACATTGGCGATGGAATCCTCACTATACCATGCGAATGTTGTACCCATTCGCACAAACCACGTGGCAAGCAATGGCGCTATGTGGTGAAGCGAAACTTTTATAGTGGATAAGGGGGGTATTTGGCATGAGGAATGCTTTTTTTCTTAGTTTCTTGATAGGAATCAATTCTTCAAAAACACCGTATCATAACAATCCTGATTGAGAACAATATTTGGAATGTGGAACATAAACTTTCAAAGCATGGTTTTAAGGAACATAAATGCAAAAACATTCTCTCTCTCCAAAATTTTCTCTAGAGTATTCTATCTCTAGATAATATTATCTATCTTCAATATTTTCTCTCAAGAAAATTTTCTCTAAAATATTCTCTGTAGAATATTTTTCTATGATATTTTCTCTCTAGAATATTTTATTTATCTAGAATATTATCTCTACAAAATTATCTCTCTAAAACATTTTCTCTTTGGAAGATTCTCACTATAGAACATTTTGCCTCTACAATATTCTCTTCAAAATACTTTCTTTATCTAGAACATTTGCAATCTCTACAATATTCTCTCGCTATGATATTTTTTCCTTTGAATACTCTATAAAATACTCCCTCTAGGACATTTCTTTCTAGAATATTTTTTATCTAAAACATTTTCTCTCTAAAAAATGCTCTAGGCAGAATAATCTATAGAGATAGAACTGCAGAGATTGAAAATATTCTAGAAAGAGAACTAGAGAAAAAATATTCTCGAGAGAAATTGTTGAAGATAGAGAATACTATCTAGAGAGAATACTCTAGAGAGAGAAAGTTGTATCGAGAATTCTCAAGATATCTAGAGAGAGAAATGTTATATAGAGAGAAATTGGTCAAGAAAACGTTATAGAGAGAAAATATTGTAGAGAGAAAAACTAAAAGGCATATAATATTGTAGAGCAAATAAATATTGTAGAGAAAATGTTTTATAGGAAGAACAAATATTGTTGAGAGATAGTGCCAACTAGGTGAGTTGGTAAAGTCTTGGGGGGTTGGTACACGAGACCTAAGATTAAGTCCCGCTTGCATCGAAGTAATAAATGGTAGGGCTGCCTTAACCCTCCCACAGATAGGACATTGAGGGGTTCTCAGAAAAAAAAAATGTAGAGATACTTTAAAGAGAAAATATTGGGTAATTCAGGTGAACACGATTGACCCTACTCTAGTTAGGGCGAACTGTGATCTTATGTGTAGTGTAGTAGATAACTAACTAAGAAAAACATTGCATGTGGTTATAGTATGTCCAATGCATGCAGACGGGATGACCGGTACTGATGTGGGAGGTGGGCATACTATCCATTTCTCCTGAACGAACCCTATATATATATTATTTTATCGCATATGATACCTGTGTAGTATTCTTTGTAGCATTGAAAGTAGTTAGATTCAATCTAGTTTTACAATAGAATGCATGCAAATCGATAAATTCTTCGTGTATATATATATATATATATATATATATATATATATATATATATATATATATATATATATAGAGAGAGAGAGAGAGATAGAGAGGAATGGGATGCTGCCTATCAAACAGCATTTTTTGCTGTTTTGATTCCCATCCATTGGATCGATGGGAATCCAACGGACTAAAGTGAATTTCGCTGTTACTGTAGCCGCTACAGTAACAGCGAAATTCTTTTAGTCCGTTCGATCCCCTCGATCGAACGGATGGGAATCAAATCATCATAGAAACACACCGGAGCGACTGGATTTATACGGGATCGGACGGTCAGGACGGCTGATCAGACGGGCGGGGCGGGCGGGGGATTTGCGCGCGATCCGCACGATCCGATGGCCAGATTTTGCCACCGTATCTATAGGCGGGCACCGCACGCCGCAGCCTATCATTCCTCTATATATATATATATATATATATATATATATATATATATATATATATATATATATATATATATATATATATATATATATATATATATATATATATATATATATATATATATATATATATATATATATATATATATATATATATATATATATATATATTATAAATATTGATGATTGAAACTGAATCCTAGTGACCATGGAACACATGGTGTAGACAAGTTACCACAGAGTAACGAGGGCTGGCAGTCTCGATATAGAGACTGGTTGAGACACTGTCTCAGTCGAGGTCGTCCTCTTAGAGGGAGGACCGACTACCCACGGGCATGGGTAGGGGATCCGTGTGCATAGGATGGGATATAAATCACAGCCTGTGCATAATCCGAATAAAGTAGGTAGAGTCACAGGATTGGACATGCGGTAAAGCCCAAGTGGCGTAGTAGTCTACCACTGGGTAATGACCCCGAAGAAGCAAGTTGGACGGGAATGCCCCATGGTGAAAGACCAAACCTCCTTATGGCCATATGGGTATTTTTCGGTTGACCAGGTATACTGGGATCATGTGTTTTCTGTTGACAAAATCAGGTAGATAGGAAAGTGCTGGTTCACCCTAGAAGTATATTATATCTAACATGCATTATTCATGATCATGATAGTAGATGTAACTGTTAAATATTGTATCATTGTGACTTGTAGTTTGACATTGTAACCGTATGTAGTAGTTTATTTAGCTTGCTCTCGTGTTAATCTAAATTAAATAATATTATTTAAATTGATGTATAATGCTGCCCTTGTTAACCTCAAGATGGGCAGAATGTGGTTGTAGTTTACCTTTGTTAGTTTAGGGTTAGCTGTTCACTGAGTTTACCTTTGTAAACTCACCCCGTTGTTGCACACTTTTTTCATGTACTATCACTACAAAAACAAACGTTTTTTACCGACGGAATATTTCCGTCGGTAATATTTAATTTTCGTCGGTAATGATTTATGGCGACGGAACTAATTTTCGTCGCTAGGCTGTCGGGAAAAAAGGCGTCGGGAAAAAAATAGCGACGGACATAAATTTCCTTCAATATTAAACATTAATACCGACGAAAATTTATTATCAAACGGTAATATATAAATATTTTTAAAAAAATATACTAGATTATTACTAACGGTTGACAGAGTGTCCGTCGACAAAAATAAGTATATTACTGATGGATTATTAAGTTTCGTCGGCAATATATGAATGTTTTAAAAAAAAATAATCGATTATTACTGACGGAAACTATAATATCCATCGGTAACAAAAGTTGAATTTTTTTAAAAAAAATTCTAAAACCTGGTTATTTAATTCCTGTGATTTACAACAATACCACAAAATATTCAAATATTACCATAATTTATCAAATATTATCAAAAATCACTAAATATTACGACAATACCAGACAATCATAGACAAGACCAAAAAATTACCATATATTTATTACAAAATTATTTTTACACAATCCAAAACTGAGGGAAGCAGTGTGCCCTAGCTCAACCACCCCACGCCGCCCTGCACCAAAGCTAGTGCTCTCATCCCCTGATGCTGCACATCCTGCAATTAACATGTATTTGTTAAAAAAATAGTTTATATCTATAATTTAGACTCTAAGCGTTGAAAAATCATAAGTTGGCGTGTTTCAGATTTAAAATTGCTTTGGATTCGATCGGATCATCATCGGATTACATCAGATAATTTGTACTTGGATTTTTTTTATATTTCGGACTTGCGAGCAAGTTCTAATTAGATACTTTAAAAATTTACCCTCCGATTGACCAATTTAGAGTCTAAGCGTTGAAAAATCATAAGTTAGCGTGTTTCGTATTTGAAATTGGTTTGGATTTGATCGGATCGCATCCGATAATTCGTAGTTAGATTTTTTTATATATTTTGGACTTGTGAGCAAATTCTAATTAGATATTTTAAGAATTTATCCTTCGATTGACCAATTTAGAGTCTAAGCGTTGAAAAATCATAAGTTAGCGTGTTTCGGATTTGAAATTAGTTTGGATTCGATCGGATCGGTATCCTATAATTTGTACTTTGATTTTTTTTTTTGTATTTCAAACTTGCGAGCAAGTTCTAATTAGATATTTTAACAATTTACCCTTCGATTGACCAATTTAGAGTCTAAACATTGAAAAATCATAAGTTAGCGTGTTTCGGATTTGAAATTGGTTTGGATTCGATCGGATAACATCCGATAATTCATACTTGAATGTTTTTTCATATTTCGGACTTGCGAGCAAGTTCTAATTAGATATTTTAAGAATTTACCCTTCGATTGACCAATTTAGAGTCTAAGCGTTGAAAAATCATAAGTTAGCGTGTTTCGGATTTTGAAATTTGTTTGGATTCGATCGGATCGGTATCCGATAATTCATACTTGGATTTTTTTATCGTATTTCAGAATTGCGAGCAAGTTCTAATTAGATATTTTAATAATTTACCCTTCAATTGACCAATGTAGAGTCTAAGCGTTGAAAAATCATAAGTTAGCATGTTTTAGATTTGAAATTGGTTTGGATTCGATCGGATCGTTATCGGATCGGCATCCGACAATTCATACTTAGATTTTTTTTATATTTTGGACTTGCAAGTAAGTTCTAATTAGATATTTTAACAATTTACCCTCCGATTGACCAATTTAGAATCTAAGCATTGAAAAATAATAAGTTAGCGGATTTGAAATTGGTTTGGATTCGATCAGATCGTCATAGAATCGGTATCCGATAATTTGTACTTGGATTATTTTTATATTTTGAACTTGCAAGCAAGTTCTAATTATATATTTTAAGAATTTACCCTCCGATTGACCAATTTAGAGTCTAAGCGTTGAAAAATCATAAGTTAGCGTGTTTCGGATTTGAAATTGGTTTGGATTCGATCGGATCGTCATTGGATCGGCATCCGATAATTCATACTTGGATTATTTTTGTATTTTGAACTTACGAGCAAGTTCGAATTAGATATTTTAAGAATTTACCCTCTGATTGACCAATTTAGAGTCTAAGCGTTGAAAAATCATAAGTTAGCGTGTTTCGGATTTGAAATTAGTTTGGATTCGATCGGATCGTCATCGGATGGGCATCCGATAATTCATACTTGGATTATTTTCATATTTCGAACTTGTGAGCAAGTTCTAATTAGATATTTTAAAAATTTACCCTCTGATTGACTAATTTAGCGTCTAAGCATTTAAAAATAATAAGTTAGCGCGTTCCGGATTTGAAATTGATTTGGATTCGATCGGATCATCATCGGATCGATATCCAATAATTTATACTTGGATGTTTTTTTCGTATTTCGAACTTACGAGCAAGTTCTAATTAAATACTTTAATAATTTACCCTCCAATTGACCAATTTAGTGTCTAAGCGTTGAAAAATCAGGAGTTAGCGTATTTCGGATTTGAAATTGGTTTTGATTCGATCGGATCGTCATTTGATCGGCATCCGATAATTAGTACTTGGATTATTTTTATATTTTGGACTTGCGAGCAAGTTCTAATTATATATTTTAAGAATTTACCCTCCGATTGACCAATTTAGAGTCTAAGTATTGAAAAATCATAAGTTAGCGTGTTTCGGATTTGAAATTGGTTTGGATTCAATCGGATCATCATCGGATTGGCATCCGATAATTCGTACTTGGATTATTTTTATATTTCGGACCTCCGAGCAAGTTCAAATTAGATATTTTAAGAATTTACCCTTCGATTGACCAATTTAGAGTCTAAGCGTTGAAAAATCATAAGTTAGCGTGTTTCGGTTTTAAAATTGGTTGGGATTCGATCGGATCGGCATTCAATAATTCATACTTTGATTATTTTTATATTTCAGACTTGCGAGCAAGTTCTAATTAGATATATTAAGAATTTACCCTCCGATTGACCAATTTAGAGTCTAAGCTTTGAAAATTCATAAGTTAACGTATTTCGAATTTGAAATTGATTTGGATTTGATCAGATTATTATCGGATTGGCATCTGATAACTCGTACTTTGATTATTTTTGTATTTCGGACTTGTGAGCAAGTTCTAATTAGATATTTTAAAAATTTACCCTCCGATTGACGAATTTAGAGTCTAAGGATTGAAAAATCATAAATTAGCGTGTTTCTGATTTAAAATTGGTTTGAATTAGATCGGATCAATATCCGATAATTCATACTTAGATTATTTTCGTATTTCGGACTTACGAGCAAGTTCTAATAAGATATTTTAAAAATTTATCCTCCGATTGATCAATTTAGAGTCTAAGCGTTGAAAAATCATAAGTTAGCGTGTTTCGAATTTGAAATTGGTTTGGATTCGATTGGATCGTCATCGGATCGGTATCCGATTATTTGTACTTAGATTATTTTTGTATTTCAGATTTGCGATCAAGTTCTAATTATAAATTTTAAGAATTTACCCTCCGATTGACCAATTTAGAGTCTTAGCGTTGAAAAATCATAAGTTAGCGTGTTTCGAATTTGAAATTGTTTGGATTCGATCAGATCATCATCGGATTGGTATCCAATAATTTATACTTTGTTTTTTTTCGTATTTCGGACTTGCAAGCAAGTTATAATAAGATATTTTAAGAATTTACCCTCTGATTGATCAATTTAGAGTCTAAGAGTTGAAAAATCATAAGTTAGCGTGTTTCGAATTTGAAATTGATTTGGATTCGATCGGATCGTCATCGGATCGACATCCGATAATTCATACTTAGATTTTTTTTGTATTTCGGACTTGCGAGCAAGTTCTAATTAGATATTTTAAGAATTTACCCTCCGATTAACCAATTTAGAGACTAACCGTTGAAAAATCATAAGTTAGCTTGTTTCGGATTTGAAATTGGTTTGGATTTGACCGGATCGTTACCGGATCAGTATCTGATAATTTATAGTTGGATTTTTTTGTATTTCGAGCTTGCGAATAAGTTCTAATTAGATATTTTAATAATTTACCCTTCGATTGACCAATTTAGAGTCTAAGCGTAGAAATATCTTAAGTTAGCGTGTTTTAGAGTTGAAATTGGTTTGGATTCGATCGGATCGTCATCGGATCGGCATCCGATAATTCGTACTTGGATTATTTTCATATTTCGAAGTTACGAGCAGGTTCTAATTAGATATTTTAAGATTTTACGCTCCAATTGATAAATTTAGAGTCTAAGCGTTGAAAAATCATAAGTTAGTATGTTTCGAATTTGAAATTGGGTTGGATTCAATAAGATCGTTATTGGATCAGCATCCGATAATTTGTACTTAGATTTTTTTCGTATTTCGGACTTGCGAGCAAGTACTAATTAGATATTTTAAAAATTTACCCTCCGATTGACTAATTTAGAGTCTAAGCGTTGAAAAATCATAAGTTAGCGTGTTTCGGATTTGAAATTGATTTGGATTCGATTGGATCGTCATCGGATCGACATCCGATAATTCATACTTAGATATTTTTTTGTATTTCAGACTTGCGAGCAAGTTCTAATTAGATATTTTAAGAATTTACCCCCCGATTGACTAATTTTGAGTCTAAGCATTGAAAAATCATTAGTTAGCATGTTTCGGATTTGAAATTGGTTTGGATTCGATCGGATCATCATCGGATTGGCATCCGATAATTTGTACTTGGATTTTTTTTCTATTACGGACTTGCGAGCAAGTTCTATTAGATATTTTAAGAATTTACCCTCCGATTGACCAATTTAGAGTGTAAGCGTTGAAAAATCATAAGTTAGATTGTTTCGGATTTGAAATTGGTTTGGATTCGATCGGATCGCCATCGGATCGACATTCGATAATTCATACTTGATTATTTTTGTATTTCGGACTTGCGAGCAAGTTCTAATTAGATATTTTAAGAATTTATCCTTCGATTAACCAATTTAGAGTCTAAGCGTTAAAAAATCATAAGTTAGCGTATTTCGGATTTGAAATTGGTTTGGATTCAATCTAATCGTCATCGGATCGATATCCGATAATTCGTACTTAGATATTTTTCGTATTTCGGACTTGCGAGCAAGTTCTAATTAGATTTTTTTCGTATTTCAGACTTGCTAAGATCAAATAACATGGCAATCGTACTTATATTAATTTTTGTAAGATACATATTTTATATTAATATTATAACGATTAGTAAGTACCTGATCATGAGCATGAGCCACCGCTAGAGTGTCTCATGAACTTATCAAGCCGATGCTCCAATTCCTTGCGAGCTTCTCTTTCCTCCTCAACTCGCCACTCGAGGGCCTGCCCCTCCTCGCGCTCTATCTCAACCCTGTTCTCGAGGGCCTGCCTCTGCTCGCGCTTTATGTCTAGCGCAGATTGTAACTGAGTGATAACCCCAGTCTGGATGTCCTATGACCTTGAGCACATACCCTCTTGTCCAAAGTAGGAGGAGGGCGTGACTCCAAGGCCCGTACAGAGGACACGGCCGTGCGTGCCAGGTCTGAGTACAGTATCCATCACCGAGTTGACAGATACTGAGCTAGAGGAAGAACCGGCCTCGCCCGACGGGGTCACCATAAGTCTCATTCTCTCCTATATGAAAACAACCAATAATATTCAATGATATTTGATGACATACGTATACGAATGTATTAACAATAGTTTAATTACTTATGACTTGCGAGACAACCCTGTTGTCTAGAAATGCCTTCTCGGTACGTCGCCTCCTAGAGGCCTCAAAAAGATCAATTTGATTAGGCTCGTGGCCCAAGGACTGTGTCTTTTTTTTGGTATATAAAATAAATAGATGAGTTAACATAAGATTTATAGAGCTTTAAGAATAAAATATTTGTATCATTTACCAACTGCTGGGCAAGCTGGGTTATGGAGGTCCTCCCCCTCACTGGAGTAAGTGTCGTCGAGGCATTTCTATTTTGCATGCCTTTAGCAGAACACGCATGTGTCAATCAATTAAATTTTCAAACATCAATACAAATTTTTAGTATAACATTAAAACAAGTACAAATTAATAAAATAATAATTATATCTGAAACTAAGGGGTAGCCCAGTGAGCGACCAAAAACTGTAGAACGTGTAGCAGAGGTGTGTCTCTCGTCTCGGTCGCAGCCTGTAACTCCTTAGCCGGCTCGTCGACCAAGTAACCGTAAAGCTGGTAGAGCTCGTGATGGTAATCCATGTACCGCTCACTCATTGTCTTCCATAAGTGCCCCCGGTGGGTGTCGGTTTCCATGTTCTCCCATTTAAATTTCTCCTGTAAAATCAATTTAGAAACAAGTAATTTTATCAATTTAAATTATAAAGTACGATATTATTCTAAAATGATTTAACGAAACTAACGTACCAAAAAGACCTGATATATCCTCTCCTTATAGAATGCATCGATGTTCTTCCACCCCTTTATCCCCACAATAAGAGCATTCCTCTCCTCCCGTACTATCATGCTGACCCACGTGGCAGCGTCAGAAGCATGCTCGCCCACAAAGGACCTGTCGTTCCACTGTAGGGAAAGCGGCTCGTGTAAGCTCGACAAGCGTTGGACCTTCGTTATGCCCCGGTCGCCAACGTGTCTGGTGATCCTCGACCTTGCAAATAAAATATACATCAGTACTGAACAAGTATTTACAACATGTTTACAACTTTAGATCTAAATATTACCTATGTGCATAAACACGGTAGCCGAATACTGAGTGCTGCTCGAAGCTCCAGAGGCTGCAACCTCAGGAGCTGGTGTGGAGAGAGGAATAACACTCGCAAATCCGAAGGGCACGGCCTTGGACCCTGGGGTGGCAGCCGGAGCGCTCCGAGCTAGCCCACCCCTGTCTCTACGAACCCTCGATCGTGATGCCATCTGAAAGCAATAATATTTTTCTATACAAAATAATATGATATAAATATGAAATAGTTTGATTTATATATAAAATAGTATGATTTACATATGAAACAGTTTGATTTACATATGAAACAGTATAAAATAATATAATATACATATGAAACAATATGATTTATATATAAAATAATTTGATTTACATATGAAACAGTAAGATATTCATTTTCTAACAGTTTAATTTATATATGAAACAATCTGGTTTATATATGAAATAGTCCAATTTACATATGAAACAGTCCAATTTACATATGAAACAATCCAGGTCTAGTCATTTTATGTCTCATCTCCGTCACTCTCATCGTATCCCTCTTCTATCATTTGATTTTCATTCGCTGTCCAGTTTATATTGTCGACCTCTTTATTTTTGTCGTGTACTGCGTCGACAACGATTATCTCATCGTTATGGTATGCATCCTTAGATTCAATCCTTAGATTCAAGGGTTCTAGAAGTTAAAGCCACTCTTCTACCCCTATAATATTTCCCAAGGAGTTGGGACTCGGAGCTAGCATCGAAACCCGCAGATCCCCTATCGAATAATCGAGCTGAGCTATCAGCTTTGGTCTGTCTACGCTTGGCTCATTTATTAAACGAGCCTAAACTTCAGGCTGGGGTTGACTCAATTTGTAATCAAACAAAGTTTAATGATCCAATATCAAGCTTGTTCACGAACTCCAGACTCAGTCAATATCTTAAACTATATATATTATGTCTATTTAAGCCTTTTAGGAACTTATTCCCTAGCCTGTTCATGAGTTTGCTCACCAAATCTAAACAAGCATGTTCGGATGCACGACTGAGTCGTGCTTTGCACTGTTTTAGCTTGGCTCGTTTATTAAGCAAGCCTAAGCCATAACCCTAACTTAAACCTAAATCTTCGAATATCACCTAACCCTAACCTAAACCCGAAACCTAACCCTAATCCTAACCTAAAGCCTAACCCTAATCTAAACCCTAAACCTAACCCTAACCCTAATCTAAACCCTAATCGGCTAATCCTAACCTAAACCTAACCCTAATCCTAACCATAAACCTAACCTAAACCCTAAACCTAAGTCTAACTATAATCTTATAACCTAAACCTAAACCTAAACACTAAACATAACCGTAACCCTAATTCTATACTCTAAACCTAAACCCTAACCTAAACCTAACCCTAAACCTAACAATTAAGTTTTACTGTCAGATTAATTAATTTCGTACGAATAAATTACAAAACTAGCCTAAACCTAATTGGTCATATGGGAAAGTTTGACATAAACCCTAAACCAAACCTAAACCTTGGGCTACAAACGAGCCGAGCTTTGGCCTGTTTGAGCTTGTTCATTTATTAAACGAGACTATATTTCAAGCTTGGGCTCGGCTTGTTTAATAATCAAGCCGAGATTTGGTCGGCTTGAGCTTGTTCACGAGTCTGTTCACGAGCCTAAACTTCAGACTTGGCTATGCTCAATTAGTGATTGGACAGTCCCTTATCGAGCCTAAACTTCATACTAGGCTATAAGTTAGGTGTCACGCCCCAGAAATCTGGAACCGATCCCTGGGGAGTGAGTTGAAGAAAAACCAAGGGAATTTAGGGTTTGGTCAACTAGCTACCCCAATTAGGGTTTCTCACAGGATTACGACTCTCTCAAGAATGATGAGGGAAAAACATATTATTTTAAAATTTGATTTTTAAAAATATTTTATTAAGAGAAAACCGAAAGCTAAAAATTTTCGATAAAAATGACCACGCTCGACCTTCAACCGGGCTATCCTCTCAGCATGTGCGGCCTACCAGTGCCCCACATGCTGACAGAAATCCCTCTTAAGGGAGCACGAGACTCAAGCCTCTAATGGCGAGCCGAGTAGCCTCGCCCACTCTCTAACACTTGGGCACTGGTTTAGAGGTCCTATCTACAAGGCTAGTCAATTAAGTCACTCTAAGATTTATATTTTATTGTGAGCTATCCTAGGCTTGGGGCCTTGAGGAGAGGCCTACCGAAAAGAATTCAGCTGGATCATCACCACTAATAGTCACCAAACACTGACTAAACCAAATAATCTTTATTCCAATCCAATCGATTACATTGCTAGAATAGGAAAAGCTACAAGACGATACACTAAAGATGAAACACTATCACAACTCAAACTCCGCCTCTGACCTCCCACTGCTAGTCCTGAACCGTAGTACCTGCAGGAGAGTCTACTCGTGGGAAAGAGTAGCCCCCAATAGGAAATTAGGAGATTAACCAAATTAATGGCTAGTGACATCCTAGTAGCCTTTAATAATATGACACAACCGAACTAATTAAATTATTTTTAGCAGTCCTAGTACGGATTATTAATATTTACAGAGGGATAACCTAATCCTATCAACAGTCTATGTTCTCATGCAATGCCTACTGTCACTAGATTTCCTAACAATTCAGTATTCTTATGGTATTAAGGAATAAAATAAACTACCATCTAAATGTCACTAGATTACCATATTCTATAATTTCATAACCTAACATTAAGATTCCTTAGTTGTTAATTCGTAATTATATAAAACATCTATCCTAATGTGAACCCCGGATATTTTGTTCATCCTGCCCCCGGTCGGGCATTACTGTAGGGCCTTTTATTTCGATATAGAGGGCCAACTCTCTCGCCGCGCATACTCCGACATCATGCGCAAAGTCACCCATATGATCATAAGGGGTTTCCCGTCTTTCACGGTGGAGCTCTACCGCCCAACTTGCTTTCCTTGGGGGCTTCAACTACCCCGAGACAGGATTGCTAGGCCAATCCCTCTTCGAGGGCACCACCTATTGGCTTTACCACAATCCCTGCCCGTGACCCCTTAGCCTACTGACCTTTAGCTGTGCGCGCAGGGTGGTTCGCGGTCCTTGCGCGCACGGGATCCCAATATTCTTACAAGACATATTACCAATTTCATCCACTTTAACAAGGTATGCTCAATACAGTAAGTAATTGTTTTTACATATATATACCGGAGCAGATAAAAAATATACATATGATGACTAATGATTTCGAACAGTTTAACCCTGGCTCCGCACTACTCTCGCAACCCGTGACAAGCTACAGCTAAAGGTCACGTTGCTCTTAAAGCGATTGGACCTACACTCCCCCAAAAACCAGTGTATTAGGGTTGCCATATTATTTAATCAAATCATATTTTTATTTTAAGGGGATACCTAATTACGGTGTCCATGCAATAATTGTTGTTATATTAATATTTTAAAGCATGATTAATCTATTAATATTTTAAAGCATGCGTCGCCGAACTCGCGACTTCGCATGCAAGGAGGGGTCCGCGTGACCACATGCAGCGATGCCCGGCGGGACCCGCATGCAGTACCGTGGATACCTACCCTAGTTGTTCTTATTTCCCACTATCAAAGACCATGGGAAGGGGAGTAGATGTCACCTGATTGTCGAACACGAGCTTCTGCGAGGCGACCTCCGCTCCATCTCCAACTGGGTCAACACGGCCAAGAACTGTCAAACATACCTAGCGACCTATGGTTATTACGTGTTACTAGATATCTCTAGCTTAGGCCCTGATTGGCCGAGTTGACAAAAATAGGCGTCGTTGGACGCTGATCTATCAGCACGCAAAACGATGCGCCTAATGGCACCGTCTTGATTAACAGGCCATACCATGGTCTACTTGTACTAATACGACTAAACGGTCGTAATCGCGTCGGTTGATGACGAGATCGGCAAAGTCGATCACGATCGGGCTTGATTTATCAAAAGAAGGGTTTGCACGGGACTCGTACTAGTGGCCAGCCTAGGCCGCTAAGTAGCACACCATTGCCGCCAAGGGGTGCAGGTCTCGTGCGCAAACGACTACACAAGGTGATTGGACCCGAATAGGTATTATCAACCCTAAGGCGAGCGTGACCCAAGGAGATCGGGCCCGCTAACCTCGAGTGTGGGCTCTTAAGGGGCTAGATCTACATACACAATTATAACCTATAAGCCTTCCGAGCCTCGACTCGGATTGGCGGTGACCATCACACACTGCCCGGTCGGATCTCGAGATTGGTTGATTTAAAGATTTACGTGCCGGTCCATTAGCATGCAAAAGGACACATTTTATGACACTCGTCTCACATAGTCGGCATAACCGACGCTAAGGGTCCTGCGACGGTCCAACTAACTCATCTAGGCGACCGATACCACGTGCTACTATGAGCATGTTCTCTTGCTTTGAAGAGTCTTTTAGTACCACGAGCAAAGTCGGGTCGGTCCAAACAAGGGTAAGTCAGCTGCGATCAAGCACCAGAAACATCGAGGGACACGACACATCGCAAGAGTGGATCAAGCACTGATGTCAGGCACACCTGCCTGACCGAGGGTTGTCGGCATCGAATCCGACAAGTAAGTAAGGGGTCAGCCTTAGGCAATAACATCGGAGGTTGAGGTATGGTTCAATCTTCGCCCGAGTCAATCTCGGCCACAAGTGTTGATAGGATTGGGTTTGCACAACGAGCCTCACCAAGCTTATGCTCAGATTGGCAACAAGAAGCTTCTAACTAGATTAGATCCCAGGATTAGCAAGGTCGACACAAGGGTTGCAAAGTACTATTTCCAATCCATACGCACCAAAATAAAACTGATTTGGCAGCACAATGGCACCGCGCATAAAAAGGCGTGATGGCTTCACACCCGAAACCAAGGTGGCAAACTAGAGGTTGACTCACAGCCAAAAGAGGCCGACCGATGATCATTGATGCCCCGAGGTAGCTCTCATGGCTAAGAATCGCATCGACAATAGACAAGGATTTTAAACAACACTAATAAAATCACTATTTGGATCTAACGTTAGCTGGATGACAACTCGGAAAGATTCTCTTCTTGGGGCGGAGCTCAATTGGATGGGTGTTAGGTTGACGCCACAAGCGATGGTCGGGGTTTGTTGGTGGTGGTGGCCAGTAAGTGGTTATCGAATTACACCGGGCAGCCTCATCGTTAGCCAAAGATCAACGACGGCAAACGGCTAAGAAAGGTACAAGCGGATCAGCGCGACTGGTGGTGCTCGGTCAGTAGTGGCTAGCGTCAATCGTTGAACAACCGCCGACAACAAGCTGTCGGCGACCTTCATAACCAAGGACAGATGGTGGTCCACTGGTTTGTATGGGTGCGATGCTTGGTCAAGGCCGGTCGGGCTCCATTGGTTGCACAGCCACCGGCCAACTGGCCGGCAGCCATGTCCGTATCGAAGGTAGAGGCCACAAGGGCCGGGTTGGCCACGACAAGAGATGGGAAAAAAAAAAAAACAGGGTTAGGGGGTCTCGGCTGGTAGAGACCAACAACAAAGAACAGGGAAATGGGAGGAAAGGCCAACCTGATGCCGGAGGGTCGTCAGCTCCGGCAGCTCCTCCGATGACCGGCACGCAGCACACCACAGGGGGCAAGAGAGGGATCAGAGGAAAGAGGGAGAAATCCGAGAGAGATGGGGAATCGGGCTGGGTTGCTCAGGGGGGAGGAGTCGTCGGCTACGGTTGGCTGCGCCTCCTCCTTGCTCCATTCCGGTGGCTAGGTGCAGCACCACAGAAAGAGGGAGGGATGAGATCAAGAGAGGGAGATGAGATGAGAGAAGGAGGGCTGGAGAGAGAGAGAGAGAGAGAGGTCGGTTAGGGCTCGGATTGAGGTAGGGTTTTTAAAGGGGGAAAAATGGGCGGCGGTACAAAGGGTAGAGGAGGCGGTCGGCATGGTAGGGGGGCGGCTGCAGGGTAGGGGGCGGCGGTCGACTTTGCCGGCGGGATTCGCGGGCTCGGGAAGAGGGGGCGACGGGATCGGGTCGGATCGGATCGAGTTGGGGGATTAGAGGGGGAGAGAGATCTGATGAGAGAGAGGAGGATCCGAGAGAGATGGGAGTGAGATCGGGTGAGGGGGGGAAAAAAAAAACTGAAATCCGAGAGAGGGGAAGGAGATCCGAAGAGAGGGAGAGAGTTCGAATGAGATGGAGAGAGAGAGAGAGAGAGAGAGAGAGAGAGAGAGAGGGGAGGATGGGTCAGCTGGGTTCGAGTTCGGGTTTTGGGGGGTTAGGGCTGGGTTGGGATAAAAAGAGAGAGAGTGAGGATGAGAGATGTGGTTGGGTTTTGATTTTTTTTTTTTTTTTCATTTCCTTTTCTTCTTCTTCTT
This sequence comes from Chamaelirium japonicum, assembly GCA_947650365.1. Classification (NCBI taxonomy): domain Eukaryota; kingdom Viridiplantae; phylum Streptophyta; class Magnoliopsida; order Liliales; family Melanthiaceae; genus Chamaelirium; species Chamaelirium japonicum. The sequence goes on along the minus strand of OX393549.1, from coordinate 44,951,282 downwards.
CTTTTTTTTATTACTGGTCGAGCTCGACTCGAGCTGAGCCCGACTCGCCCTCGACTCGGGTCGTGCCGAGACCCGTGAACCTTGCCGAGTCCGATAGCCCCGCCACAATATTCATTTTATTATTAAATTTATTTTTTAAAAAAAATAGCATTTGAGCCATGCCTCGATATACGTGCTTATATGCTCGAGTAACGATCACCACCTCTAGTATCGCCTAGCGACCCAGACCCAGGGCCCACTGCCCGGTCCATCTCATGTTCACCACACATTATGCAAAATCATTTTAGCAATAATATAATAATAATAAAAACTGAGTCGCCCTGTGCGGAAATAACTCTGGAGTACCGGGTATTACATTAGGCTTATTCAAGCCATTTATGAGCCTATTCACGAGCCCTTTATGAGCCTATCGAGCTTGTTCACGAGCTTTGCTCACAAGCCCTAAACATTTAAGCATATTCGCGAGCCCAAACGAGCCGAGCTTTGGTCTGCTTAAGCTTGGCTTGTTTATTAAACGAGCCTATACTCTAGGCTTAGGCTTGGCTTGACTAGTAACCGAACGAACTCAAACAAGCTTTTATCGAGCCAAGCCGCGAGCTACGAGCCGCTCACAAATAGCTTGGTTCATTTGCAGCCATACCTAAACCTAAACCTAACCTAAACCCTAAACCTAATTTTCGAAAATGTAACATTCCGAAAAATTCCCATAATTCTGAGTCGGAATTGGATTTTGATATTCCAAAATTTCAGAATCAGAATCAGAATAACATTTGGGATTCCCAAAATTTTTGGCAACTTTCCAAACACCTCTATTCCAATCCAATCCATCCGAAAATCAGCCCTAGATAAATTGATCAAATCAAAAATTAAGTAGTTGACAAAATGGGTATTGTGAATAGAATTTCAAACTTTAGGGTATGATTCTGAACAAAATAGTTGACAAAAGGGGCATTGTGCTAACATTTCAAACTTTAGGGTGCGAATGGGAACAAATTAAATTAGAGAGGGAGGAGGAGGAGGAGGAGGAGAAGGAGGAGGGGAACTCACCGAAGGAGGAGGAGGTCTTAGCCAAAGGAGGAGGAGGAGGAGGAGCCGGTGCTGGAGGTGCGCGGAAGGGGTGCCTAGGGGTGGCAATGGGTCGGGTTCGGGTCGGGTTGAGACATATGTATAAGGGCAAAACACCCAACCCGAACCCGACCCGTTTAATAAACGGGTCAAAAACTTAAACCCAAACCCGACCCGCCTAATAAACGGGTTGACCCGACCCGACCCGTTTAACCCGTTTACTAAACGGGTCTGGTCGTGTCGGGTCGGGTTGGCTCGGGTTGGGTCAACAGAACCCATGTAAACATGTCGGGTTGGGTAAAGACCAGTCGGATTGGGCCGGGTTTGATCGGGTTGGTTCGGGTTGAGTCGGGTCGGGTTGACACAACCCATTTGTTAAACGGGTCAATCGGGTTATAAGTACAAACCCGAACCCGACCCATTAAATAAACGGGTCAATCGGGTCGACCCGTTTATGACACGAACCCGTTTAGGCCAAACCCAAACCCGCTAACTTTGGGTCGGGTTCGGGTCGGGTTGGCGAGTCGGGTCAAGAATTGCCACCCCTAGGGGTGCCTGGAGGGGAGGGGAGGACAGAGGTGCCCAGGAGGGGAGGGGAGGACAAGGGTGGCCGGCCAGAGGGGAGGTCGGTGGTTCGCCGATCGGAGGGGAGGGGAGGGTAGTGCAAAGATCGGTTCGCCGGTCGGAGGGGAGGGGAGGGCAGTGGAGCTGGGGATCAAGATAACATAGAAAAGGCCAAGGGATCGGTTTTAGTTTTAAAAAATCACAGGGTTTTTATCGACGGATATTAAATATACGTCAGTAAATATTTATTTAATACCGACAGATATTATATATCCGTCGGTAAAAAGTATACCAAATATTATTATATAAAATAATTTATAATACCGACAGGTATATTTAATACAATCGCTAATATATATATATATATATATATATATATATATATATATATATATATATATATATATATATATATATATATATATATATATATATATATATGGCCGACGGCTATAATATTATCCATCGGTAAATATATTATGCCGACGGACTTTTTTTACCGTCGATAATTAAAATGGTAAATTTTTTTAAAAATTAATAGTTATTATGCCGACGGATATTATTTTTACCATCGGTAATAATTATATTATTACCGACGGTAATAAAATATTCCGTCGGCAAAATATATCTTTTTTATAGTGTATAGACCTTTCTCAGGCGCCTACTCGAGGAGTGTAGTTATCGACAGTTGACTCTAGAAGTTTTAGTTAGCTATCTCCATTTCCAGTTGATCATGTAATAAGTGGTCAGACTTGTTTGATGGTGTTAGATATTTTGAATAAATGACAGTACCATTTTTTAATGCTTAGACTCTAAATTGGATCGGATCCAATCGGATCGGATCCAAATTAATTTTAAATCTGAAACACGCTAACTTATAATTTTTCAACGCTTAGACTCTAAATTGGTCGATCGGAGAGTAAATTCTTAATATATCTAATTAGAACTTGCTCGTAAGTTCGAAATACAAAAAAAATCCAAGTACAAATTATTGAAAGCCAATCCGATGACGATCCGATCGAATCTAAACCAATTTCAAATCCGAAACATGCTAACTTATGATTTTTCAACGCTTAGACTCTAAATTGGTCGATCGGATGGTAAATTCTTAAAATATCTAATTTGAACTTGCTCGCAAGTCCGAAATACGAAAAAATCTAAGTACGAATTATCGGATACCGATCCGATGACGATCTGATCGAATCCAAACCAATTTCAAATCTAAAACACGCTAACTTATGATTTTTCAACGCTTAGACTCTAAATTGGTCGATTGGAGGGTAAATTGTTAAAATATCTAATTTGAACTTTCTCGCAAGTCTGAAATACGAAAAAAAATTAAGTACGAATTGTCGGATGTCGATCCGATCGAATCCAAACCAATTTCTAATTCGAAACATGCTAACTTATGATTTTTCAACGCTTAGACTCTAAATTATAGATATAAACTATATATATATATATGTAAACTATTTTTTTAATAAATAAATGTTAATTGCAGGATGTGCAGCGTCAGGGGAAGAGAGCACCAACGTTGGTGCAGAGCAGCGTGGGGTGGTTGAGCTAGGGCACGTAGCTTCCCTCAATTTTGGATTGTGTAAAAATAATTTTATAATAAATATGTGGTAATTTTTTGATCTTGTCTATGATTGTCAGGTATTGTGGTAATATATAATAAATTATGGTAATATTTGATAAATTGCATGTGGTAATATTTGATTTAGTCAATTATGATAATATTGTTGTAATATTTGAATATATTGTGGTATTGTGGTAAATCACAGGAATTAAATAACAAATATTTTAGTAATTTTTAAAAAAAAAATTCTAGTTTTATTACTGACGGATATTATAGTTTCTGTCGGTAATAATCTATTATTTTTTTTAAAAATATTTATATATTACCGACGAAATTTAACTTTCCATCGGTAATAAACATCATTTTGCCGACGGTAATATGTATAGCCTTCGGTAATGCTCTTATATATTTTAATAAAATATTTATATATTGCCGACGAACAGTAATATTTCGTCGGTAATATACTTATATATTACCGACGGACACTAACTATCCGTCGGTATTAGGATTTTTCCCGACAGCCTGGCGACGAAAATTTGTTCTGTCGTAATAAAATATTACCGACGGAAATGTAATATTACCGACGGATATATTCCATCGGTGAAAAACGTTTTTTTTTGTAGTGTATCTTTCTTCAGAGTCCATTCTCCAACTCGGTGTGGTGCAAGATTAGATATCGCTCGTCGCTCAGATGTAGGCTAGCTACGCTTAGATTGTTATGGACCAAATGAAGAAAGAGAGTATCGTGGGAGCTACAGAAGACATGGGATATAATCAAATCTTTTATTAAACTGAAAATCCATGGAAGGCTCACATGTTCGAATTAATTGAAGTATTACATCATGCAATACTCTCTCAAACCATTAACATTCTAACGTTTCAGAAGCAACCAAGAACTATTTAGCACGCATGCCACAATACTCCTTCAAAGCCGACTCCATCTTCTGAGCCTCCTCCGTGTAGTAGAACTGAAGGAACTTGACATGGTCAAAAGGCTTGAAGAGCAAAGGATGATCTTCATCAACCAGCTCTTCTGGAGCTTCCACTATGTGCCCGGCCCTCGGGACGGAGAACAAACCAGCGGAATAGCGCTCCTCACTCCCGGTCATCATCACCCGATGGTGTGCGGAGTGCAATCGGCCGTTGCTCCAAGCCTCCATGCCTGTGAAAATGCCGAACACCGACATCCTAAGAAAATGTCGTCTCATCGGTAGGAATTATAGGGGGGGATTGAATTAATTACCAGGAAAGAATCGCCGACCATGACGATGAAAGAATCGGGCGTTGTTTCGACGGGGAACCACTCACCATCCTTGGTTTTCACCTCGAGCCCACCATGGGATTGGTAGAGGATAGTTACTATGTTTTTGTCAGTGTGCGAATTAAGCCCGAGCCTGGCATCCTTCGTCTGGGGTCCTTTGTACTTCATTATACGGAGAAGATAGTTGGTCGATTCGAGATGAGATTTGTAGTACTTGTCAACTCCCAAGCTCTCGAAAACCATCCGCCTCACCATATGATCCAACTCGGAGATGTGGTTGGAAAAGGAGCATATTGTATCACTGGACAGGAAAACATCACACTTATGGCCACAAAAAAAAATGGAAAAATTGCAGTGACCTCCCTTGAAGTTTGGCATAATACAATGACACCCCTCAAATTTGAAATATCACACTGACCTCCCTCTAGGTTTTATTTTAGGGCTTATTATAAAAACCTCCCCTAAACTATACCTCATTTCATATCGGTGCATGTGCTTTTTTTTTTTATCAATTTGATCCCTGAACTATGCTCAGGGCTGGCTCGACCATAAGGCCATTAAAGCGGTTGCCTAAGGCCCCAAGTGGAAAGAAGACCTCTAAGGTCCAAAACGTAAATAAAGCCTAAGGCCCCATAGAAAAAAAAAGACACAAGCCTACTTAGATAGCCTAGAACCCTATAGAAAATTAAAGGCTGAGGTCCAAATTTAAGATAAAAACTTTTCATTATATATTTAATTTAATAATATGTTATATTAAATATTAAAAAGTATTATTTAGAGTTTTCGCCTTAGGCCTCATCTTGTCTTGAGCTGGCCCTGACTATGCTCCGACTGCATTTAGCCCCCTTGGTCAACTTTTATTCCAAATATATCATTGTCCTAATAACCATAAGTTAATTATTCTAAAACAATTTTAAGTTTTTCATGATGTCAAACAAATAAATGTAAAATTACCTGAAGCCCTGATTGCCTTCGGGCCACATGAGACCGGTGAAGCCGTCGACGACTTCGGGGAGGTTGGCGTCGTCGATCCCCATGCTCTCGAACAGGGGGAGGTGAGGGTACTGGCCGACGTAGCCATGGAACGGCTTGCGAGAGCGGTTCTGCAACTTGGTAGCGATCGGAAGATCAAACAACTGCTGCAATGATCGGAATATGGCCCCCCGGAGCTCCGGGGGGACTTTGGTGTAGACGGCCTCGAAGCAGCCGTAGGACTCGAGGGCGTGCTGGACCTGGGCTCGGACCCGAGTCCAGTTCTCGGACCCGGGATGCAGGTCGGGTCCTGAGAGGTCGATTTTGGGGAGCCTAAGAGGGATGGACTCTGAACCCATTGCTACCACTGAGCAGTGATTGTTGTTGAGAGAGCTGTAGGTTGGTAGGTGAGATCCCTTGAGGCTTTGCTTATATAGGCGGATGAGAAGGATCCCTTTGCGAGAGGGTACGTACTCCAACATCGGATGCTGACAACATCCTGACGTGGCATCCTCTAAGGAGAAGAAATAGCCGGCGGGGAGACCGGCGGCCGGCTAGGACCGGTGTCCCCTTCCATCCTAGCAACCACGATATAAAATAAATGGGTATCCTTGCTAAAACGAAACAACACTGGTTGTTACGAGAATGATTTTGTTCCAACAACCACCTCAAAGTGGTTGGAGCATTCCCCTCCCTTTCATTGGTCCACTTCAAGGGTATGTATGTCATTTTATGCTATTCATAGTTGTGACAAGACCCAAAGCCCTCGAAATGAACCAATGAGAGAGAGAGGAATGCTCCAACCTCTTTGAAGAGATTGGAACAAAATCGTCTCGGTTGTTACCCCTATCTTGAGTCAAAAAATAATAAAAAATATATAAAATTTATTAAGAATATTTTAATTTTGAGAACAAAATTATATTAGAGGCCCCACCATCTCTTTCCGTAACGGCCCACATCTGTCGTATCTCTCTTCCTGTTCTTGCACATGCATCGCACGCGGGTTGTCGCAAAACAAAAATAATACATCTATCTGTGGAGGGTTATCATGTGGGACCCAACATGTAGGCTTTGAGATGTGGGGCCCATATAAAAAAGTGGCTCAAAGCAGAACACACTCAATGCAACCAAGTTATGTTCTTCCAATAGAACCTTCCAAAAAAACAAGTTATGTTCCAATAGAGGGATCACTTGCTCGGGATGCCTCGCAAAAGAAAGATTAATAGTGACCAGTAACTATGACCGATCAATGGGATTGCACCACATACACCACATAGGGGTAAGGAGGTAATTTGAATCTCAATGAAAATGACTCTTAACTGGCCTCTTCAAATTACCTCTTTACCCTTATATGGTGTATGTGGCGCAATCCCACTAGTCGGTCATAGTTATCGGTCGTCAAAGCGGGTCGTCTAATTTTTTTCTCAATCCGATCAAATAAATGGGTGGAAGCCAAATGGTTATGACTATGGACGGTGACGATGGAATCCTCACTATATCATGAGAATGTTGTACCCATTTGCGCAAGCCACATGGCATGCTATGGACGGTGACAATGAAATCCTCACTATATCATGAGAATGTTGTACCCATTTGCGCAAGCCACATGGCAAACAATGGCACTAGGTGATCCAGCGAAACTTTTATAGTGGTTAAGGGGGCATTTGGTATGCAGAATGTTTTTTTTCTTAATTTCTTGATGGGAATCAATTTTTCAAAAACAACGTGTCATAATAATCTTGATTGAGAACAATGTTTGGAACGTGGAACATAAACTATCGGAGCATGTTTCTAAGGAACAGAAATGTAGAAACACTCTCTCTCCAAAATTTCCTCTAGAATATTTTATCTCTAGATAATATTATCTATCTTCAATATTTTCTCTTTAGAAAATTTTCTCTAAAATATTCTCTCTAGAATATTCTCTCTGTAGAATATTTTTCCTCTTTATGACATATTCTCTCTAGAATGTTTTATTTATCTAGAATATTATCTCGACAAAATTATCTCTCTAAAACATTTTCTCTTTGGAAGATTCTAACTATAGAACATTCTGTCTCTACAATATTCTCTCTAGAATAGTTTCTTTACCTTGAACATTTGCTATCGCTACAATATTCTCTCTCTAGGACATTTTCTCCCTTGAAAACTCAAATACTCTCTCTAGAACATTTCTTTCTAGAATATTCTTTAGCTAAAATATTTTCTCCCTATAATATTTCGTACATTTTCTCTCTAAAAAATGCTCTAGGAAGAATAATCTATAGAGATAGAATTGTAGAGATTGAAAATATTCTAGAAAGAGAACTAGAGAAAAAATATTTTAGAGAGAAAATATTGAAGATAGAGAATACTATCTAGAGAGAATACTCTAGAAAGAAAATGTTGTATAAAGAATTCTTTAGATAATATTATAGAGAGAGAAATGTTATATCGAGAGAAATTGGTTAAGGAAACGTTATAGAGAGAAAACATTGTTTTGAGAAAAACTCAAAGAAAGATAATATTATATAGCGAATAAACCTGGGAACATCACCCTCTCTCATTATCATGATGTACCACAAGATCAGATGGTCGAGTAGCGTTCCATTTTCTCTATGAAGACGTGGGATCGATTCTATCTAGCGAGTGAGCTCAGAGCCTGCTAAGTTGGCTGTGATGTAGGTGGTGGGCCCCGTGGTGCCCCCTATGATTTTTTTAAATTTAAACCGGCTTCAAATCGTTTATTAGGGGGCCATGTAGCCGCCACAAAAGGCACCACAAGCGACTGACCACCCTAAATTAGGGGTGTCAACTGGTCTTGTTGTGGCCAGGGCCGGCTTGACCATAAGGCCATTTAGACAATCGCCTAAAACCCAACGTGAAAAGGACTCCAAGTTTCTAGCCAACTTAAATAGTTGTAGGCTCCGTAGGAAATGAAGGCCCCCAACCTTCACTTAAATAGTTTAAGAAAAGTCATGTTTTGAGTTTTAGCCTTAAGCCTCAACTTGTATTTAGCCGGCTATGGTCGTGGCCAAAAACCCTAGACCCGGACCCGGCCCGTTAAACTAATCGCGTCTAGATCATAAACCCGTACCCGACCTGCTAATAAACGGGTAGACCCGGTAAGACCCGTTTACCACACTGGTCTATTCAGTTGACCCGATCCGACCCAATCCAACTCGACCCGACCTGACCCAATAGACCCACTAGTACTATATATTACAGTATCGAATTGCAGGTAGACCCGACATGACCCATGGAATTTTAAACGGGTCTTTCCGAATCTACGGTGTCCAGACCCTAAACCCGGACCAGACCCGTTTATTAAACGGGTCTATCGTGTTTACCCGTTTACGACCCGAACCCATTTAATCCAGCCTGTTAGCTTCGTGTCGTATCTGTGTCTGGTCCAAAATTGCCAGCCCATATCGTAAATAGACTCAGCATATTCGGCGGTTTAGGTCGACTATGACTTTTTCGACAGAGGTTTTTCGACAGAATCTGGCCATAATATTCACCTTTTATCATGATCATTTATTACTTTACAATCTAACAATTATGAGTAATGCTAGTCAAGCAATCTAAAAAAACCAAACCAGACCCAAAAGATGGTGACAAAGCTAGAGAGTCGGTGCATCGAACAAACCAGACCCAACAAGCGGTAGCGGAGCCCAAGGATCACTGCATCGTGCCACCACTTTTTTGGTCTGGTTTGTTTTTTAGATTGTCCGAGTAGCAATACTCAACAATTATAGGCTATTGGGGATTACCACCTCAGCCCAAACAGTAGGTTCCTGCTCTGGGAGATAGGTCATCCCTGTACAGGATTCTCCTCCCTTTGAAGAAACAAAGATGGCTGGACGAAGGCTAGCCATCCCGCGAATTTGTCCATCTGGAGAGCTTTTGGTCATTTCACCATTATGAGTAGTTCGAAATGACATACATGCCCTCGAAATAGATGCTCCAAACCCTCTAATGAGGTTGGAACAAGATCCTTCTCTTCATACCCTCCTCAATCCTCCCCTTCCCACTGTCTTCCAAATTTCATAATTTTCCAAATTTGCGCAGAGTCCGAATCAGTACCGCAAAATGTTGATCCTTGTGATGATGATAATGATAATAATCTGATCACCTTGAACACTAGGATCAAAAGGGCAACAATCCAACAATTCACAGTCCAGAAACAGAAAATCCTTACCATCCAAAGAGGAAACAAAAGACCTCGAAACCCGCACTCAAATTTGCACCACTTCGCGAGAATTATCTAGAACACTTAAAAGTTAATACCAAGATCCCAAGCATGAACCGAAACGAGCTCAGCCGACGCCCTGATCCTCTTACCTACAGCTGTTTACTGCTCCTCGGCCATTGTTCCCCTCTCGCTGACGTAGATGCCGTCCAAAAACTTCCGGATGTCTTTGTTCTTGACATGGCACTTCTGTTACAACAGTAAAGGGTTCAAGGATTTTAGATGAGGAAGAAAAAGCAGATGCCGTAACTTAAATAACTTCTGAAGGCAACCAAAATGGGCGACCTGATTTATCAAGGCAGCCGAGCGGGATACGAGTTCAACATCATTCCCATCAAGGACGAGCTCGTCCTTGACTTTCTCGGACCGGAGAATAGTCACCCCATCAAGCATATCCACCTTCCGCACCTGCAGCAGCAATAAACAATATGTGTACTTGAATTAAAGATTCTTCTTCTTTTTTTCGAGGTAGGCAGATGTTTGAAACCGTTCGGACAATGGACCCTTTCGGGCGCAAACATATTGCTCTGGTAATGCGCACCGACTCACTCGAAAGTTTCCCTACGCAATCCTGGTTAACTCGTTGAGGAGGAGAGAGAGAGAGAGAGAGAGAGAGAGAGAGAGAGAGAGAGAGAGAAGGGAGGGGGGGGTTGGTTTGCTGCACAACCTGCTCACCCAAAGCATCAATTGCTTTGAGAACTACTCTACCGTTTGGTGGGTACTTGGTTGGATGAATGGGTGGGTGGGTATTTGGGGAGAGACGGTATGGGAAGAATAAAATCCCCTGAGCTGGTGCGAGGATAGCATTTGTTTTCTAATAAGCGCAGCAAACTTTTCCGGCCTAGTAATTGGAGGTATCAATATGAATGCAACAGAAAAAAACGTCCAAGAGATAATAAGAAGTATGTTACAAGATGAGCAAGACGGTGCAACAGAGAGCTTGCAATGGAAAAGATTGATCTGGATGCACAAGGCAAAACAAATGGGACAGAATAAAAAGAGGGGAGAATTACATCAACCTCCCCTGAACTATACAACTCATTTCATATTGGTCCCTCAACAATTTTTTTGAGCAATTTGAACCCTTAATTATGATTCATCTACATTTAGCCCCCTTAGTCAACTTTTTATCCCAAAAATAAACTTATCAATTTCCAATAAGACTCAAATGATTTTTAAAATATTTAACCTATGCTGATTAGGGCAAGGGGTATTTTTGGAACAAAAGTTGCCGGAGGGGACTAAATGTAGATGGAGCATAATCTAGGGTTCAAATTGTTACCAACATGAAATGAGGTGCATAGTTCTGGGGAGTTTTTTGAAATTTGACCTAAAAATGACAATTTTCTTTATGGGATGTTGATATGAGAAAACAAGCACAAGTAGTGTACGGGAGTATCTAATGCCAAAAGTTACAAAAACCTTAAGAATACAATGTAAAAGTATCTAATGACAATTTTCTGAGTAAAAGGTTACATATGATCTAGTATGAATAAAGTCACCTCCTTATGGCCCTACAATCTTTTCAAAAAATGTGCTACTATGATGAACCACGTAATCACATCATTAAAATGTGATTTATAACGCACGAATGTTTGGAAACACTCGGCAGAACAAAAGAATAGCCAAACATGGGATAAAACAAGGAAGATTGTCAAAGGAAATACAAAAGTACCATTTTTAATGCTTTCAAAAAAATATAATACCCCTAGTCTCCTACACATATATCTTGGATGCAAGTTCAATTGATTTAATATATTTATTCAATGCACAAAGACTAGCCACTTAGCCGCCAACTGGCTTTTTAGGTTTTTCTTAGCATGTCTCTCTTTTGCCGAGTTACTTCGGCCAGGTTTCTGTCACCAATATTAGAAATTAATAGTCAGGTTGATGGTCGGAAATTATTGCTAATATGCCCCATAGTCACTCCATCTTGATGGGATAAGATTTGGATGATGACAATGATGGTAATCCCATGTATAATTGGATTCATATCATGCTCTACTCCTCACCCCCAGCAAAGGAAAAATAAAATAAAATTTCAGAAACCAAAGCGCAAAAATAAACTTCAAAATAATCAACTGATCTGTCATTGCATCACATCAGATTTGCCAACAAGGACATGGCAATGAAACTTTTTCTGGTATCAAGGTAGAAAGATATAAATCCAAATTCTATAAGATGAATTATAAATAGCATATAATAAAGTTAAAAAGTAAAAAACCATAAGAAAAAAAAGGTAAAACCTAAGAGGAAAAAAAAAAGCTGAATTTGAGAAATAAATGAATAAACATCCCTATGAAAACATGTAACATATTACTAATGGAACATTGCATTCAATTTTGTTTGAGATCCGGAATAACATGATTACATCCATGATTGAAATGAACAAGCACCTTAAGACCACATATATAGCGTCAGGATCGGCTGACCCAGCAATAACCTAGCATCCTTTGATGCACCTAGAGGTTTTAGAATGGGTAGTTGAATTTTTGTAGATATGTTGTCTATGGTATGTTGATCATCCTCACAAAAAATCAGCCCATTCTAAAACCTCTAGGTGCATCAAATGCGCTCTTGAAATCAACGGTTTTCGACTGTCAATTTTACCCGTTGATTTGAAGAGCGTATTTGATGCACCTAGAGGTTTTAGAATTGGCTGATTTTATGTGAGGATGATCAAAATACCATAGACAACATGTCTGCAAAAAATCAGCCCCATTCTAAAACCTCTAGGTGCATCAATGGGTGCTGGGTTATTTGCTGGGTCAAAATTAGCTGGGTCATCCGATCCTGACCCATATATATATATATATATATATATATATATATATATATATATATATATATAGGGGCATGCTATAATGCGGCATGCGACACCTTACAACAGCCGTCTGATGCATCGCTGCGTGCATTCGATGCACGCAGCGGGTGCATCAGACGGCTGCGGTAAGGTGCCGCACTTACCGCATGCCGCATTATAGCATTTCTCTCTCTCCCTCCCTCCCTCCCTCTCTCTCTCTCTCTATATATATATAATTATATATAAATAGAAAGAGAGGAAACAAGAAATGAGTTGCCAACCTATTTCGGCGAAATGGGCAGCCACCCATTTGAAGCCCTCAGGAGTTTTAGAATGTGCTGATTTTTTGTGAGCATAAGCACCTTATCTTTTAGAAAGAACACCCACAAAAAATTAGCACATTCTAAATCTCCTAGGGGCATCAAATGTTAGAAATTTTATCAAACGTCCGTTGTAATCGTTAATCTGAAATATAACATTTGATGCCCCTAAAAGTTTTAGAACATACTGAATTTTTGTGGGTGTTTTATCTAAGGTGAGGTGCTTATTCTCACAAAAAATCAGTATATTCTAAGACTTCTTGGGGCATCAAATGGGTGGTTGTTCATTTCGTTCCTATACCCTCTCTCTCTCTCTCTCTCTCTCTCTCTCTCTCTCTCTCTCTCTCTCTCTCTCTCTCTCTCTCTCTCTCTCTCTCTGTATATGTATATATATATATATATATATATATATATATGGATCCGCTGACCCTTATTTTTTTGAGCCATATTTGACCCACCATCCTAATCGTTGGATTCGGGTTTCAGAATGTGATGATTTTTTTTAGAGATGCTATCAATGATATGTTGATCATCCTCACAAAAAATCAACACATTCTAAAACCTCTAGATGCATTAAATATGCTCTTCAAATCAACGGTTGAAATTGACAATCGAAAAAGCTTATAATATTTGATGGCACTAGAGGTTTTAGAATGTGCTGATTTTTTGTGAGTATGATCAACATACCATGGATAGCACCTCTACAAAAATTCAACACATTCAGAAACCCGAATCCAACAATTAGAATGATGGGTCAAAATTTCATGGGTCATCCGATCCTGACCCTATATATATATATATATATATATATATATATATATATATATATATATATATATATATATATATATATGGGAATGCTTAGGTGCGGTCCGCAGTCGTCCGATGCACCGACCGCGTGCATCCGTTACGCGGAGTGGTGCATCGGACGGCTGCGGACCGCACCTAAGCATTCCTATATATATAGAGAGAGAGGAATGTTACAGTGAGCTGAGCTGCGGTTTTAGAAAGTGAGCTGCAGGTATTTTCACCCCCCTAGAAGTTTTGGAATTTGAAGAAATTTGGTGAGGTTGTTGTCTAGGATTAGATGATCATTCTCACCAATTTTCATCAAATTCCAAAACTTATAGGGGGGTCAAATGGTCGAAGCAATTTCTGCCGTCCGCAGTCACTGTTAAAATCTGCAGATTTTGCTTCAACCATTTGACCCCCCTAGAAGTTTTGGAATTTGATGAAAATTGGTGAGGTTGATCATCTTATCCTAGACAACAACCTCACCAAATTTTATCAAATTCCAAAACTTCTTGGGGGGTCAAAATACCCGCAGCTCACTTTCCCCCCTGGCAGTTCACAGCGCAACGTAACAGCCCTATATATATATATATATATATATATATATATATATATATATATATATATATATAAAAGTTTTGCCAATGCCTTTGGGAGGGCAACGACTTCAGTAGCAAAACACATTTGGTGTTGACGCCCACATTCGGCGGCAACCCTCAGCCGCCGAAGGCACTCACAGTGCCTCAATGAAAATGTGCTCTCTCTCTCTCTCTCTACACACACACACACAGAGAGAATACGCAAAAAACATAGATGTTCACATCGATTGGGGACCTAAGAAAGGAATAAGATTTAGCCAACCACATACTCAAAATACAAATTTGTTAGAATGCATGAAGGGCTGAAAAAAAGACTTCAACATATTGATTCCTAATAATAACATATAGCGGAGAATTTGTGTTGCTTATTCCTACTTTTAGAGAAATAAGTGCAATAAAACAAATCGCTTATCATATTAGTGAAGGTTTTAATTGCACTACTTGATCTTCATTATTAGAACTACCTTAACCAACAAACTCAAAATCATAGAATAATTTGAAACAAAGTAGACGTCGCCTAGGACACGCCTAGGCCACAGCCAAGGCGAGCGACCTATATAAAAATTGATTTTTTTTTTTTTTGTTTCTCTACTTTTTGTTTCATTTTCGAGTATATGTATAACCCATATACTTAAATATCATTTTATGTCTTTCTCCTTAACTATTTATATATATCTTCTAATTTAGAGTTTGTTCCATGCTCTTTTTACTAAGGTTAAAGGTAATGTTATTGTCTGCTTATAGAATTTTTTTCTCTTTGAATTATCTTTCTATATCTATGTGATTTCTCCTCTTTAGTGCTTCTATTTCTTCAATTTTAGGGTTGTACTAAATTTTTAGGGTTTTTTTGTTATTATGCTCGATTTGTTTCATAATGAATGTTACGGATCTAGGGTTTTAATGTTTTAACTTCTAGATTATAACTTCTAAGTAGTAACATAATTTGATTCATTGATTGTTATATATGATAATACATAGCATACATGATTTTACGTATTCACATTTCAGTGATATAGCATGACAATGATGACATGAATATTCTTTTTGGATAAAAATATTTGATTTTGGTTGTTTGACTAATTTCACATGAAGTTTTTGATGGTATTATCAATTATGCTTATTATTTGTTCAAATCCGAATATTATACCATATATATAAACTTTAATATTAAAAAAATTATCGCCTAGGCCTCGGCCGAGGCGCTGCCTAGGCCACGCCTTGCCTAGGCAGGCCTGACTGTCTTGACAACACTGAAACAAAGAATACTTGCATTTGTATCTCTATCGAAGAGGCAATAGCAATAGGTCATATTTATGTCAAGAAAAAAACACCACATAGCATCATTGTGGCTAATGAGCTCATAGGAGAAGTTTTCGGAAATAACATGTAAGATTGCAAGAAGAACTTCAATATAAACTTTTTGCGAAGGAAATATTGAAAAGAAGAAGAATTGTGCCTTTTACAATGGAGTATGGGTCTGAGAATGATAATAGGAGCTAGCAACTAAAAGGAAGTTATAATCATTCTTAGATAGATTCAATGATAATTCATGCTTGTTGGTATTTCTTTCCTCACTAAGCTAAAAATTAGAGTTGCGATTTGACCCAAGTTCATATTCTTTATGTTGTTACTGTTGCGTACCATTGCTCATCTTCACATACACCGAGCTTTGATTCAATCCATCGCGATATGAGGGTGAGGTTGATCCCTCGTATTTTAGCGCATCGTGATCTTCACCCAGTTTGCAGAGCTCCAACTCTATATTCTGATGTTCTTGGTCATGTTGTTTCGAGCATCACATAACATTTCTAGTGCATCCCACAGCATTGCTCGTGCATTGTGCCATTTTGTGAATTGCACTTTTGTCGCTCCATGCATTGTAGCTCGTCCACCTCTGTGCTTGCACAACTCATCCACCCTTTTGAAGTCTGCCTCTAGAAATCTACCTCTTTAGGACCTTATTCCACGAAATTATCTTCTTCCTCATATTCCCTTTTTAACACATCTTATTATTGATTTGCCTTACAAGAATTCTTGTAAGATCTGCCTTCTCTATGAATCGTATATTTCTCTGTTACTCAAATACCTTCTTCCAAACTACCCATTATTGACTCTTGTACTGCTTATGCCAAACAAACCTTCCAATTTATGGCTCAAAGGAAGAGGCCGGTAGGTGAGGACCTATGGTCATATGTACGGCCATAGTTACCAAATCGGGCGTTTTTTTGAAAAAAACGCGTATAGAACGCGTATCGATCCCAAGACGTAGTAAACAGGAAAAAATCTCGTTTTTTTTTAAAAACACTTATGTACGCGTTTAAAACGAAAAAAACGCATATAAAACACGTATAAAACACATCGGGTTTGGTCCGGGTTTAAATTGGGTTCGGGTATTATTTTATTCGTGCTTAATAAACGCATATGCCATATGTTTTGAACTTTTGATTACTTAATGTTGGAAAATGACATATATACATACTTGGTATAGTTTTTAAGAATTTTTTGTTTTTTTCGATATTTTCACGTTTTTTCCCGTTTTTTCCGTTTTCATCGTATCTTTCCGATTTTTTCATTTGCCGTTTTTTTCCCGTTTTCCGACTTGGTAACTATGAGTAGAATGGGATAAGCCCGAGGACTATGACCAAGTTGGATACATGGTAGGGTACATTGGGAGAGGTCTATGTTAGATACATGATATGATAGCAACATGCCCTCGAGGAGGAAGAGGTCCACCATGGGTGGATCTTCTCATCAAGAAGCAGACTTCTCTTGATCTTCAAGAAGGTCTTCTAGCACATGATATATGTCATACAAACATCATCATCTTCATGACACACCTATACAAACTTGGTCTCTCTAACTTAGAACATGATAGGGAAAAAGTGAAGAGAAGGGAGAAAGAGATTCTCAATTCTCAAACCAACTTTTATATTAAATTTTTTAATATTATCTGTTTTTCGATACATGACCCATGGTTCAAAAACCCGGAAACTCGACTCGACTCGAAAGTTGACCGGGTCGGGTAACTCGGGCAACTCGGAAAAAACTCGACTCGGTCCGACTCGGATATATATATATATATATATATATATATATATATATATATATATATATATATATATATATATATATATATATATATATAAAACTAAAGTAAGACAAGTTCAAATACCTATTTCCAACTTCCAATGATAAGCAAAGTAACACAATTAGTAACTATACTAAAATTCTAAATAATAAAGATAGACATAAGTCATGAAACATAGATATAACATCATCATTTCAAATGAACTAAAGCAAGAGAAGCAGAGATCTGCAATTCGGCACTGTTTTCACTTGTTTTTAACAAAAAAAAAAATTCAGAAGGGGGAAAAGAGATCTGCAATTCGGCAGCTGTGTGCTTACCTTTTTTGGCCTTTTCCTCTTCTTCCTCCCTCTTCTCTTCTCTTCTTCCTCCCTCTTCTCCTCTTTCTTCCTCTTCTCTTCTTTGGTCTACTGCGGCTGATTTCAAAAGGGGGGAAAAGAGACGGCGACGACAGACGGGGACGGCGAAGGGCGACGGCGATGACGACGGCAAGGGCGACGGCGAGGGTCGCGAGACTCCGAAACCCTAACCCGAGCCGTCGCTCTAAGTCCCTCAGTCGGTCGCTCGGGCTTTTATAAAAAACTGGCTGAGGGTTTTTTTTTAAAACCCGACCCGGGCGAGTCTTTCGGGTTTGAAACCCGACCCGAATCGGTGAAAACCCGGCGGGTTTTAACCAAAACCCGACAGGCCGAGTTATACAGTCGGGTCGACTCGATTTCTTGCCGGGTCGGGTTGACTCGGGCGAGTTTCGGGTCGACCCGACGGGTTTTAAAACCATGACATGACCTCTAGAGGTGGCAGTGGGTCATGTTGGGTCGGGTTCGTGTCGTGTCTAGTTTCGGGTCGGGTCCAAAACCCCTAGATCCGGACCTGACCTGACCTGTTTAACTAGTCGTGTAGATCCTAAACCCGTACACGACCCGTTTACCACATGGGTTTATTAAGTTGACGCGATCCGACCCAATTTGACTCGACCCGACCTAACCCGATAGACCCGCTGATTCTATATTTTACAGTATCGGATTGCGGGTAGACCCGACCCGACACGACCCGCTGAATTTTAAACGGGTCTACCGTGTCCAGATCCTAAACCCGGACCCGACTCGTTTATCAAACGGGTCTATCGTGTCGACCCGTTTACGACCCGAACACGTTTTGCCCTGACCCAGACCCGCTAACTTTGTGTCGGGTCCGAAATTGCCAGCCCTAATGACCTCTATATATAAACTTAGACATACAATTCTGGATCTTCTCATCAAGAAGCAGCCTTCTCTTGATCTTCAAGAAGGTCTTCTAGCATATGATGTATGTCATACAAACACCATCATCTTCATGATACACCTATACAAACTCGGTCTCTCTAACTTAGAACATGATAGGGAAGAAGGGAAGAGAAGGGACTAAGGGAGAAAGAGATTCTCAATTCTCAAATCAACTTCTATATTAAAATTTTTAATACCATATGTTTTTCGATACATGACCTCTATATATAAACTTACAATTCTGGATTATTGGTTGCTTATAGAACCAAGTAACCAAGAGTCCAGAAGTGTATGTCCAAGTCTATATATATATGCAACTGAAGTCGTGTACCGAAGAACGGAAGGTATCGAAGTTCTTAATAAAGAAGTTGGTTTGAGTCTTCTCCTTCATCTACCCCTTCTCCCCTGTTCTTTACCAGCTTCTTAGTTAGAGAGAGGCCAAGTTTGTATGTGTGTGATGAAGACGGTGATGCTTGTACAACATATACCATGGTGCTAGAAGACCTCCATGAAGATCAAGAGAAGCCTCTGCTTCTCAACAAGAAGTATCCACCCATGGTGGACCTCTTCCTCCAGGGTATGTTGCATCCTATGGTGAGGTATGTCTTATCCCCTACCTTGTATCCAGTTTATCTAATCTTGTCCTCTACCATATATCCTACCTCTTACCATGTATCGTTCCATGTATCCAACTTGGTGCTTGATTTGCAATCCAGACCCTCCTACCTTGAGATGAAGACCAAGCCCTTGGCTCATCCCATCCGACTACGGTTTCTACTAAGTACATGAGCCATAGCCTTTGGGCTACATCTTCCTCCTTCTACTACCCTTAGTCCCGAGACCTCTTCCTCTCAAAGAGGTCCCTCGAAATACATCTTCCCTAGAGCCGGACCATAGATCCTCACCTAACCCTTGAGCCATAGATCTGAACACAGGGCCTCGCCTACCTTTTCCCTACTAAATAAGGTACCAACAAAACGCTAGAAAGAGCTAAAAAACTAAAAGGGCTACATATTTATTATAAGAAAATACAGCCAAATTAGTCTTTTGTCCTATTAAACTAAGTTTACAATCTACACTTATTTAGGACATATTTTGAACCAACGTAATGCTCTCCAAACCATATTCCCGTGGCGAGATCATCATTGCAGCTGAGCAAAAAAAAAAAGCCTATACGGGTATACCTATTACCAATTCTCAATACCTTTGAATATTTGTTAAAAATATGAATTTGATCTTGTAGATTCTCTTGATGTTTGGCAAATAATCATGATTAAGAAATATGACAAAGGAATCAATCAAACAACCAACAGTGGTGAGAAGGAAATCAAGCAAATCATTCGTTGAAGTACACACATAGCTAAGAAGTGTCTGAAATAAGATATGATTATTACCCTCAACACCCAGAATTATTTTAGATTGGAAGAATCACTTATTCCCCTTATTCATGACTGCAGACCTTTTTCAATAAGTATGATAAGTTCAACCCAGCATATCTTCTATGAAAAAAACAGAACAATTATGCGATCAGCATTTTAAATTATTTTTTTTGTTGCTTCCATAACCCACCACCACATATACAAGCAAAGTTTCTTAAAATCAAGAGTGAATTACACTTTGCCCCCCCTGAAGTTTAGCTCAAAAACACTTAACCCCCCCTATAGTTAAAAAACTACATTTTGTCCCCCTCAATTCAGTTTTGATAGGATAAAATTTACCAAATGAGGAAATTAAGTAGTTGACAAAAGAGGGTATTGTGCTAACATTTCAAACTTTAGGATGCAATTTGGAACAAAATAAACTACAGGGGGGTTAAATGTTTTTTATCTAAACTTCATGGGGGCAAAGTGTAATTTACCCTAAAATCAAAACAGAAATGCTAAGCCAAAGGTCGTCAGGCTGTAGGTAAGATCAAGCAATCAAAGTTAACAACTAGACTAAGCTAAATTACTCTGAAAATATCAGATCTATGGAATAATAACCAAGATAAATATACTAAGACGATTTGCAAAAAAAAAAACCCTTCATCAAAAAAAAAATCAGATAGAACGAAGTTGGGAGATGTGAGCGGACCTTCTTCTCGCCGAGGAAGTTGCGGATCTCAATGGAGGTGTTGGAGTTGGTGATGGAGGCATTGATAGGGAAGTGGGCGTAGACGAATCGCATCTTGTAGCGGTAGCCCTTGGTGACGCCGGTGATGAGGTTCTGGACGTGGCTGATGGCGGTGCGGATGGCGGCCATGGTCTTGCGGGATCCGAACCATGCCTCCACCTTCAGCTTCCGGCCGCCCTCGACGAGCTGGAAGTCGAGGTTGAGGTGCTTGAAGTTGCGGATCAGCTTGCCGCGGGGGCCCTCAACCTCGATCAGCTTCGCCTTCACCTTCACTTTCACCCCCTCCGGTATGTCCATCGTCTGAGACGAGAGAATCGTCTTCATCTCCGCTGCCGCCTCGCCGCTCTGGCTCGATCTCCGCCGCCGCGGTGATTCCAAATGGGAGTGATAGAGAGGAAAAAAAAACCCTAAGCCGTGACGGAACTGTTATATTGTTGACGTTGCGAGCGTTAGGGTTTTTTGGGTTATTTTGACTTTACTCCCGAAATTTTTCTTTGAATTAGACATTACCCGCAATCTTTTCATTAATTAGACTTTACCCCCCAAAATTAAGGGGGCGTTTGATTCGGCTGATTTTAAGGGGGTGTTAGTCAATTGGGATTTTAAAACCATTATTCAGGAGTTCATGGGCGGTCTTTGAGAATCCGTGGACTTTTTTTAAAGAGTCTTTGGGATTTTTTAGAAGTCTTTGGGATTTTTTTAGAAGTCTGAAAAGTCCACGGTCTCATAAATCCCTTTTTTAGGAGTTCACCTGGGATTTTTGTTGTGGACTTGAACATAAAATCCCATTTGACTAACACATTTGAAAACAATTTTGATGAATTTTGAAGACCCAATACGAAACGTATTAAAACATTCATTAAAAAAATATACAAGAACAATAAAATAAAATTAAGCTCGATTTAATCAACATTGCCTCTGCCATCCAAGATTAACAATTATCCCATACCAAAAGACTTTAGCATACCATCAACCAAGGAGGTCATTTCCACAAATAACATACAAATTGGAAGTAGCATACTAATTAAAATAATAAGTCCAATATATGACCGAGGAGACAAATGTACCAAAGTCTAATTAGTATTCCTCCTATTAAGATGATCCTCCCACATGGATTGAGCAATATTGTTTCGCCACTCTTTTGCTGCCTCGCGTTCCCCATCTTGGGTCTGAAATATTTCTTCAGGATTCGGCTCGTCCCCTATATTTTCCAAGAGTTCCTCAGATTGATCAATAGGAAACTCATCGAAGCTACACTCTCGACGAATATAGTTGTGCAAAGCTGCACATGCCATCACTAGTAATGCTTGGGTCTTGTAAGGAAATGGTGGGGCGACTTTAAATATAGTAAACCGTGATTTGAACACCCCAAAAATTCTCTCAATTGCAGTTCGTAGAGATGAATGACGATGATTAAATAACTTGTTCTCATTCTCTGGGCGACGACCGGGTTCATACTCCCTCAGGTGATATCGAACACCGCGATAAGGGGCTAAAAATTGCATTCGGTTTGGAAAACCGGCATCTACCAAATAAAATTTTCCTACAAGAATATAAAAATAATTAATATATATAACTTTTTGGTTACTAATAATCAATGTTAATAGTAATATAGTAATAACAATTTTACCTCGTAAAACTTTAAGCTCATCCGTCCGAGACAATGCATTATGCAAGACTCGTACATCGTTTGCAGAACCCTCCCAACTACTGAGGACATATATGAATTGGAGATCAAATGTGCATGCTGCTAATACATTCTGAGAAATTTGACCTTTGCGGTTCCGATAATTCACTGTTTTCTCCCTAGGAACCATAGCTGGAATGTGGGTACCATCAATAGCTCCAATGCAATTTTTATAAAAAAAAATATATTAATAACAGAAGGAAATAACAAACTTATATGATGGTAAAATTATACAGGTATGTATAAGATAACTTTTTACCTGAAAATATGGAAAGAATCGCTGGTCGTTCAAGATTTCAGGTGGAGTTGTAGTGGGAGGAGTTGCCATAAGATCTGGTGCTAATAAAATCAAAGCATTTAACACTTTATTGAAATTCTTACTAGCAGTCCATCTGGAACGTCCAAATCTTTTCCGAGTATTTCCATATCGATCGTTTTGGCCAACAGTCAGTAGAAACATATCGACCATTTCCTCAACACAAATGAATCTAGTATCCGATATTAGAGATTTCTCTCTAAGTATCCGACATAATTTTCGAAATACGTCTGGATACATCATGTATAATTCACGGAACTCAACCGGATTACCATCAAGTTTTGTATGAATATATTTATATCCAGCACTAGTGATAGGGCGCCGTGGTCCAACTTGTTGTGCATGTGATCTCATAATATATAAAGCTGTAATTGTTACCACAGAATATACAGCATATATAACGGCCGATAACTCCTAATGAAATGGTCTCATTTTTTACCTGAAATAAACATTGTACATTCGCAATCAAGAACAAACCATATTCGAAATGAGCAAAATATGATTGCATTTATATCCAGTTTTTTATAAATATAACATCTAATAATAAAGAATAAAAACTCTGATTTTGCATGAGCCGAGGGTGAAGCTGTAAGCTATAAATAAACCAATAATAAAGAACAACATCTACTGATTGTTGATTTTGCATGAACCGATTGTTGAGTAAGCAGCATCTAGGTAATTCTAAAGAACATACAATATGATCATCGTATGAATGCATTCATAATGTGAACTTTATTAATATAACGTCCAATAATAAAGATACCATTCCATGATAAGAGTGCAAATAAAGAAAGTTTTTTTACATCTCAAAACGAGTCCCAAATAAAGCATAGAAATCAACCCTAACAACTCTAGCATCTAAAGAGTACCCATTCCTTCCTAGTCTCAGGGTCCATCTTCACAAATATGTCCTGCAATGCCGGATTCACCAATATCTCAGCAGCTCGAAAGCGAAGTGTGCGATCTAGGCCCGAGGTCTCCTCCAGAAGCTTCCACAAGTCAGGCCGCTCGCAACTCTCACATATTGCTTTCATATTTTCAGCAATGACTTCCACACTACTCATAAGCCTATCAATCGTAGTGTCGACACCCTTGCCTTTACCCTTGGATGAGGAATCTTCTCTGATTTTACGTTTACGCAGGGACCTACTAGATCGAGTAGTGGGAGATGCACTTTGAGTATCAGAACTCATACCAGGATGTGACTGACTTGTTGGAAAGGATGAAGGTTCATCGCCGGTGTTATCCTCCAAACTAACATACATACAGTAAAGCGCATCCATTGGATCTTCCTCCGTTTCCATATCTTCTATGCCAGGTGGAGTCACACCAACTCCCATACCATAAGATTGTTTTCCGGTAGCATATGCATTTCCAACCATAATCTTCAAGTCATCAAAGTCCTCAATCCTTTCTGTCAAGTACTTACGAGCGCTAGGGTGGTGCTATAAAAGAGAAAGACAATTTTTAATAATAATGACAAACAAATATATACGAGTAAATAATTATTAGATGTGAGTGGATATTACCGTAAAATATTCCTCCCACACCTCATCTGGGGCTGTAATCTTTTGGGTCACAGGGTCCCATCCAAACCCTGAATTAGAAGTCATCAGGTCAGCGACGGGTTGATATTGCCTTTTCCACACCCTCAGCTTACTACGAATGTGCTCTACCGTCTTATTGCCTTTGAATTTTCCATTCAAGGCTGACAGAATTTTCATCGTTAGCAAGTTCTTTGAGAATGATCCATCTACACTTCTGCCGCCATTATTTGTTGCTTCGACCAATAAACATAGCAACTCATCCTTTTCAGCATTACTCCACTTCTCATAGTTTGATTTCTTCGTTTCCATTACCTAGTCCAATTATCATAAATTCTTTAATCTCAACAAAATAAGAAGGAAATAGATCATCTAAATCAAAGACAATAAGAACTAGAATTGGATTAGGTATTTTAATCGGTTTCGAACCTAGCCGACTAAACCGACTGATTTTGATCCAAACTAAACCGAATAAACTGACTGATTTTGATCCAAACCAAACCGACCAAACCAAACCGACTGATTTTGATCGGTTTCGACATATTCAATGGATCGAATTGGATTAGGTATTTTAAAAACCGACATAAGTATTATTATTTTTCGATATACGTAATATTTTTTCAATCGCATTGAGATTATGGTAGAGTAACGTAGTAATGTTTTAAAATTGAGTTTACATACGTCCAACATATACGGACGTGACTTTCGTCCAACACATACGGAGCCGGACGGAGCCATAAAGTGTTGGACGGCTTCGTCGTGACGTGACGTCCGTCCAACACATACGGAGCTGGACAGAGCCATAAAGTGTTGGACGGAGCCATGAAGTGTTGGATTGGAGTTGGGCATCGCGACAGTGTTAGACTGAGCCCTGGGCCCGCCATCACTTCATGGCATCATCAATTAAACCCTCTCTTTGTATGTGGCTGAGTAAAAAAAAAAAAAAGCATACAAAACTTTGCACAGTTTTAATGTACACAGCCTCACCATCAAGTCATGGGTATCCAGATTTTGACTTTGCCCCCCAAATTTTACCTTGAATTAGACTTTACCCCCCACATTTCATTAATTAGACTTTACCCCCCAAAACTAACTGTTCCGTCAGCTGTGGGTGCAAAATCTGGCTAACGCCCAATGGTGGGACCCACAGCCCTGCCTGGGGTCCACGAGTCCAATGGTGGGACCCGCAGCCCTGCCTGGGGCCCATGGGTAAGACGGTGGAACCCGCAGCCCTGCCTGGGGCCCACTTGCACTATCTGGGGTCTGGTAAATCCCCCCGGTATTTACCAAACCTCGGATATTCCTGGGAATATTCCTAGAATATTCCCCAGATAAACTAAGCCCTTATAAATAGCAAACCCTGTAAATGGTTCCAGATCAAAAAATCCAGACCAGAATCCCACTTTCTAGTTTCCAGAGCTCCCCGGGTTTTCTGGTTTTCAGATCCCCTCTCCACCCTCTGATTACTTGTAAGAAGCACTCATCGGCATGTCGAGAGTAGCTCTACTGTTTACTCAGAGATAGTGGATTCCAAGGTTGCGTCTTACCGCACGGAGACGTAGGCTCCGGCCGAACTTCGTCACCACATCCTGTGTCATCTCTCCCTCTACCTTTCTGCTCTACAGTGCTTTTGTGACAGCCCAGCAAGTCACCACTCAGCGCTTCGAAGCGCGCCACATCCCGAAGGGTAAAACCTTCAATCGACTGTTGGAGGAGGGTCACGTACGACGGCCAAAATCCTCCCCCACAGTTTGGCGCCGTCTGTGGGATCCGATGCTTTAGTGCTAGTATGATCGCACCCGTTGATGGGATCCGGTGCTTTAGTGCTGGTATATATGATCGCACCCATTGATGGGATTCGGTGCTTTAGTGCTGGTATGATCGCACCCGTTGATGGGATCCGGTGCTTTAGTGCTGGTATGAAGGCTTGATTGGTTTGAAGGCTTAATCTCTACAAGTTAGACAACAAAGTGAACAAACTAACCACTGCACTACAAGTTAGACAACAAAGTAGGTTTTTTAGGTTTAATTTTGGGTTTTTTAGGCACTAAAGCACCGGATCCCATCAACGGGTGCGATCATACCAGCACTAAAGCACCGGATCCCATCAACGGGTGCGATCATACCAGCACTAAAGCACCGGATCCCATCAACGGGTGCGATCATACCAGCACTAAAGCATCGTATCCCATCAGACCGAGTTAGAGAGAGAGAGGGTAAGGTTTAGAGAGATGGGGTGAGAGTTAGAGGATGTGAGAGTTAAAGAGATGGGGTGAGAATTAGAGTTAGAGTTAGAGAGAGAGGGTAAAGTTTAGAGAGAGGGGGTTAGAGTTAGAGGGTGAGTGAGTTAGAGAGAGGGGGTGAGAGTTAGAGTTAGAGAGAGAGCGAGAGGATGAGAGAGTGAGTGATAGGATGAGTGAGAGGATGAGAGAAACCATCCCCACCACTCAACCCGACCTCCCCCCCCCTCCTCAAACCCGACCAGCCCCCCTCCCCAACAGCTGCAACAAAAACAGAGAGGAGAGAATGAGAGGATGAGTGAGAGTACCCGACCACCAGGGTGTGAGGGTGAGTAAGAGAGTGAGAATGAGAGAGTGAGGGTGAGTAAGAGAGTGAGAATGAGAGAGTGAGGTGGAGAGAGAGAGATCACCTTGTAACCGACCAACTCACCCGACCAGCCCACGCGACCAGCTCATGAGAGAGGATGAGTGAGCATGAGAGAGGGTGAGTGAGAGGGTGAGCATGAGAGAGGATGAGTGAGAGAGTGAGCATGAGAGAGAGGTTTAGAGTGAGAGACTGAGTGAGAGGATGCGAGAGAGAGAGAGCATGAGAGAAACCATCCCGAACACTCCACCCGATCAGCTTACCCGATCAGCCCACCCGACCAGCCCACCCGACCAGATCACTACCCCATACCCGACCAGCCAAAACCCCACCTCCTTGCCCCTTTGCCCCTCTAACTGAGGCCGTCCCCCACTCCCTCTTGGGGGGTGCGCCACATCCCAATCTCCCCACCCCGAGGGGAACGTGCACCCATATGGGACCCCCCTCCCCTTCACCCCTACGGATAACCGAGCGAAGGGTGCCCCGAACCAAATAAATTATCAAGTTTTAACTTGTGTTTTATCCTGTTTTCCCATTGCGCAAGAATGGGCTCATTGGCTTCATTCTCGCCTGAACTTTAGATGCCCCTGTAGACGGCCATGTGAGGATCGCCCGGGCTCTGACATCGACAAATTCCGGGTCCGGATACGCACGGTAGCTCTCGTCGTACATGGCTCCGGGTCGCGATTTCACGCTTTTTTTCTCC
The DNA here is from genome assembly GCA_947650365.1 of Chamaelirium japonicum. NCBI lineage: Eukaryota > Viridiplantae > Streptophyta > Magnoliopsida > Liliales > Melanthiaceae > Chamaelirium > Chamaelirium japonicum. Next base: position 44,923,780 of record OX393549.1, on the reverse strand, counting down.
GCCTTTCGAGTTTTTAACTCGTGTTTTATCCTGTTTTCCCATTGCGCAAGAATGGGCTCATTGGCTTCATTCTCACCTGAACTCTAGATGCCCCTGTAGACGGCCATGTGAGGATCGCCCGGGCTCCGACATCGACAAATTCCGGGTCCGGATACACACGGTAGCTCTCATCGTACATAGCTCCGGCTCGTATTTTCAACCCTTTTATTTTTCTATATTTGCACTCACCCCCCCCCCCCCCAACCTTTTTCATTTTCCTACCGACCCCTCATCCCCCTTTGTTTGTATCTGACCCCCCTTGGGCACTTTTCGCCTACCCCGGCCCCATGGGGTCCCCTCAGCATAACTCCGCCCCTCTGCTGGCATCGAACCCCCGATCCCAGCCGGCTAGGTGCTGACCCGTTCGCACCACGGCGTCCCAACCAACTAGGTTACCACCTAGCTGGTTGGGCGGGGGTATACATACAGTCGGCATACGCACACCCGACCGGCCCCTGGCAAGGGGTCGATGGGCGTGACGGTTAGCCCAGCGCAACGGGTCGACAGACAGACGACGGTCGGCCCCGCGCAGGGGGTCGGCTGGCAGACGACGGTTGGCCCCGCACAACGGGTCGGCAGACAGACCATGGTCGCCCCACGCAACGTGTCGGCAGACGCACAGCGGTCGGCCCCGTGCAAGGGGTCGGCAGACAAACGACGGTCGGCCCTGCGCAACGGGTCGACAGACAGACTATGGTCGGCCCGCGCAACGGGTCGGCAGACGCACAGCAGTAAGCCCCGCGTAGCTGGTCGGCAGACAAACGATGACCAACTCCAGACAGAGGGTCGGCAGACGAGCGACCAGCTTTGCACTAGAAAATCCCAACCAGCTAAGTTAACACCTATCTAGCTGGGAGGGAGTAACTGTGGGTGCAAAATATGGCTAACGCCCAATGGTGGGACCCACAGCCCTGCCTGGGGTCCACGAGTCCAATGGTGGGACCCGCAGCCCTGCCTGGGGCCCACTTGCACTATCTAGGGTCTGGTAAATCCCCCCGGTATTTACCAAACCCCGGATATTTCTGGGAATATTCCTAGAATATTCTCCAGATAAACTAAGCCCTTATAAATAGCAAACCCTGTAAATGGTTCCAGATCAAAAAATCCAAACCAGAATCCCACTTTCTGTTTTCCAGAGCTCCCCGGGCTTTCTGGTTTTCAGATCCCCTCTCCACCCTCTGATTACTTGTAAGAAGACTCATCGGCATGTCGAGAGTAGCTCTACTGTTTACTCAGAGATAGTGGATTCCAAGGTTGCGTCTTACCGCACGGAGACGTAGGCTCCGGCCGAACTTCGTCACCACATCCTGTGTCATCTCTCCCTCTACCTTTCTGCTCTACAGTGCTTTTGTGACAGCCCAGCAAGTCACCACTCAGCGCTTCGAAGCGTGCCACATCCCGAAGGGTAAAACCTTCAATCGACTGTTGGAGGAGGGTCACGTACGACGGCCGAAATCCTCCCCCACATCAGCACACCCCCAAAACTTTATTTCTTTTCCATCAGCTCACCCTTTCTCATGGTTAGCTGACGGAGTGTTTTGGGGGGTAAAGTCTAATTAAAGGCAAAATTTGGGGTCTAAAGTCTAATTAAAGCAAAATTTGGGGTCTAAATTCTAAATAGACATGAAATTTTGGGGTCTAAAGTCTAATTCAAGGCAAAATTTGTGGGGCAAAGTCAAAATAACCCAAAAAAAAAAAAACCTCAGGTGTCACGAGGGGATCACGATCGGACGGGCCGGACGGAGCCAGAGGAGGGCATCGTGATCGGACGAGGGGATCGCGATCGGAGCCAGATCCGGAGCCGGAGGCGTCGCGATCGGAGCCGGAGGGCGTCGCGATCGGAGTGCGATCCCATCTCGTTGGCCGCGGAGGGCGTCACGATCGGAGGGCGTCGCGATCGGAGGGCGTCGCTGGCCGCGGAGGGCGGTGGTAGCATCGTCGCTGGCACCACAGTTTGGCACCATCGTTGGAGGGCGTCACTGGCCGCGGCTCAGCCCAGAATCCATCTCTCTCTCTCTCTCTCTCTCTCTCTCTCTCTCTCTCTCTCTCTCTCTCTCTCTCTCTCTCTCTCTCTCTTGTATTTCGTTCAGACCGATGGGCAGCCGAGAGGGGTTGGGAGAGGGCGGCCGAGAGGGTTTGGGTCTCCCGACCAGGTTTCCGATGGGTACAAAGAAGAGGGAGGAGGGAGATAGAGAGATAGGGAAGGATAGAGGGAGATAGAGAGATAGGGAAGGAGAAAGGGAGATAGAGAAAGAGAGATACCTGGATCCAGCAATGGTGATCACCGGCGCAAGGGTTTGTGAAAGAACTAGGGTTTCAGCAAGAGAGAACGTTGCACGTCTCACGTCTCACGTAAGGGGGGATTCAAAATTCCACCTTTGAGGAACTTTTGACGGGCAAAAAATATATATAGTAGGGTTTTTGAATCCCTTTTTTTATGAAGTCATGGACTTATCCCATGATTATTGACTAACGCCTAGTGTAGGACTCCAAACCCATATGAAATATTGACTAACGCCTGTAACAGAAGTTCACACTGTGGACTCCGCAACCACTAACGCCTAAATCTATAATACCGTAAAGAAGTTCAGAATCACTACTGGTATAATCCTAAATACAAGGAACTCTTCACAAAGTCCTAATTGACTAACACCCCCTAAGTACTTATTGAACTTATTTGATAAATAAATACTTTTTTATCCAAAAAGCATGTTTGGTCAAGTACTTTTTTGCAGTGCTTATTTAAGAGAGAAGCTCTTTTTTCTATTATTTCATAAGCAGCCGGACCGAAGCTTTTTTGAAAAAAACTTTTTGCACTTATTCGCTCAGCGTTTTTTGGACTATTGAGCCCCTCACTTATCAGAAAATTACAAAATGTATAAATTATTTTTACCTTTGACCTATCCGCTCCGCAGCCGCTCGGGAGGAAAATAAATCGCTCCTCTCCCTCGCGATCTGCAGCGAGACCTCCATAGTCCGCCCCCTCGTCCGCCCTCCTCCTCTGTAGGCCGCCCTCAGTCTGCACCTCCATAGTAGTCCGCCTTCCTCCGCAGTCAACCCTCAGTCTGCACCTCCACAGCAGTCCGCCCTCCTCCACATTCCGCCCCCCTCCGCAGACCTTCTTCGCCTCTCGTTTGTCACAAGATTTGCAGCGAGACCTCCTCTGCCCCAAAATTATGACAATATTACCCCAAAACAAGCGCTATAAAAAAGAGATTAACCAAACACATTTTTTTATTTTAAGAGTTTATCTAAACAAAGTTACCAAACGACTTTGCATATCATAAGAGCTTTTTTCAGCAGAACTTTTAATAACCCCTTATAGAAACAGGTTTACTTATAAGCAAACAGCCGAACCAAAAGCCCCCTAATTGTTCCGTCTGCTCACCCTTTGAGGGTGAGCTGACGAAAAAGAAATATAGTTTTTGGGGGTGAACTGTCGTAATAGTTAGTTTTGGGGGGTAAAGTCTAATTAATGAAATATGGCGGGCAAATCCTAATTCAAGGCAAAATTTGGGGGGCAAAGTCAAAATAACCCGGGTTTTTTTTTAGTCGGGTGCTCTTGTTTGCACACCACATATTAGTAGATTAGTAGCACCTCCAACTTAATAAAAAAATAAAATGAGTTCGGATCTCCTCCAGTCGGTCGGCCTGATCGGTCCCCGACAAGATATCTTTTTTTTTTCGAGAATCCCTCTCAGTGAGATAAGGGGGGTTTCGGCCTAGACCCCTACCTGTTTATTAAAATAAAAATAAAGTACAGAGAATGCCTAAGAGGCACCAACACCTGAGGTGTACCCACTTCCAACACGGGCTAACAAAATCGCCCTGTACTACAAGCAAGAAAAAACAAAAAATCCGAAAGTCCTAAGGCTTTGCAGCCCTTAATCTTTTCAAATCACGGATATGTGCTATGAACGATCCCGATCCTTTCCCCTTGATGGAGAAGCCGGCAGCTGAAGCTATCTCCAAGATGGTTTTGTCCTCCAACAGGTTGAGGGGTACGCTTAGATCCTCTCCATCAAGTTTGGACAATTGATCCTGAAGATCCTGCATGAGTGTGATCCTAGGCAATGGTGGTCGAAGGTGCATGTCGGATTCAAGGGCTCGAGATTTGGCTCGAAGCGAAGCCCTGGCTTCAATCGAGTCCGACCCCCGATTAGCTAGTCTAGGACCGCGGCGAGCGAGTCCCCCCCTCCACAGTATTTTAAAATAAATGTTGTGGACAAAAACACCCTCCACAGTATTTTAAAATTTCTTTTTGAATGCCATCCCTTTCTCTGAATCTGATCGAACCCAACCGAGGCTTCCGTCAGAGCTTCTCGCCGCCACTAGGGGTGGGACTTGGGCGGGTTTGACCTGAGCCCAACCCGCCCAACCCGAACAATGAACAAACATGGGTAAAACTAGTTAAAAACTTAGATGGGTTTGGACAAAAAAAGATCAACCCGATTTCAATTTGGACGGATTTGGGCATCGATCTTCCCAACCCGAGGAAGTGACACACTAAGGTTGAATGCTTTGGTAGTTTTTTTTTTTATGGAAATCAAAGACTATCTGTTCGATGTTGAATGCTAAGAATTCTTTTGAAATATGTGAGGATATGGGTTGGATTTTATGTTTTCATTATGCAAGTCAAAGATTTTTTTTATCCGATTCAAAAATATATTGGGTTTTTTTTCTATCTATATATGTGTACAAGCATTTCTAATTGGGCAACCCGTCCAACCCATCCATTATTTTGCAAATTGAGCAACCTGAGCAACTAGAATGGGCAAGCACTGGTTGGGCTTCCACGGGTTCCTCGGGTTCCACGAGCAAAACGAGTTAAGGTTTGTGCAAGTCGGGTTGAGCATGGGCAGACCCTTCTACCCGCCCAAGTCCCACCCCTAGACTCCACTGCTTGTTGTCGACGGATCTACTTGCTGCCGCCGAATCGAACCTAAACCTAACCCTAAACCCAAAATTTATAAGCCATGTAATGAACCCTAGACCTGAGATTCCTAAACCTAACTGAACCTCTTCGTCCTTTGTTCCTTCTCGTCTTCGTTACTCGCTGTCGCCGCTGCTGACGGTGAGCAGCTACAACTTGAGGTCACACTCGCTGTCATCGTCGTCGCAACATCTGATGCTTGCACCCGTCTCTGCCACCACTGGCCGCAATCTCCTTTGTTGTGCTCGAGAGAAATGCAAGAAGAGAGGACATTTTTGGGTTTTCGAAAAAAGTTAGGGACCTCACGTTAACAATTTTTTTGTTGTCCTATTAGTTAGAGATTTGTTTTGTCATGGATCATTCATCAATAATCTATTTCATTTGAGTCTGGATCTCCTCCAGTAGATCGGCCCATTTCGATGGTCCCTCACGCATCATAGCCGCATGATGACAGGCGCCCAGAAATGAATCGTACTCCAACGATCTGGCCGTTGACGCCACATCATCGTCACCGCTTCCACCCGCCTTTCGCCCTCCTCCTCCCCACTAGGGATGGCAACAGGTTGGGTTTGGGACGGGTCGGCCCTATCCCAAACTCCCCCCCCCCCCCCCACCCCCCGGTTATATTCTATCCCGTCCCAAACTCGTGTCGGGTTTTGGGGCAATTCCCAAACCCGTCCCAATTAACACTGGAAAGACTCGTGCCCCACCCCATTTTTGCTTTGTGGGTCGGGTTGGATTGGGTTCACAAAACAACCTATACGAATTCATCAATAATTGAATAATAATTCGATTAGTATTGTGACTATACATGCTGTAGAAAAAATCATTCAGTAAATACTAATTCATGAATAATTGAAGAATCCTTTACGGTTTCAAAAATAAATGTTTTACAAACTTAATATTGGGGAGTTATTCATATAAGTTATATAACCGGGTCGGATCGGGATGGGTTTGACCTGATCCGAACCCGTTCGAGTTTTAAATTTAAATCCCAAACTCGTCCCAAGCCTGTTTTTGAGCATCCCAAACCCGCCCCAATAGGGTCGGGTCGGGTCGGGTACACTATAAAAATTGGGCCATTAGTAAAAATTAGATTCAATATGGAGTGTGAATGATATCGGGGTTGATCCTTGACTGCATCATTCTTTGCACTTCCAAGCCCGACCCATACTGGGTGTTTGAATTTGAACCCAATAACGACCCGACTGCTGCACAAAAGGGCTGCAACTAGGGGTGGGACTTGGGCGGGTCTGACCCGAACCCGACCCGCCCAACCCGAACAATGGACAAACATGGGCAAAGGTGGTTAAAAACTTGGACGGGTTTGGACAAAAATAGATCAACCCGATTTCAATTTGGACGGGTTTGGGCACCAATCTCCCCAACCCGAGGAACCCGAGGAACCTGAGGAAGTGACACACTAAGGTGGAATGCTTTGATAGTTTTTTTTTTATGGAAATCAAAGACTTCCTATTTGATGTTGAATGATAAGAATTAGTTTGAAATATGTGAGGATATGGTTTGGACTTTATGTTTTTGTTATGCAAATGATAGATTTTTTTTATCCAATTCAAAAATCTATTCGATTTTTTTTTCATCTATTTACGTGCACAAGCATTTTTAATTGGGCAACCCGCCCAACTCGTTTTTTATTTTGCAAATTGGGCAACCCGAGGAACCCGAGGAACTAGAATGGGCAAGCACGGGTTGGGCTTCCACGGGTTCCCCGGGTTCCACGGGCAAAACGGGCAAAGGTTTGTGCAAGTCGGGTTGGGCATGGGCAGACCCTTCAACCCGCCCAACCCGCCCAAGTCCCACCCCTAGCTGCAACTTGGGTGGTTTGAACCAACGCCACCCCAAATGCAATTGATTTCTGGTTTGGTTTTGGGATTCTTTGATTGAAAGGTCGGGCTGGAAAAGGGGAACTTGAGCAAAATTTGGGTTGGGCTCGGACCAATGGGTCGAACAAACTGACCTATATTAGGTTCGAGCACACCACAAGTTTTTTGAACCTAAACACAATGGGTGCTGTTATTTGCACTAACAAAATTACTAGTGCCACCAACATGATGCAAACAACCCATCATGTTTCTTATACTAGTGTATATTAATGCCTGCCGGCATTGCAGCGGACCGCCTTCGACAGCAATACACTTGTCAACAATGCAGCGGGCCCCCTTCGGCGGCAAGACACCCCCTGGATATGACCACCCCTAACACCACCGTCATATTCGACGACAACACACCTGACTGCCTTCGGTGGCAACAGCGGCCCCGCCCCAACGGATCAACAATCCCGACACCACCAACAACGGTCACTGTTGGGACATTCGCTGCCACCTAAGCGGCCTCCTTCGACGGCAAGACACATGTACGCCGCTACTGAAACACCGAACGTCGTCGCCACCAAACCGAACCAAACCTAACCCTAAGATCTACAGGCCATGGGATGAACAAAGCCCCCACTTTGAGGCTGCGTTTGATAGCCGAAAAGTGACGGAAAAAGGATGGGCTTCTCCCTCTGAAGTGATATTGGACGTGTTTGATAGCCGGAAAAGCAGACATAAACCCAAATTATTTCACACCTAAATTATCCCCAAGTTAGTGTAATGGGGAGAAAGTGGGGTTTCTTTTTCCTCTCACTACCGTTTGTAAAGTCCTTTCTCTCAAGAGCGGAAGGACTTTTCTTTCCTTTAATAAGATTTTTCGGTTACCAAACGTGGCCTGATAGGACACCCCACATATAAAGGGTTTGATCCCCCCTCCCAGTTCCGACCGTCGACGTGTCAACCCTCCTCTCCCTTTGCCCCTCCTTTTCCTCCTCCTCCTCCTCCCCTTCTTCATCCTCCTTCCTCTTTCTTTTTCCTCCTTCTCCTCTCTTCTCAGGATGGAAGAGGGAGGAAGTGGAGGACCAATGAAGGCGATGGCCAGTTGCATAGGAACGGAGCAATTGTCGCGATGATGGGATGCATGGGACAAACACTAGTGATGGACATGATGATGCCCTTATCAAAATACCTTTTTTTTTTTCAAACGTTATCAAAATACTTGGAGGCGTCGAGGAGGCATCCTGCATTTCCTTCTTTTTTTGAGAAGTATCCTACATTTCCTTTTTGTTTGCTAAGTTGGGCGTCCTAATAATTTGTAGTGTGCAAATAGCAACACTAAACGTAACGCTACTGCCAAAAGGAATTCTATAGTAAATTTGAACAGTCAAAGATAAAGGGTTTTTTTTCAAAACAACATTTTTATAAAAAAAAATATTTGAATAGCCACCTATCAAAAATAATTTCAAAAGTGATCATTTATCTGCCACGTGGCCACCACATCAGCTCTTTGGTGAATTTTTTATCCAATAAAATCGGTAAATAGGATGCCGACTTTGAAATCGGTATTTTATTTACTGATTTACACTACAGGTCACATTTGAATGTGACGGTCCTTTTTTTAAAAGCAAACTTTAAAGCTGAAAGTGGTATTGGAAATCGGTATTTCAAATACCAATTTTACTGGATATAAAAATTGCAGTACATAGCTGATATGGTGGCCACGTGGCGGGCTACTTTTAAAATTATTTTTGATAGATGGTTATTAAAATAATTTTTTTTTATAAAAATACTGTTTTGAAAAAAAAACCCAAAGATAAATACCATCACCCTCTCCAGTTGCTGGGGGCAAAAACTAATTTAGAAAACTGTGAAAAATCTCTCGGACGGCAAGCAGACGAAACAGTTAGATTTGAGGGGCAAAATCTAATTAATAAAATGTGGGGGGTAAAGTCTAATTCAAGGTAAAATTTGGCTGGCAAAGTCAAAATAACTATAAAAGATAATATATTAGAAATGAATAGTGAATGCCCGTGTTGATTGGCACGACCTCCTTTCGGTGCGACCCCCCCCCCCCCCCCCCCCCAAGCCAAGAGAGGAGAGAGAGAGAGAAGAGAGAGACGGGTAGAGAGGGATTTTAGGGGGGCAGTTATTAATGTGGCTTAGTTTTGAGAGATTTGAGAGGTGCTTTTGATCCGTTCGATTTGATCGAATGGTTTGAGAACGACATAAGGATATGAGGATTGAGATGTGTTTGATTCGTACAATTAGATCGGATGGACAATTTATCTCTGCGTGATTTTAAGGATGACAGGGTTGTAAATAACCAGAACTGCCCTAACAAATTAGAAACTAGTGCATGCTCGTGCCTGTCGGCAATTCGGCGGCAACACACATGTTAGCAATGCAGTGGGCCGCCTTCGGCCGCAAGACACCCCCTGGGCATCAGCACCCCCGTCGTTGTATGCGGCAACAACACACCTGACCACCTTCGGCATGCCCGTGCCGATTGACATGAAGCGGGCGCCTTCGGCGCGACCAACCAACCGCCGCTCCCCCACCCCCTACCCCTAGGGGAGAGAAAGAGAGAGAGAGAGAGAGAGAGAGAAGAGAGAGAGAGAGAGACCGTGGGGAAAAGAGAGTGGGGAAGAGAGCAGGGCCGTCTCGATACAAACTGAGGCCTAAGGCAAAAATTCTAAATTGGTCTTTTTATATTATTTTTTTCCATAATGGGCCAAGCCTAAAATGGTGGGTATGGGCTGAGAGGTTGCGGACCGTGAGCGAGATCACCAACTCATCAGGCCGTTTTGGTAGCTATTTAGCATGGGCACAAACACAGACATACAGACCCTAAACTTGTATCTGATCCGCTTATAAACGAGTAGACCCGATAAGACCCGTAGACCTGTTTACCACATGGGTCTATTCAGTTGACCCGATCCGACACAATCCGACTTGACCCAACCTGACCCGATAAGACCCGCTGAAACTACATACTATCGTATCAGATTGCGGGTATACCGAGTCTATCGTGTGCAGACCCTAAACCCGGACCTGACCCATTTATTAAATGGGTCTACCGTGTCGACCCGAACCCGTTTAACCCAGACCCGGTAACTTCGTGTCTGGTCCAGAATTGTCAGCCTTAACCTTAGGCCAGGCCTGTATAAGAGAGAGAGAGAGAGAGAGAGAGAGAGAGAGAGATTATGTGGAAGAGAGAGATAGAGAGATTGTAGGGAAGAGAGAGAGGGAGAGTTAGAGAGAGGGGGCAAGAGAGAGAGATCGGAGAGAGAGAGAGAGAGAGAGAGAGAGACGGAGGAGAGAGAGATACGAAGAGAGAGAGAGAAAGAGATTGTGGGTAAGAGAGAGAGAGTGATCGGAGAGTGAGAAAACGGTTGTGATTAAGAGGGGGATCGGAATAAGAAAGCGAGAGAAGATAGGGAATTTAGAGAGAGAATAGGAAGAGAGAAATAAGGAAAGAAAATGAAGAGAGAGAATTGGGATTAAGAGGAGGGGATCATGTGACTGTTTCGGGTACAGGTGGCTCAAGAGAAGAGAGGGGGATGGGATCGCGAAGGAAGGGATCCGATGCATGCATGCGGAGAGAGAGAGAGAGAGAGAGAGAGAGAGAGAGAGAGAGAGAGAGAGAGAGAAAGAGAGAGAACTGGAGAGAGAGAGAGAGGAGAGGAGAGATCGGAGTTTGAGAGAAACAGATACGGAGAGAGAGAGAGAGAGAGAGAGAGAGAGAGAGAGAGAGAGACAAAGATCGTGGAGAAAGAGAGAGATTGGAGAGAGAGAGAGAGAGATACAGGGGGGGGAGAGAGATCATGGAGAGAGAGAGAGAGAAAACCGAAGGAGAGAGACAAAGAGAGAGAGGGAGAGCTGGGGGGGGAGAGAGATCGAGATAGAATGGGAGAGAGAGAGAGAAATCAGGGGAGAGAGAGAGAGCCGGGGGGAGAGAGAGAGAGAGATACGAAGAGAGAAAGAGAAATGCGGGAGGAGAGAGATCCGGGAAAAGAGAGATGGAGAGAGAGAGACGTACGGGGAGAGAGATAGATCCGGGAAGAGAGATCAGGGGAAGAAGAGAGGGAACGGCTGTGATCGTGAGAGAGTTTTGTCTAGTCAGCATTTGGTTCCATTTTGCCTAGTCAGCACAAAACCACAGTCCCTTATTATATAGAATGATAGTAGTATAATACCAAAGCAGGGGTGGGGCATGGCGGCTCATCGGAGATTCTGGTTAATTGCTCAAGTCCTTGTTAGTGCCAAGCCGTCCATGTCCACCACTAGCTTTATAACACCACAAGGCCGTGTCCTCCACCCCAAAACCGAGAGTTTAGATGTCCTCTAGTCAATCGGCCCCGCTCGGTGGGGGTCTGGTGCGCATCACAGCCGCATGCAGTCGGACTAGAGTACAATTTACTTCGGGTCGCCTACCATCATGCGGTTGTGATGCTCGCGAACACACTGATCGGGGCCAACCGGTTGGAGGAGATCCGAACTCCAAAACCAAGGATGTTTATAAAAATCAAAAAATTGGGCGCCGAAAAGTTCTCAACGAGACAATTCCAGCAAACTCAGATTCACCGAGTTTCGCTAGCCTGAAATCTTGTGGATTCACCGAGTGGGGGTCGGTGCACATTTCCGGAGGGATTAGACCATCTCTAGCCGGCTCGACAGATCTCCCCCTTTCCTACTCTGGCGAGCCAAAAAGCCAAAACAGCCCACCAACGGACTCCTATCTCCTTCACCTAAGTAGTGAAGGGGAAAGTTTGCTACTCCTCTGGGCCCCACAATGGTACGTCGCATCATAGTCTATTTTTGTATTTAAAAAACTTATTAAAATTAATAATAAATTCTAAAAATCTGAAAGCTGCAAAAAGAGAGAAGAAAAAAATAATAGGTTCCCTATAATAGGGAATCCCTTGGAATTGCTTCCAAAAATTGGCTGTATAATTTGTTGAAATTTCCATAGGGCTCCCTAGATTATGGAGTGGCTACCTTGGAAAGATTTCATGACATCGACCGAGTACCAAAAAAAAAACAAACAAATGGGGGTTTAGTGATATGTTCCTGACAACATATTTGATTGGTGAAAATGACAGACAAAAATATGGTTTTACATCAGGTTCCTTACAACATGTTTTCTACCATGTTGCCGTTTTTCTACACCTTCAAATGACAACAATACCCTTCCTTTACAATTTAACCAAATTAGCCAAAATTGTTGAATTCTTGTCAATCCAGATGCATCTCGACCGTTGGATTAATTGTAGAAAGGGTATGGGTGGGATGCATCTGTCGTGGCTGTGTGCAAATCACAGATGGACGGATCTCGACCATTCCCTATTCTTAAAAATGCTTTTCGATTGTCGAATCGAATGTTAAAAAGGGTATAGGTGAGTTGCACATGTCGTGGCTATGTATGAAGTAGAGATCGGATGCATCTCGATCGTTCTCTATTCAAATGTCAAAGATCCATAATCAGAAACCCACTTACATCCAAATTTTGTCAACCAAATAAAATTTTACTCTTTACTGATGAGTGTTTACTCTTTGTTATTCATCATTCACACGAGTAATTTTTGAAAATTCTGATTCATTTTAATCCAATAAATTTTAAAAAAAAATTGACTCCAACATGCATAAAGAATATCCAGAACAAACAAAAACCAAGTGTTAAGTAACAGATAAAAATCAATCAAAATATACCCTTTGTGGGTTGAATTTTTGCTTTTCACTGGAAAATTGTTACTCTTTTATGCATGTCAGGTAAGGCTGCAAACGAGCTCTAGTGGCAGGCACCCAAGCATGTTTAGGGGGATTTTAGATCAATTTAGATAAACATAAATTAAACCTACAAAGAGCAGGCTCGTTTAAGGATCCCCTTTATAAGCCTGAAGTTTATGCTTGTTTAAAAGGGGTTTTGGTTCATTTGCAAACGACCAAAGCTCGGATCGGCTTGGTTCGTTTGCAGCCCTAGTGGCAGGTACCCAAGCATGTTTAGGAGAATTTTGATTCAATTTAGTCCAATAAACCTAAATTAAACCGCCTTTGAATACATCCAAATTTTGTCAAACAAACATATTTACTTTTTTTTTAAATCGAACTATTACTTTTCTATGCGTATTTCTTGTACAATTGTGTGTAGTGATAAAATAGACATTTATGAAAAAGCAGTTACATGACCGATCACCTGTAAAGATATAGAAGGATCTTATGCTTCCCAAAGTCCAATCAAAATGCCTTAATGCAAAATTTATATATCCTTGATGTTAAATTGGAAACTTTTTAAGGACTGAACACCAATTAGCCCAGAAAAAAGAAGAAAAATTCTATTCATACCCCAAAAATCTGTAATTACCCCCCATCTCCCATTCGTTTCTCAATAACTTTTTTCAGAGTTTTTTAAATACCTATTATACCCTTATCTTGTACCCCACATACTAGGGATGGCAACGGTGTGGTTTCGGTACGATTTTGGGTAAAACTAAAACCGAACCGCAACACCAAACCGCCACACCAAAACCGCACCGTACCGCGATGGTTTACCATTATGTAAAACTAAAACCGCACCATGCGGTGCTGTGCATCGCGGTTTGTCATTATAATGGCATAAACAGTGCGTTTTTATACGATTTTTGTCAAAACCGAAATTGTACCGCTACACTGAAACCGCACCGCGATGATTTTATATTTTGGCAAACCAAAACCGCACCATGCGGTGCGGTTTACAATTGTTTTCAGTTTTAAACCGCACCATTGCCATCCCTACCACATACCAACTAAAACCTAACTAAAATACATAACCCTTTAAATGTCTATTTGAGAAGGAAACAATGCCGATGGATATGGTGTCATCGTCATCGGTAACAACAACTGCAAAGGGACTCGACTAACCCAACCCCCGATTCTCATGATAAGATTTCATCATAGAAGAACTAACCCCTCTACCAATGAGAAAAGAAAGAGAAGTTAGCACCCTCACTGGATGTATTTAAGAGTGGGGTGTGTTCAAGTGGGCGTATAATTGGGGTATATTCAAGTGGGTGGGCCATTTAATTGGGGTGTATTTAAGTTGAGGTGTAAGGGGGGAGGGTATTTTTGGGATAGGAATGGGGTATGATAAAAGAAAACGATGTGTGTTCAAGTTTGTTGAAAATGGGTTACATATTTTTGGGGTAAAGGGGGAAGTTTGACATAAGTTCTTTTTGAGAGATGATGTTTAGTTACAGGACATATTAATTTTGAAATATATCTCAAGTTACTCCCGACGAATATATACTCTTTTCTGAAGGTGATTATATATTATTTCTGAAGACTAATATATACAATTTCTGAAGACGAATGTATACTTGTAGGGACCTTAGCTAATATAGCACACTACGGTGTCCTGCTACTAATATTGTAAAATAGTTAAGGACTTATACCTAATTTGCCGGAAAAAAAAAATTCAAACAAATGGATAGAAAAGAGACTCCCGCCATTTTCTCTCTGCAAAACAAAACCCAGCACATCCCCCACCTCATACACCGCAAGATTGACGGGACAAGCTGGCCCATTTGAAGGGGTCCAAGTGCCAGGCAGTCCCTGAAACCCCCAGCCACCAACGAGACAACGATCTCCCCCCTCCTCTTTGTAAGCTCAGACAGGCACCATTGATCATCACACAGACAGGAGAGACTCCCGCCTTTTTCTCTCTGCAAAGCAAAACAAACCCCCCAACGGTAACCAACTCCAACTGCTGAGTGCTGACATCCCCCCCCCCCCCCCCCCCCTTCCTTACTAAGATTAGGGCAACATTCATCCTCTCCCTCCCCACAAACCCCTCCGATTCTCCCAAAAGCCTTTAAATACCGCCCCTCTCGAGTTCCTCGATTGCCATTCTCGATCGTCGCACATTCCCAGCTCCCCACCCGGTCACCAGGCTCAGAGGGATGGGTGGTTGTGCGAGCAAGCCCAACGACCGGGATGGCCGCAACCCAGACACCCTCCCGGCCGAGGGCGCCGCTGCCCCCGATGTCACCGTGAAGCCCAGCGAAGACGCCGATGCTCCCGCCACCGTCGAGGTAAGAAACCCACTAAGCCCCCTCCCAACCCCCTCGTTCCCTCTCTTTCCCTTTCTCTTAGTGCTCCAAGATTTGAATCACGCAGAGCAAGGCCGAGGCCGCTGCGGAGGAGCCGTTGGTCGACCTTACGGAGCCCCAGCCGGAGGTCCCCCATGCCGCCCCTACGGAGGATGAGAGCATAGCTCCGGGGGTGAGGGAGCTGCAGCCAGAGACACCGCTCGAGGCAAAGGAGAAGGTGCCCATTGCTGACGAGGCTGTGCCTGTCAAGGAGGCCGCAGAGGCGGTGGCTGCTGGGACCGAAAAATCTTAATGCTTCAGCAGCGGAGATCGAGCAAAGGTTCCAACCGGAATTTGTTGCATGATGAAGTGATGTTGTGTGTGTAATGAAACTTTTTTGTCATTTGGAAGGGAAAACAAAACTTGATCCTGTGATGTGTATTTATTTTTAAGAAGTGATCTATATTCGTTGTATTCTTGATATAATCTCGCACACCCTTGAACACTAAGGGTGTGTTTGGCATTGGTTTTGGACACCTGGTTTTGGGTCAAAACCGCTTCCACTTGACAAATTGATTTTGAAATAAGATATTGGGTGTGCTTGGAATCCAATTAGAAAGTCGGCTTTTCAAAATCAAAACCTGAAAATCACCAAAACACAAGAGCTTCTGCTTTTGGGTTCTTGAGACTAGGGGGCAAAACGATAATTAAGAGAGAATATTGTGAATTAAGTTTGTTATATAGACAAACTATTTTAAAGAGAGTATTATAGAGAATGATATAGATAAAATATATTGTAGAGGGAAAATTATTATAAAGAAATATTCTAGAGGTAAAATGTATTGGAGATATACAGAATGTTGTATAGAGAGAATATTATAGAGGAAAAACTGTAAAGATGAACTTTTATAGAAAGAGAAATTATTGTAAAGAGGAAATACTATAGAGATGGAATATATTGTAGAGAAATAATATAGTAAACTCTATAGAGAGAAAATATTGTAGAAAGATAAAATGTTGTAGAGAGAGAAAATACCAGAGTGAAAATGTATTAATAAAAAATATTGTAGAAAGAAAATGTCATAGAGGGAAGAGAATGTTTTAGAAAGACAAAATATTGTAGAGTGAATGTTGTAAAGAGGAAATGTTGTAGGGAGAGAAAATATTGCAGATAAGAGAATGTTTTGGAGAGAGAATGTCATAGAGAGGAGATAATACTTTATACAGAGAGAATGTTGTAGAGTAAATATTATAGATACATAAAATATCATAGAGAGAAAATGTTGTAGAGAAAGAAAATATTGTATAAAAAAAATATTGTAGAGAGGAAATATTGTAGAGAGAATATTGTATAAAGAGAAAATACCATAGAGGAAATATACAGAACAAATATTGTAGAGAGAATGTTGTGAAGAGAAAATATTGTAGAGAGAAAATAGTATATAGAGAAAATATTGTAGAAAGAAAATATCATAGAGTGAAAATATTATAGAGAATGTTGTAAGGGGAGAAAATATTGTAGAGAGAATGTCATAAAGAAAAAATATCATAGAGAATGAAAATATTTGTAGAGAGAATATGTTGTCGAGAGAAAATATTGTGGGGAAAATATTTTAGAAAGATGAGAAAAAGTATTGTAGAGAAAATATCATAGAGAGATAAAATATTGGAGAGAAAATATGGTAGAGAGATAAATATCCTAGAGTGAGAGTATTATAGATAGAAAATATTGCAGAGAAAGAGACAGTGTAGAGAGGAAATATTGTAGAAAGATAATGTTGTAAAGAGAAAACGTTGTAGAGAGAAAATACTTTAAAGAGAAATATTATAAAAAGGGAATATAGGCATTGAGAATAATATTGTGGAATAAGAAATTATTGGAGAGTGTTAGGAGATGACGGTTAGGGTTTGGAGAGAATGACAATGCTTTTCATTGAGGGATGAAGCCCAATAGATATACACCATATTACATAGTAAACCCGATCCGATTATACAGGAAACCGACCCGTATTTATATACATTAACACTCCCCCTCAAACTCACGGTGGATCATGAACCGAGAGTTTGCTGATGAAATTCTGAAACGAGCAATGGTAAGAGGTTTCGTGAGGAAATTAGTGGTCTGCTTCGTCGAGTGAACGAATGGCAAGGAGATGGTATGAGCGAGAAACTCCTGATAAACATAGTGACAGTCCACCTCTATATGCTTCGTCCTCTCGTGGAAGACCAGGTTGCTTGCGATCTGCATAGCACTCCAGTTGTCTCAAAAGAGAGGCATGGGCTTGGATATCGCAACACCTAGGTAAAGGAGAAGTCGACGAAACCAGACAATCTTTGTAGTCGTGGAAGTCATAGCCATGTATTCGACTTCAGTGCTGGAACGAGTAACAAACTTGTGTTTCTTACTGCGCCAAGAAACACGCAGTAGCTGGTGATAAAGCGGCCGATAGCAACATCACCAGCCCAATCAACATCTAAGTAAGCACACAGTACTAGCGAACAGGTAGAGGAAAAAAGCAACGAACGACTGACAGTGCCCCGGAAATAGCGAATAATCCGAAAAACTAATGCATAGTGAACAGAGCAAGGAGCTTGAACGAATGCTAACGACATGAGCAATGTCTGGCCTAATCATGGTGAGGTAAACGAGCATCCTAACCAGCCTTTGGTATCGGGAGATATCCTGGAGAGGCTCACCATCTGTAGAAATGAGCTTGAAGTTAAGTTCCATGAGTGTGCCAGCAGTACGAGAGTCAATGGGGTAGCCTCTGCAAAAATGTCGGAGATATACTTCTGCTAGGAGATCAACAATCCACAAGCTGACCGGGCAATCTCAAGGCCAAGAAAGTAGCAAAGAGCACCCAAATCCTTCATCTCGAACTGACTTTGAAGGTGATGCTAGAGGGACGCTATGGTGGTATTGTCATCCATCATGATGATCATATCATCCCATACAGCAGCAGAACAACAATACCCTGACTGGAGTAGCGGGTGAACAGAGCATAGTCAGAGTGTCTCTCTACAAATCCAGCTGCCAGAATAGTATTGCGGAATCGCTCAAACCAGGCACGAGGGGTCTGCTTAAGGCCATAAATAGCCCGACGCAGACGACAGACGTGGACAGAAGGGGCAGAGACACTCGGTGGAGGAGCCATGTACACCTCCTCTGAGAGGTCACTGTGGAGAAAAGCGTTGGTCATGTCCCTCTGATGTACGGGCCACCCTCAAGTAGCTGCCACAGCGAGGAAGGTGTGAATGGTGGTCATCCGAGTAACTGGGGCAAACGTCTCCTCGTAGTCAATCCCATACTCCTGGGAGAAGCCACGAGCAGCAAAGACAAGCCTTGTGCCACTTAATAGAACCATCAATTTGAGTCTTAACCTTGAATATCCATTTGCAGCTGACATGCACCAAGCCTGAGGGATAAGAAACCAAGTCCTATATTTGGGTCTTTTGAAAGGCCTCAAGCTCCACTATCATGGCATGTCGTCACTCTAGGTATAAAACTGCCTCACGGTACGACTGGGGCTCTCGGTGGGTGTGGAGGGCAATAAGAAAGGCCCGGTAGAACGGAGAGTAGTAAGCACCAACATAATGTCCAAAGATATCAGGAAAACAGAGGTAAAAGCAAAGTAGCCAAACTTGTCAAGAGAGTAGTCGTATCTGTCAAGAGGGTGATATTCGCGCACCAGGTAGCGCCGAAAAGAGCTAGGATCCACGATCGAAGAGGATGGAGCAGCTGCAGGTAAAGGAGTACTAGTGGAGGCATGCTTGGTGGGAGGAACAGTGAAGCGACGAGTATAGACACACGTAACAGGCGACGGGGAAGGTTGAGGTGGAGGCGGAGGCACAGAAGGTGGAGGCTCAACTGAGGAAGGCACAACCGTGGGTGTCGGAGCAGGATAGGGAGGTAGGAAAGAAATAGTGAGAAGTGGTGGAGCATAAAAGATGATGCAGGCGGCCAAAGTAAATCTCGGGACTCAATGGAAAAGTACGGGACATCCTCAACAAAGGAGATGTGACAGAAGATACGGATCTGGCAAGCCAAGGGATCATAGCACCGATAGCCCTTGTCCTCCTGATTGAGCTCCAAGTGAACACACCAAACAGACCTAGCAGAGAGTTTGGTGCGCTCATGGGGAGGGAGTAGGACAAAACACATATAGCCAAACGTACGAAGAAGATAATAGTCAAGTGGACTGGAATATATACGCTCGTACGGAGTGGCACTAGAGAGAACAGAGGACGAAGTGATGTTGATGAGGTGGACAGTCGTCATGACAGCATCGGCCCAGTAAGAGTGAGGAACAGAGATATAGAGAAGCAAAGCTCGTGCTATCTCGAGGACATGACGATGATTGCGTTCGGCAACTTTGCTTTGCTCATGGGTATGAGCACAGGACTGCTGGTGAAGAGTGTCACGAGATTAAAAAATCTCACACATCTCTGAAGAAAGATATTCCTTGGTACAATCAAACCGAAAGGTCTTGATACACCGACCAAACTGAGTATGAATCCTATTAGTGAATTTCCAATAAATGTGAGAGACCTCAGACCAATGACGCATAAGATAAACCCAAGTACACCGAAAATAGTCATCTATAAAACACACATAGTACATAAAACTAGAAATAGAAGCAACAGGTGCAGGACCCCAAATGTTATAATGCACTAAATCAAATAGAGCAACAGACCGGGAAGTACTAGCAGAAAACAGAATAGCTAGATGCTTTGCCAATCGACAACTCGTACAAACAGAGAGACGAGAGGATACACTACCCAAAGTGCCCGAACGAAAAATGCTTTTGAGTCGATCACTAGATAAATGACCTAACTTTCTATGCCACAAGTCGACATCAGAGGTGACTGACATAGCAGACTGAACAGGAACATGGAAAACATGGAGATAGTCTAGCTAATAAAGTCCTCATGCTCTACGACCCAGCCCAATCCTCTGACCCGTCTGTGAATCCCGCACAACACAAACAGAATAAGTAAAGGTGACAGTCAGTCCACAGAGTCGCAAAGAGAACTGATAGAAATCAGATTGATGTTAAGACGAGGGGCATGGTGGACATGGGGTAAGACCAGGTGACCAGAAGAATTCGAGGTAGTAGAGATGGACCCACACTGACACTGCGGAATAGGTACTAAAGTCTCATCCGTAGTGCACACCTCCAGGTGTGTGGGAGTATGAGAGTAGTCAGTGAGCACAGTAGAGTTACAGGTTAGGTGACACGAGGCATCCGAATCGAAAATCCATAGAGCAGTAGTACCAGATGAAGCAGATAGACTGTGAGCAGCCGGTGGAGATGATGTGGCGAAGAAGGAGCTCCTTAAGTTGCTGGAGACGATTTGGTTCAAGCGGAGACGATGCAGTAGTAAAAGTAGGAGATGTCGGAGTCATTGTAGCAACAGCTGCAATGCAACCAAAGTGGCGGAAGGAGGATTGACCACGTCCATGGCTCCATCCACCTCGACCGTTATATCGGTCATCACGGGAAGCACAAGCCTAGTGTGATTCCCGCTCATCCAAATCCCAATGGGGGTTGCGATGAGGACATATGGGATATTCATACTTCATATGACCGATCTCCTTGCAGTAATGATAGAATATAGGCCCGTCAGGAAAGCTGGTGACCAGGGTGTTGTCTGGTCCTAGAGTAGGTAGGGGAGAACGAGCACCCTGAGTCTGAAGGCGAGTCTCCTCGTCGACCAAGGCTAGTAGAGCATCTTCTAGCTGAGGGAGAGGCTCATGGTGAAAGAGCTGAGCAGCGATGAGAGCGAATCCGGTCGAAGCGTGGCCAGGAACTGGTGGAGGTGGCCCTCGTCAAGGTAGCACTGGAAGTCCCTAGAGTGTGGACAAGCACATCGCTAGGGATCAGAGAGTCCAGCTCATGCCAGTAGGCACTCATCAGGTTGAAGAAGTCCTGAATTGTACGCTCCCCCTGGCGAGCGAACTGGGAGTCACAGATAAGCTGATGTCGGCGTGCACCGCCGCACGGGAGAAACCGGTCCCGAAGATACTCCTACATCACGCACGCTGTAGGAAGACGGCCGATGGGAGTAAGGAGCGGATGAGTAACGAAGTCCAGGAGATAGGCCCGGATGGCCTGGTTGTGGCGACGCCACATGAGGGTGGTTGTGGCGGCAGCAGCAACAGAAGACGCACTGCTAGCAGCGCCGCTACTGGTGACCGAGGAGGAGCCGGGGGAGGTAGCCGGAGGTGAGTCATCACAGGTGATGTGACCCCAAAGATCGCGATTGGAGAGCGCGGCCTCGACAGTGAGCGACCAATCAGGCCAGTCGCTGGCCAAGGTCAACTGAAAGGTGACCACCTTCAGCAACAAAGAGATCGCGCTGACGGAAGGCACATGAGTGGACGCCATGGATGAGTATCGAGAGGTTGTTGTGGGGGGAAAATCTTCGTGCCGATCCGAAGACTTCACTCTACCAGTCAATTGAAGTTGAATGGTAGATCCGTTGATCGAAAGATGGCTTCGAAGGTCGATGCTTTGGTGACTTTGAGTTAACACTTCCGATATGCAAACAGAGAAGATTGACACAAGATGTGGTCTCGGAGTTCAGCCGAAGCCTACGTCTCCGTGCTATAGGGAGTAACCCGAATTCACTAACTCTTTGTTTGCTGTGACCTCGATAGATCGAGTGTCACTGAAGTATCTCCGATCTCTTCAGAGACAAGAAGAAGATCGAGGGAAGTTGGAAGATTGAAAGCTGGAATTCCAGAGCTCTGATTTCTGAAATCAGATTTCAGATTTTGGTTCTGGATCTGGGATCTTTTTACACTTGAAGGGTCTGCTATTTATAGGATTTCCTGGGAGGAAAACCGGGGCAAATGGCGGTTTTTGCCGTCGTATCTGGGGATCCTCTAGGCAGGGCTGGTGGGTCCCGCCGTCATCTCTGGGGATTCCACAGGCAGGGTTGGTGGGTCTTGCTGTCGTCCCTGGGGATTCCACAGGCAGGGCTGGTGGGTCCCGCCGTTGTCTCTGGAGGACTCCACAGGCGGGGTTTGGTGGGTCCCGCGGTAGTCTCTGCAGGCCCACCAGGCAGGGCTGGTGGGTCCCGCGGTAGTCTCTGTGGGCCCACCAGGCAGGGCTGGTGGGTCCCGCGGTAGTCTCTTGTGGGCCCACTAGGCAGGGCTGATGGGTCCCGCGGTAGTCTCTGTGGGCCCACCAGGCAGGGCTGGTGGGTCCCACGGTAGTCTCTTGTGGGCCCACCAGGCAGAGCTGGTGGGCCCCGCGGTAGTCTCTGTGGGCCTACCAGGCAGGGCTGGTGGGTCCCGCGATAGTATCTTGTGGGCCCACCAGGCAGGGCTGGTGGGTCCCGCGGTAGTCTCCGTATGTGGACCCTCTAGGCAGGGCTGGTGGGTCCAGCAATCTTTGGGGCTTTTCACCAAAATTTGCACCCATAGTTGTATCGGGGTAGGGACCAACGGCTGAAGGGAGGGGGATGGGTGAAGGGGGGGGGGGGGGGGGGGGGGGGGGACTGCGGGTGAAGGGAAGGGGCCGGAGAGGGAGATCGGGGGCTGGAGGGGCGGATGCCGGTGGAGGAGGGCCAGAGAGAGAGAGAGAGATCGGGGGCCGGAGGGGGGAGGGCTTGCTGCCGGAGGTAGTCGTCGTCGTTACCGTCACAGCGAAAGAACCCTAGGGCTCTGATACCATGTTAGGAGAAGACGACTAGGGTTTGGAGAGAATGAGAATGCTATTCATTGAGGGACTAAGCCCAATATATATACACCATATTACATAGTAAACCCGACCCGACTGTACAGGAAACCGACCCGTCTCTATATACATTAACAAAGAGAATAATATAGAGAAACTGTAGTAGATAGAAAAATGTTATAGAAAGAATGTGGTAGAAATAATATGTTATAGAGATAATGTTTTAAAAAGAGAATATTTTTAATGGAGGAAATATTTGCAAAACTAGTTTTGGGTTCAATACTAGTTTTATTGCCAAACGCTCAAATGTGGATAATTCTAGAAACTGCTTCTCGATAAACCAAAACAGATTCTGCACAAAACTAGTTTCTAGTATTACAAACAAAACCTAAAATTTCAAAATCAAAGCCAAATACACCCTAGAATTTGACAACTAGTTGCTTGCGATGCAATTCATAGGAATTTCCTTCGATTCAAGGTAAGAGTATAGGTATGTTTTTTTCATTTCAGAATTTAAAATTATGAGTTGTGCCACGAAGATGAATGTGAACCATCTTTGTTTAGCCTCTTTCTTGTAAGATAAGATAAACACTAGTAACTGAATCCGGTGGTAACCGAGAGTCTCAACAGAGATGCTTAAACCTTACAGACATATTTTACGGTTTGTTACGCGGAGGTTAATAAACCTAGATTTCAAAGCTTTTGATTCGAGTCAGTTTCATTTATTAAAGTTTAGTCAAGTGCAATGGTACTGAATGGATGTGAGACTCGCAATAGCCTCATAAGCACGCCATCGGTACATGACAAAGCAATTCTTGTTACATGGTAGTATAAAGTCTACCAGGAATCTTCAGATTACCTTCAGATAAAGTTATCTTAGCCAAGGTAATGCAGTTGAAATCTATCATAGGTGGGCTAAACCCATTAGCTATAGTGCTGAAAACTGTGAAATCAAATGAATCCGCAATTAGGTGATTTGAATGAAATAGAAGAAAGAAAGATATTAAAGATTAGGGGGACTTGGCCATAAGTCCTTTAAGCTTAAGGACAAACAACATTTGGGTTTTACACCAGGTCCCTTCATGAAATACCAGATTACAGTAAGCCCCCCCCCCCCCCCCCCCCCCCAAGAAACCATCCAAATGACAAAAATACGCCCATCCTATAGCTCGAGTGATTTCACCGTAGCAAGTTTTTTAAGCAAGATTTATATTAAAATGATTTGCTACAGTGATTTCATTATAGTAAAGAGTAACAATAATCTGCGACGTAAACATGCGCAGATTGCTACTCTTTGCTACAGTGATTTCACTGTAGCAAGAGTAAATCTGTAACAGAGTATCAATTGCTACAGTGATTTCATTGTAACAAAAAAATCAACGAGATTCCAAAAAAAATGCTACAGTGATTTCATTGTAGCAAGAGTAACAATTTGCAATGCAAAGAGTAGCAATTGCTACATTGATTTGTGTCAATACATCCGGATTCTATATACTTCCTGTACAGCCACATGTAGGGATAAAAAGGTTATTGAAAATAAATTTATAACGGAGAGACTTTTCACTCAACTGAAATGTTGTCTGTCCTTTAGCCATCATAGAATCCGGTGCAAGGACCTTAGCCACTGTTACGAAGAGAGAGCCACATTACCCCTCGAGACAATATGCACCCCCAGCTTTCCATTCCATATCTAAGCCAAATCTAATTAATTAGATTAAGTTGGATATTTTGAGTAAATGTTAAAAGGTGAGTTTATAATGTTATTTATTTGTGTTAGTTTTGAATAGATTTAAGCTATCATCAACACTATCCAATATTAAGACACTCCAACTGAGGTTGCATCTCAACGGTTAACCCGTTGTTTCCCTCTTGGGAGGCCACAAGATCAAATCTCGGGTATGTCTTATGCCGTGTGGCGTATAGATGATTTGGTACACCTGTGGGCGAAAACAAGGATCGGTCATTGGCGAGGGCACGAAAAAAAACTTTACACTCCTGTGGTTAGTAGGCTTCGAACCGTGGTCTTTTTGGTGCAATAACACTTACATAATACCATCAGGGACCCATCTTGGTACAGTTTACAAGTCTCTCTAATCTCTGATTCTTGGATAGTGATTTCTCTCACTTTGTGTTTCAGAGTCTCAAGCCTCAACTCGTTTTCAGACGAAGAATTATCCTTGATTTGCCTCGATTATCATCCTGATTTTGCTCGCTTCTTGTTTTCCATTTCTTTTCGAATTTATTATCTCAGAATTTCAGGGATCATATTTAGTTTTTGATAGTTGGCTCATTATTGTCCCTTAAGAAAACTTGAAACATGAAAACCCACACCTCTAGTTCAGAGCATAAGTCAAGGTTTCACATGTTGATTTAGATGTCGATTTCAGACGGTCAAAAAAAAAAAGGAAATATATCAGATTTCGTTCTAATCTCGACCGATCTCGGGCAAATGTCAGTCTGTCATGAAAAAAAATCGGATTGGAGGGGGTAAAATGATATTTTTTTTACCGGAAAAGATGGGATTTTCAGTGAAATAATCGGAAAAAAACCACACAGGATGTCAAATTTCAGTCAAATGTCGGTCATTTTTGTCGATTCATTATGTCGATCGAAATTTGACACTATCAAAATTTCGACATTTTCCATGCCGGATCCTTAGAAAAATACATTAAGATGGTTTCGCCGGAAAATTGTCAACATTTGACTCCATGGTACAAGTAGAGAACTCAGGAATTGAAAGAAAAATTCAGTTGGGTATCACATAAAAATATATATTGGCATTGAATGGAATGGAAGAATCACATGGCCTCACCATTGAAATCCACAAGATACAACATTTGAGACAAGCTGTTGCCACAGAATAAACATTTGAGACAAATTGACAATCAAAGAGATCTAATACCTGGACCTATTGAACCCGTTGATCCTCTTCGAGGGCCGGCGGGTTGGGCATCTTGGTCACTCCGTCCTCACTCGTGTCCGCATCTTTCACGGCCAGCGCCACCAACACAACCAGCAAGGGATAGCTTATCGTAGTGAGGGCCCAGCTCACAATCAACTGCGACAGCAGCGGAGTCTTGTGCGTGTCGATTTGCCAGGCGACGGCGGCGCCGGCGCTCTGCACTCCCTTGTAGAATCCGCTGTACCTGCCATGTTAGCAATCACCAATGGATCAGTAGAGCCATGCTAGCAATCACCAATGGATCAGATGGAGCAACCCAAGATGAATGTGAATCTCAAAGCACCTGCTGAGGGTGTCTGAGTCGTCGGCCAAAGCCCCGATCACCCAGTAGCACAGACTCTGAAACATGGCATCCAGCAACCCATAGCTGAAGTAGAGAAGGAAGGGGCCGGCGTACGATCCCCCTGAATCCTTAAAATCCAGCTGGTTCGGCCACTTGCCGTCGGTGTACCTGAGCTGGTTGGCGAACCCACCGCCCCAGATGCCGGTGCTGAGCACGGCGACCACCGCGATCCCGACGAACCCCCTCGTCCTCCTCCTCTTGAAGCTGAAGTCGAGGAGGTAGCCGATCCCCATGGAGCCGAACATCTGGGCGCCCCAGTAGAAGACGTTGTTGAGGCCCTTGGTCCGGAGGTTGAAGAGCAGGCCGTTGACGTTGTTGAACTGGTAGCTGTAGAAGAAGTTGCTGGCCCACGCGGCGGGGACCATCAGCAGCATCTTCCAATTGGCGAAGAGCTTGAGGACCTCGACGGCCTCGGCCCCGACGCTCGGGTAGGAGACGGCGGCCGCGCGAGTGCCGTCGTCGCGGACGACGCGGGCCGGGGGGAGGACGGCGAGGGACAGGGCGGTGCCGGCCGCCATGAAGCACATGAAAGCGATGTAGGTGCCGTCGTTGACGGAGGCGGCGGTGGTGCGGTTGTAGTTGAGGACGAAGGGGATGAGGCCGCCGATGACGCCGCCCATGTTGAAGATGCTCCAGAAGATGGAGATGTAGGTGCCCTTGCGGGCGGGCGGGGGGTAGGCCGTCATGATGGCGCCCTGGCCGGCCCAGAGGAGTCCGGCGCCGACGCCGAGGACGCCGCCGGCGACGATGGCGAAGAGCTGGTGGTGGAAGTGGTTGTAGTAGAGGAAGGACCCGGCGTAGAGGACGTAGGTGGAGCAGCCGGCCGCAAGGGTGAGCTGCGGGCCGAGGAGGTTGTAGATGCCGCCGCCGAGGATGCCGAAGACGGCGAAGGTGGTGTAGAGGGCGGTGTTGGCGTTGTTTGCCGCGTCGTGGTCGACCTGGCCGCCGCCGCCCATGCCGGAGAGGGCGTTGAACATGCCCGGGCAGCAGAAGCAGACGAGGCCGATCAGACAGACCTGGACCAGCGGCGAGTTGTACCGGTAGGGCGAGAGAGGAAGGGCCTGCCCTCCGGCGGCTTCGCCGCCGACATCCTCCGCTCCGACTCCTTTGGATCTCCAAACCATCTCCCCCGCGCTTGTGGATTGAGGCGATTACCGGAGCGAGGGAGCGATTGGATGACCGGAGGTATTTATAAGGAGAGGAAGATCCGGGGGATCTAGGCGATAGGATTATTGAGGGGGTCTGAGCTAAGGTGAGAAAGTCGAGGGGCCTCCGTTTGGAAAAAAAGATGTTTTTGTCGTATCGATCGAACTAAGTTACGTCTACGCCGTATAGATAGGCTAAGTTACGTCCCTCTCTCATCCTCTGAGGTTACAGATAGGCTAAAGCACAATCGTTCGTTTGGAGTTGAGATCCCTTGTCATTTTCCCCGACATTTGGGACTAAGTGAGATTCATCGGTCAGACCGGGTGTCACGAACTGTTGTGATTCAGTTTCAGCTTCAATCGATCCCTGTGAGTTTATCTTGTGCCCTTCCGAAAAACGATACATTTATTGATAAGTTTTTGGATAAGGGAATGGGATGAGAAATTTGTTTATTTGAGACATTCATGGGCAAGGAAGGGCATTGACGTCTCAGAAAATTAATTGTCTCATGTTCATTTTATGCTAGATAAATTAGGATTTTCAGTGTATTGAATAGATCGTTTTGATAAATAATGTTTAGTCTGTGTGGACAATCAATGTCTGACCCATTTTGGTGGGACTCTAATGTACAACCAAACTAGAAAAAAAAAATCTAAAAAATCCATTTACTCGGGACATTTGACAAAAGAACATGACATAGAGTGAGATTATTCGAGTAAATCAATGTCCAACCTATTTTACTCGCCAAAAGTATGGACCTGTCATCATATTTTACCCAGTCTTTTGTATTGTTTTTTTGGAAAAAATATATTTACCTCACTTGAGATTTAGGATAATTATATAGACATCCCTGAGGTTTCAAAAAATACATGGACACCCCATTACGTTTGACATATTAATCGAAACCCTCTTTCCAATATCTAGCCGTCAGTTAACATGACGAACTCCCCAGAGGAGGAGGTGGGGGAGATGCCGGTGGAGGAGTAAGAAGAGGTTGCGGTAGAGGAGGAGGAGGTGCCAGTGGAGGACGAGAATGTGGGAAAAAATCTATGATAGAGGCTTGCAATGGAAGCAATTTCTCGATCGAAAGACCATGCGTGGTGCACGTTACATGATAAACTTTCATCAAAACTAATGTGAGTGCACGTGTGTGCACATGATAGATTGTATAAGTAGATGATCATACGATCCAAAATATTTCCAAACAACGAAGGGGACAACTGAAGGAAAGTTTTCTCCTCTTTATTTTCCCCCCAAGAACCAAGGAAAAGTTGTATTGGCTAAAAGTGGTGAAGGGATTATAGATAAAAATAATTATTTATTAATAAAGGATGTAAGATTGCTCCAGCACATTGCTGGAGGGACATCTAATACCTAAATGTCAAGCATGAAAGAGTTCCACGAAGCGGAAGGACATCCCATATTCTGAAATGTTGTAGTTTTGGTTTATTTCTCGACCACAGCTCTCAAGGGGTCTGAGGCACTGACTTAGATGGAACATGGTTCAAAATATATGCTCTTGTCTGCATGGCGTATCCCTAAAAGATTGTTAATAAACTGACGTAACTCATCAAGCTGCGTACCTGTCTAACAAGGTTCGATTCATTCTCTCAGAAACTTCATTCTGTTATGGGATTCCTGGACTAGTTAACTAGGATATGATCCTGAGCTCCACCAAATACCAAAGAAACTTGTCAGATAGGTACTCGCCTCCTCGATCAGATCGAAGGGCCTTAATATATTTGTATGTCTGCTTTTTTACTTTAGCCCTGAATTCTTTGAACTTATTAAAGGACTCTAATTTCTGATGCATCAGGTAAATATAACTATATCTTGAGTAATCATCAGTAAAAGTAATAAAGTACTCATGGCCTTCTATCGTTTTGACGTTGTTCAAAGACATCTGAATGGATTAGTGTCAATACCTCAGTGGCACTCACTCCCTTACCTTTAAAGGCCCTCTTGGTCATCTTACCTTCCAAGCAGGATTCACAAATAGGAAGGATCTCCATTGGATCTGTAATATCCGGTGCTCTATAGTCTTTTTCGCACAGAGCGACTCGGTAAATTTTTTTTTTTATTGCTATGATTGATTGATTGTTTTTATATTAAGGTTTGTTGATGATGTGTGCTGAACATGAAGTGGACCGGGCAGTGGGCCCCGGGTCCGGGTCGCTAGGCGACGCCGGAGGCATGGTGATCGCTACACGAGCATGCGAGCACGTGTAACAAGGCAGACTTGATCGTTATGGAGAATAATATAAACAAATTATATAGCGGGTTTTACAGGCGAGTCTGTCAGACTCGTGAGGTTTGCACACCGGCCGTCTCGGTGCGATGCGAGCTCGACTGCGAGCAATGCGTGATTTCTTAGAAGAAAATAAAATAAAAAAAAAAACCTGAAACTAAAAGAAACCCGAACCCAACCTTTCCCACTCTCTCTCTCTCTTTCTCTCACTAACCCATCCCAACCCAACCCTTTTAACCAACCCATTCAACCACACCCTCTTTCAACTATTCAGCCAACCCAACCCAACCCAATTACAGAGCATCTCTCTCTCTATCTCTCAATCCCCAAACCCGAGCCATCACTCTCCCTCTCAAAACCGTTCTCTCTCCTCTCTCTATCTCTCCCTCTCTATCCCAAACGCACAACCCCGATCCCCTCCCCCCAACCCGATCCGATCTCCTCCGCGAGATTTCCTCCCTATCCCGCAGCCCCCATCAACCCGATTCCCTTCCGAAATCCCCACGATCCCCCCCTTATCTCTATCCCGTCCAGCGATCTCTCCCTCTCAATCCCGTTCCCTCTCAATCCCGATCCCCTCCCGACCTTCTCTCACCCGATTCCCCTCCGAGATACCCGCAGCCCCTCTCCCCTATAAATAAAGCCCCAAGCCCAGCCGATTCCCCCCCTCATCCCTCTCCGATCTCTCTCTTTTTCTCTCTCTAGCGGTGGGGCTCTACTCGTGCGGCGCCGGAGAGTGACCGGCCGGAGGAGCTGTTGCCGGAGTCAACAACTCCCCATTGATTCAGGTCAGCCGGCTGATTCCCCTGTTTTTCTTTTTTTTCTTTTTTTCTTTCTGTTTTGTACTGTTGAGTCTGCCGACCCGCCGAGATCCCTACCCTTGGTTTTCCTCTTCTCCTGCTGCAACCATGGCCGCCATACATGTGGCCGGCAATTGGGCGATGGCTTTCGACCATCCTGAGTAGCCATCGACCTGACCAACAGTCATCGACACCATCCTTTTCCTTGTTTTGGCAATTGAATGCCTTGTGCCGATAGCCGAACGAACCCAGTCGACCTTTGGCTTTGCATGACCCTTGACCTGTCGGTTTTGGCCGAGCACCCGACGCCGAAAACCTTGGGTAAATTTCTATTTTCTTTTTCGTGGTTTTGTTGTTGGCAGTCGGCCCGATGGCGGATTCGCCAAGCCAAACAAGGTCGCACCCAAATAACCCTCGTACCCATCCGGTCATTCCCAGATTCGACCCATCGAGACTAGTTGTTTACCCCCGATCCGAGTTTAGACTCGGTAAGGCTCGCAAGTCCGTCCGTAAAATATTTTTCTAAACCCAAAACCCTAGCCCGATGACGTCTCGGGCGAAAGACGAACCGAGCCTCGACTTGGCTTTCTCACCCTTGTAGGGACCCACCGACTTAGATTTTAATATATGCTCGTGTGATTGAATTACTAGTTTGTACCGGGACGATCCAGCCGAGGACGGAGCAGAGGCCAGAGACAGGAGTCCGTGCACGTCGACCAGGTGACACAGCACGCTTTCTTTAATAATTAATAATGTGAATATAAAAATTAAGGGTAGGTGTCCATAACGCTGCATGCGGGTCCCGCCGGACGTCGTCGCATGTGGTCGAGTGGACCCCGCCTTGCATGCGGAGTCGCGAGTCCGGCGACGCATGCATAAAAAGTTAATAATTTAATAACAAATATTATACTGTTTGCATGGACACCATAGCTAGATTTTCCCTTAATTTGAATAAATAAATAATTAAAGAATTTTCGGGACCCACCCTCCTGAGGGGAGCGTGATAACCCCGGTAAATGGATTTTGGGTGAGAGTGATTTATTTTATTTGATTATGATGCTGGGTTATGAGTGGGTGCGAATCTCGGGGTAATCCATTGAAAATGTTTAAAAGCTGTTTAGTACTTTCATTGCCATGTGTATGATAATTATTGTTAATCTACCTGGTTAGAGGGTAGAGACCTCGTACGCGCAAGGGTCGTGAACCACCTTGCGCGTACAGCCGAAGTTAAGTAGGTTAGGGGTCACGGGCAAGGGTTGTGGTAAAGCCAATAGGAGGTGCCCTCGAGTAGGGATTGGCCTAGCAACCCTGTCCCGGGGAGTTGAAGTCCCCATAGTAAAGCAAGTTGGGCGGTAGAGCTCCACCGTGAAAGACGGGAAACCCCTTATGATCATCTGGGTGAATTGTGCATGGAGTTGGTGGATGCACGGCGAGAGAGTTGGCCCTCTACATCGAAATAAAAGGCCCGATAGTAATGCCCGACCGGGGGCAGGTTGAACAAAATATCCGGGGTTCATGTATGAGTGCTTAATTGTTTGATTATTAAATTTTGAATTGTATGACTGTATACACGATGACCTAGTGACAGTAGGATTTGCATGTGAATGTAGAAATTGCATGGACACATAGGACGTGTTTGAGAACATAGCTTGACAATTAGGTTAATCAATAATTTGTCTTAAAAATTGAGCGTTTTTAGTTATTAAGATTGTTAGCTTGTCACTAGCCATTTATTTGGCTAATCTCCCAAATGTATTTTTGGGGGCTACTCATTCCCACGAGTAGACTCTTCTGCAGGAGCGGAGGCATCGGAGCAGCAGTAGGAGTCCAGGAACGAGTTTAGGGTTGCAGCCTTTTCCTTTTTAATTCTAGTATGTCGTTTTATCAGTAGTCTCTTTCTTGCGATGTAATCTAGTGGATTGGAATAAGACTTCTATTATTAGGTAACTAGTGTGATAAGTGGTAATGTGCCAGTTGAACTTCTTTGGGTAGGCCTCTCCTCAAGGCCCCAAGCCTAGGTTAGATCACCACAAAAATATAAGACGAATAATTGACCTAATTTGACAAGCCCAGTAGATAGGATCTCCAGACAGATGC
Organism: Chamaelirium japonicum; assembly: GCA_947650365.1. Classification (NCBI taxonomy): domain Eukaryota; kingdom Viridiplantae; phylum Streptophyta; class Magnoliopsida; order Liliales; family Melanthiaceae; genus Chamaelirium; species Chamaelirium japonicum. Next base: position 44,891,632 of record OX393549.1, on the reverse strand, counting down.
ACCGAGTGTTCGGGAGCGGGTGAGATACTCGGCTCGCCGTCGGAGGCTTGAGCCGCGTGCTCCTTTAGAGTATATTCTGTCAGTATGTTGTGACACCGTTGAGTCGCATGTACTGAAAGGATATCCCCTTTTAAAGGTCGAGCCTGATCTTTGTTTCTCCCCCTTCTTTCATTTGCTTGTGTGTGAGCGTAGAAAGAGCCCAGTGAGAATCCTAAATTGGCATAGTTAAGTAACCATACCCATAACCCTCTTCCTTTCTCACCTCACACCCCAGGAATCGGTCTACAGATTTTCTGGGGCGTGACAGGATCTATTTATAGGAGCCTGGCCTTCACCATTCTATGTATCATATCCAAGACAATATGCCTAAGTCGTAAGTGTCATAATTGGATTAATTTTTTGAATATTTCTTATGCTTAGATGAATTAGTATAAAATACTGAAGTCATTATATTTTCTCTTTTAAAATTAGGACTAACAATATAGAGATTATTCTAAACTATTCATTTTAATATAAAAGTTCTATTCAGCTTAAATAATACACCAAAAGCATCAACATAAACTAAATAACCTTTATTAACTAAAGAGAAAATAAAAATCAAGTTTCGTCTTAAGGACGGGACATAAAAAAATATCTCTAAGAGTCACACTTTTATTATTAAAAAAACTAAGAGTAAAATCTCCAACGGATTCAATAGCTTCCGCGGTCTCAATCCCCATACTCAAGGTCACCTCTTCATCAAGCAACATTCTACTTTCTTGAAACCCCTAAAGAGAGTTACATGCATGGTTAGTAGATCCAGAATCCATAATCCAACTAGCAAAAGAACTGTTACACGAAAGAAATTATTCAACAATGAAAAGTTGTATATTACCTTCTCCGACATTCGGAGGCTTCCTGCAGTTCTTCTTTTAATGGCCCTTCTCGCCTCATGGAAAGCACTTGATGCTCAGCTTCTTCGAGTAATCGGATCTAGAGGTTCCCACATAGTTCTGTATAGGTGCTGACTTAGGTTTTTTCTTGTGCTTCTTGCTCTGAGGTTTGCCAAGCTTCTTGAAGGATCTACGTTGCATGTACAATACTTCACCCTTCGGCTTAAAACCACCCTCAGCTGCCTGGAGAGTTCCTATAAGCTCCGTATTTGTCATCGTCAACATGTTTATATTAAAGTTTGTGACAAAGCCTTCAAAAGCTCTTAACAAAGATGAGAGGTAGATATTTGTTATCACATCGCCATCTAGCACAATATTCATGGATGCTAGTTCGTTCTAGAACCCAAGTATTTTTAGTTCGTGTTCCCGAACCAGCATTCCCTTGGACATCTTAGTACCAATGAGTTTCTTGATGGTGAGATATTGTGTAACGTGATTGTGACCATCAAACATCTCCTTTAAGTACAACATCATGTCAGAAGTGTCAAGCAAATCCTCGACCTGTTTTTGCAGAGTCATTTACAAGGATGCTATAATATAGTATTTACTAATTTTATTAGATTCCTTCTAATCAGTAAACACCTTTATCTTTGTCTTTGTGGCATTGGGTCCAGGCAAGTCTGGCTTAGGGTCATTTAAGATTGCCATGTGTTTACCAATCCTTAAGATCATGTATAGGTTGTGCTTCCAATCCTTATAGTTGGGACCGATAAGTTTGTGGTTATTCAGGATAGTAAACAGGGGGTCTAACTTGGTCATCTAAAAAAAAAGATTGAATAATGAGAATGCATGAAAACTCATTTTATGTATTTTTAAAACAAGCTAATTATATCCAAATATTAGTGCTACCCTTAAGCGAAGACATCTTTAAGAATTAATTAACCATATGTGTAAGATTTTAGAATCGGATATATCCACCCGAGGGGGCAGTGTGTAGTATCATCCACTTACACGGGCCTTTCCTTGACCCAATCCAAATACGCCAATTGAGGGCTTTGATGGACCATGATTATTTTTCAGCCAATACCACGTGATCCCCATACGAAGCAATGGAAGCCTTACATGCACTTCAGATGCTTACCCACGAGCCTAAGCAAGTATGATATGGGAGTTTATTCAGCCCCCATGAGGATGGGATAAAAAACTCTTCTCTCATAACTCCATAATCACTATATCCATAGGGAAATCACTAAGTCGCTCGATATGGAAAAATATAGCTCCACCCGAGGGGGATATTGAGTTACACCCTTCCATTCGAACATAAAGTGATTGGTTGTGGAGGCCAAGGGATCTCAAAGAGTCCTCTCTTGCATCACTTATTAAATTAAGGATTATTTTGCGAGTATGAGTGTATGCAAAGGTAGCAACCGTCTATATATTAGATCATGGTCATACATGCTCTCGCTAGTGCTTCAAGCCTCTCACCTAGCATTAATTGATCTCGAAATATCATAGTTTCTACCTCAAGTGGATTTCTCCACTCAAGGGTCACTTTACATATCTCAAGAACGTTGATGCTCCGTAAAGCTAGCTATCACACTAATGCTCTGGAACCTAGCATAAGGTCAGACACACAGGAAGAGACTTCCACTACCATGGCACCTTACTTATAAATTTGACTATTGATGTCATAGTAGAATTCTTTTTTATTATTGGTTTCGATGCTGGCCAAATAGGAATGCTCAATAAGTCGGGCATTAACCTAATGGTGGCATAACCAAATATATAGAATTTATGCTATCATCAAAGGTCAATTAAATAATAGGCATCACTAGCGGAATCTTATTCTAATAAGGTCGCTAAGACCCAAGGGGAAGACATCCCTCTAAATATTGATAATAAAATTATTTCATCGAGGTTTGATATGAAATATAAAGAACTAATAAAGAAAGTAACCAAACAACTGAATCAAGTTCAGGGTCCAACCTCTGAACCTGACTAGCACAGTGCAAACTCTCTGATTTTCTTCACAAGGTTTCTCGGTCCGGCTCCTTTGTCACAGTTGCGAACACTTTATCGGATCGTCTTTGTCCTCTAAGGTTTCGCTTACACTCCCGATAGTGGATCTTCGTGGCAAGTTCTTCTTCTCGATCTGTAACTGAAAAATGTCTAGTACGTATCGAGCAAGTTCTCGCTCATATACAATTTTCTAGAAAGAAAAAAAAAACATGCCTAGCAAAAGCCTTGGGAATCAAGGGTTATCAGCCTCCCACTTGAGGTGCAAAATCTGGCTAACACCTGACAGTGGGACCCGTAGCCCTGCTTAGGGCCCATAAAGATAATAGTGGGACCCGTAGCCTTGCCTGGGGCCTACAAAAGATGACAGTAGAACCCGCAGCCTTGCCTGGGACCCAAAAAGATAACAGTGGGACCCGCAGCCCTACTTGGGGCCCATAAAGATGACAGTAGAACCCACAGCCCTGCCTGGGACCCATGAAGATGACAGTAGGACCCTCAACCCTGTCTGGGGCCCAAGAAGACGACAGTGAGACCCGCAGCCCTACTTGGGGCCCATACATACCATCTGGAGTCTGGTAAATTCTCCGAAGTATTTTACCAAAACCCCCTATATTCTCAAACCTCTTTAATAGCAGATCCAGTAAATATTCTAGATCCAATTTCTATTATCCCATATTCCACTTTCTATTTTTCCAAAGCTCTCTGAGACTTCTGGTATCAAAACCCTAGTCAAGTCTCTTCTAATTTCTATCTACTTGTATAAGCACTCATCGGCCTATCGATAGTAGATCTACTTCTTCAGAGATAGTTGATTCAAAGATTGCGTCTAACCGCACGGAGATGTAGGTTTCGGTCGAACTTCGTCACCATATCCTATGTCAACTCTCTCTCTACTCTACAGTGTTAGCGTAACAGCTCAGCACGCGACAGCTCAGTGCTCTATATATTGGAATTTAATCCTATTATCAGAGTCATAGCGGAAGCAAAAAGATAGATCCGATGATCTCATGGTGTATGTTTCATTACAATCTATCTTTCAAATAATCTTCATATGAATATATGATCCTAGCATATGTGCGGACACCCTAGAGGCATACTACGATCTACGAAAGACATGCATGCATCTAGTTAGGTGTTTAGAATCATCATACCTTATGGATCTTTGATCCAAAGATAATAGAAAGATGATAAATCGCACGATAATCGAGAGAGAAGCTGTCGGATAGCACATTGTCCTTTGTGAAAGGAGAAACCCATGGCGTCCTATCTCTGAGTGCAAGGATGACGTGTTATCGAAGGATGGTACGTAGCGAAGTCGATGGCGTGCCTCGAAAACCTCCTCTTTCTTTTTCTCTTTCTCTTTCTCTTTCTCTCTTCTTCTTCCTTATCCTTTCCTTCCTCCTTTCGTCCTCTTTCTTCTTCCTCCTTTTTCTTGGCCGAAACCACAGAGGAAAGAGAGGGGGGGTCGGATTTCTCAAGGGGAGGGAGAGAAAATTAGGGTTTTTTCCTCCCCCTCTCCTTGTGCCTTTATAGATCGGTCCCCAAGTGGCTTACGCTAGCGTAAACTACTTGTGACCGGCCCTATGATGGCCACAAGAGAGGGGGGGAGATTTCTCCAAGGGGATAAGGCCATGAGATAGTCTTTCCTTTATCTCCATGACACCTTGGACGAAAACGCACTTTTGTTAGCATACCGCTAATAGAGAGATAGAATGAGGTAGCTAATCGGAATCGAGTTCCGTCAGCGCCTATGAGCTTTTGGAATTATTCTGCTCATTTTAAGATTCATATTCAATATGTTCTGAGCCATATTTTAGTATTAACCAAAATACCCCTATGGCCCCCTTAACACATGTGAATTAGGTTCTTAGGATTCGGGCTTGCACTCCATCGTGCTACTTTGTATCTAGCGTGTCCAACTAGGTCGGGGAACAATTTTTATATACAATAATAGGGTGAAACCATTAGGGTTCAGAATCTCTAGCTCCAACCGGATCCCTGATTAACTGTTCTGGTGACACACCGAAAATTCCGCTAATCAGCCCTAATCCGATTAACCCACGTAGCCACCCAGAGTGCAACACGAGTTGAACTCTAGTGATCCTAAACTTATATTACACCCTCATAACCATGTTCTCTACTATACTCTGATAATCCTCAGTCCCTCCTATTACTTGTGCTATGATTCGACTCGAGCGGTGGGGAGCACCATCAAATCCCGATCGATTATCTGACTAGAATTTGATGACTTATCATCTATAACATCACACGCCTTCCGGTGCTATGCCTAGCATCCGGAACATTGTCAGTCATATTGACAACCACCAGGCTTGGATTAATTCTGTGGACAAATTGACTCATCAAAACGCACCTATCCAACATTGGACGTCGGATAACCTGTAGAGATTGCATGTCACTCTAGCGCCAGTCGAGTAACCCAACATATCGTGGTATTGGATTATGGTAGGTCCACACACGTTATCAAAGCACCACACAACGGGTTGGCTTAGTGTACATGATTCCTCAGGGTTAAAAACATATTATCTATAGTAGTAATACAGTTTATGCACTAGTGTCTGAATCACTGAACTTTGCACCATCTTGGTTCCTATTCAACAAGATCATCGTGCTTGGTCAGGTGAATAAAAATCTCACGTTTCCATAGTGGAGACTTCACCATATCCTCTACCTGCCAACAATTTATTCTGGGTGAAGCGATCAGCATCACCAAAGCTGTGAACTAGTTCTATGTCTACGCAGAACCGATCCACTGGGTATCCCAAGTGTGGACCCACCATGCACCTCAGCGGCCTACTGTGTTTCTTAGGATCCTTTATTATATATATGAATTATCATACACCAAAGTAGTATTCTAATTAAAGTAATAACCAAAGTTATCTTTATTAATGTTAATACATAAAATCCACGCTCAGGACACACGAGCTACAACACTATAGCGAGCTACACATCGAAGCTCTACCCTTCAATCTACAATTGGAGGGGGACCTTATCGTTCAGCCTAACGTGAGGCCACCCCCCTCGAGGGTTTTTTATAATTTTTTTTTTGTTTCAGGTTGATCAACTACTCATTGATCACCTACCCCTTGATAGCAGACATAAAAAAGTTTAGCTCATTCAAAGACTTGTAGGTCATTCAAATATGCTTGACTTTTATCGGTCATTTATTTTTACCGTTAATTTGATGAACACATTTGAATGTCCTATAGGTCTTATAATGAGCTAAAATTTTGTATGTGTGCTACCAAAGGGGAGGTGATCAATCTCATAAAAAAATTCAAAAAAAAAACCCTAAGGGGGGTGTCGCACGTTAAGTAGCCGCATAGTAACAGCACCCTATATATATATATATATATATATATATATATATATATATATATATATATATATATATATATATATATATATATATATACACATGGGAATGTTACAGTGAGCTATGTGCCACGGAAAGAGAAAATGAGCTATGATCATTTTGACCACCCTAGAAGTTTTGGAATTTTGTAAAAATTGGTGGGTGTGTTTTCTAGGGTAACATGATCATCCTCACCAATTTTTACGGAATTCCAAAACTTCTAGGGTCATCAAACGGTAGAAGCCTTATACACCGTCTGTAGTAACCGTTAATTTTGCCTCTACCGTTTTATGACCCTAGAAGTTTTGGAACTCCTTGAAAATAAGTGAGGATGATCATGTTACCCTAGACAGCATACCCACCAATTTTAATAAAATTCCAAAACTTCTAGGATGGTCAAAATGAACGTAGCTCATTTTCTCCTTCCGTGGCTCATAGCTTAATGTAACATCCCTATATAATATATATATATATATATATATATATATATATATATATATATATATATATATATATATATATATATATATATATATATATATATATATATATATATATATATATATATATATATATATATATATATATATATATATATATATATTATTTCGAGAGGGGGCATTCATAATATTTTGAGGGTGGCAACAGAACGTTTCAAGGGCGGTAACTATTTTATTAGGGCGTCCAATAACTCGAGGGTGGCAACAGAATCCTAACGGTTATTGACACCGTTTAGCCCGACCGCCATGCAAACTAACAATTGTGATGAGGTTTTAACTCGAACCCCCCTCCCTCCTAATTTCTCTCTCTCCCCCCCTCCCTTTTTTGTCGGTGGGGACAACCCTAAGACGGCTTGACCCAAGGCCTCACCCATGTTGTGGTGGCATTCGACGGATGCCGACTATTTTCAGCCCCGATCGACATGCAAACGAATGACTATGAGGGTACAACCTGAAGATGACCCGATCCAAGGCCTTACCCATGCTCTAGTGGCATTCCGAGAGCGAGAGAGATATTTTCAGGGGGGATGTACAACGATGGGGGGCGCACAGCGGATGCGAGAGAGCGGGGGGTGCACAGTGGGAGAAAGATCGAGAGTTGAGGGGGGGCACACAGCAAGAGAGAGAGAGATTTCAGAGAGAGAGATCGGGAGGGAGGGAGAGATTTCTGATAGTGGGAGAGAGCGAAATCGGGAGAGAGAGAGAGAGAGAGAGACAGACAGAGAGAGAGAGAGAGTAAGAGAGTGTGTGTGTGAGATCGGGAGAGAGAGACATTAAATCGGGAAGAGAGATAGAGATTACGCCATTTATTTTTGTCCTATTAGTTCAACAGTAATAGGACAAAAAAAATTCGTGATGGTGTAGAGCTAATAGGATAAAAAAAAAAATCGTTGTTACAGTAGCAGCTACAGTAATAGCGATTTTTTTTGTTAAATTAGGTGTACAACCGTGAATCCCATCCATTGATCTAAATATCTTGTGAATCTCATCCATTGATCCAAATCTCGGATCCACGAATCTCATCCGTTGATCCATCAGAATTACTATAGATTAACGGATGAGATTTGTGGTGGGTGTTTTTTTTGTCCTATTAGCTCGACACCCACCACGAATCTCATCCGTTGATCCATCAGAATTCTGATGGATCAACAAATGAGATTCGTGGTGGGTGTAGTGCTGTGGGTATTTTTTTGTCCTATTAGTTATACAACTGTGAATCCCATCCGTTGATCCAAATATCTTGTAAATCCCATCCGTTGATCCAAATCTCGGATCCACAAATCTTTTCCGTTGATCTATCAGAATTACTATGGATCAACGGATGAGATTAGTGGTGGGTGTTTTTTTTGTCCTATTAGCTCTACACCCACCACGAATCTCATCCGTTGATCCATAGGAATTCCGATGGATCAACGGATGAGATTCGTTTCCAATGGATCAACAGATGAGATTCGTGGTGGGTGTAATGTTTTGGGTGTTTTTTTGTCGTACTAGCTCTAAACCCACCATGAATCTTATTCGTTGATTCATCAAAATTCTGATGGATCAACGGATGAGATTCGTGGATCCGAGATTTTGATCAACGAATGGGATTCTGATGGATCCACGGATGAGATTTGTGAATCCCATCCGTTGATTCAAATCTCGGATCCACGAATCTCATCCATTGATTCATCGGAATTCCGATGGATCAACGGATGAGATTCATAGTGGGTGTTTCTTTGTCCGATTAGCTCTATACCCATCATGAATCTCATCCGTTGATCCAATTCCGATGGATCAACAGATGAGATTCGTGGTGGGTATAGAGCTGTGGGTGTTGTATTTGTCCTGTTAGCTCTACACCCACCACGAATCTCATTCGTTGATTCATTAGAATTCCGCCGATGGATCAACGGATGAGATTCATGGTGTGTGTAGAGCTATGGGTGTTGTATTTGTCCTATTAGCTCTACACCCACCATGAATCTCATCCATTGATTCATCGGAATTCCGATGAATCAACGATAAAATTCGTGGTGGGTGTAGAGCTAATAGGACAAAAAAAATTATTGTTACTGTAGCAGCTACAGTAATACCGATTTTTTTTATCCTTTAGGTGTACAACTGTGAATCCCATCTGTTGATCCAAATATCTTATGAATCCAGTCCATTGATCCAAATCTCATCGGTTGATCTGAATACCATCTAATGCATCCCGTCCGTTGATCCCAATCTAATCGGTGCGGGAGGGGAGAGAGAGATCGGGAAAGAGAGATTAAATCTGGAATAAAGAGATTAAATCGAGAGAGAGAGAGAGAGAGAGAGAGAGAGAGAGAGAGAGAGAGAGAAAGAGAGGTGAGGGTGGTGCATTTGTGCCTCGGAACTTGGGTACAATCGGCCTCTTTAATTATATTTTGTACATAAAACCCCTTCTAGAATAACTATGTTTTTCTTCTCCACAGGTGAATCGCTCTTACCGTATTCCTCATAATAAAGCCCTATTTAGAAATGGACGATTGTGGTCAAGTCTCTCTGTTTATCCCACTCCTCTTAGCAAATTTCAACCTCTCTTTGTCTTATTTTATTTGTCCCCCCCCACAATCGTTGTCCCTTATTATATAGACTAGTGAATGCCCGTGCCTGTCGGCACCTTAACCGGTCGCCTTCAGCTACAAAACACGGTCGGACCGTATTCGGTGGCAATATAGCCTCTGAGCATCGCCACCCTCCACTCCCACTGTTATCTTCAGCGGCAACACACTTGGCCGCCTTCGGCAATAAAATATTTTGTAGTGATTTGTTGTTTATATAGTAATATCTGTGTCTATCGAAACTCGGACAACCGCTTTCGGCGGAATCACCTTTCCGGCCGCCTTTGGCGACAACACTTTCATAATCGTTTTACACTTATTTATTTTAGATAAACATACATGATGACATAGTTATTAAAAGAATTACTCCATAATTTATTACATTTTATTAAATAAAAAATATAATAAATAATTACTCCATTAATTATTTGATTATCTTAAAAAAATAACAAATATATGCATTATTTATTACATATATTGAATAAGTAGAGGATAGTGATAATTACTCCATATTGGCTTTTATGCATTCTTCATATAATCAAGTGCCTCTGGAACGTTTATCCAACAACTCCACACAATAACTAAAAAAAATTACAAAATTATTAATTTTTTTTTTTGCATTAATTATTTATAATTTTTTTAAAAAAGAATAGATTTTATTAAGAAAACTTACATATATTCACCAACCAATCACCATAATGCTTTCAACAGCTCTTCATGCAACCTTAGTAACTTGTCGGCGATGATGGTGGCTTTTCTCAGCTTGCAGTCGCATCGTCTTTGTAAACAATAATCTAGCAGTCTCAGTAGCCTCTCATCGTCGTCACCTCTCTACAGCATGCAACCGTACTCTCTCTAAAAGATTTTATCGAGCTATCACAACCCTTTTTTCTAGTAAAATCAACTATAAGTATACGAAGTTTGTACTAGTAAATATCTTTTTTTTAATTTGTATTAATTTAAACATACGTTCTGTTTTGAGACGATTCTACGTTCTTAATATGTATCAAGATATTCTAAATGTATCCATTCATATACTCCAAAAAATGTTGTTAATATCACCACAAAGATGCAATCCTTTCGGAGATGTACGTAGTATAGGCGTGAAATGACAGGTCATGGTCTCCACCCGCTAGTTTGTATCTCAGGAGTATATTGTACATACATATCCTAAGATTAGACATTGGATGAGTTAAAGTTATAAGTCGAATTATTTACAAAATAGAATAGTTTGAACTAATAACAACAAAATTAGAATACCCAATTTATGATAGTGATGTATAGATTATGTGTGTGTCATACTTTTATTATTGATGTCATAAAGATGTTATTCAGTCATAATGAAGGTGTGTCCAACACGGACTGTAAATTCAATAGTCCAACAAAATATGCAGTAAAAGAATAGAAAAAAAAAGAAGAATACATCATCTATGACAATTACAACATCTCCCCCTTCTATACCGGAAGATGCTTAGTTTGAATCAATTTATTAAGAGATTTAATTATGCAAAAAAATTAAAATTAAAAAAGACTGTAGAAAGGAAAGAAAAAAAATATTGAAACTGATATCAACCATAGTAATAATGAAATACCAAATATATTAATAGAAACATGTAGTCCAACTAAACGTGCAGCCAAAAAAAGAATATCTCATCAATGACAATTGCAACATCTCCCTCCTCTATGCCGGAATATGCTTGGTTTGGATCAATCTATTAAGAGATTGGATTATACCAAAAAAAATCAAAATTAAAAAATATAGAAGCAAGGAAAGTCAAAAAAAAAAAAATGATATCAACCATGATAATAATGGGTTCATCCTTCTTCATGTTGATATCAATGCGACCTCCTGAAACGTGGATCAATGGATGTCAATGCTAAAAAAAAAGGACATCAATGCCACAAAAAGATAGAGAGAGGGAGTTTATCATAACCTGATTGGAATGTTGTTTGAATTGTTGTGGCCCCATTATCCATCGCAACCTCCTAAATGTGGGGATATAAGAGACATCAATCCCATTAGTCATGGAAAAAATATGCAATCAACAAAAATCAAGTAGAATTTTAAAAAATATATCTCATCGACGATATACGATGACCCCATAACATTGTATGTTTTCATTGCTTCCTGTGTAATAATCGGGACCACTGTTAAAATTCGATCACGCAAAAAAACACCAAAGACACGAAGAAAAAAACTATTTAAAAATAAAAAATGAAAAGAAGAAAAAAAATCAAATGGCTGAAGACAGAATTATTACGGGACATACAATCGGATATTAAATTATATATTAGAATGGCAAGTTTTCTTCTAATTAACTAATAATCGGTTGGCTCTGATCAGAGGCCGGGCCCGCGCACATGACAGCCGCACGGGATATACTATCGGACATTAAATTATACATTAGAATTCATAATTTTCTTCTAATTAACCACGAAGGCAAATGATCCAATAGTGAATCGCATTGCAGCCGACTGAATGTGGCTATACGAGGCCCACAAACCGGGGCCGACCGAATGGATTGTAACTCAGCACAATTGTACCGTACAAACACAGGACTCACTGCGATTCAAGAGACATGGTGTAGCGGGCTCCAACACACATTGTTTTAGAAAAAAAAATTTGTACAGTACAAACAAAGGGCCTACTGCGATTTAAGGGACATGGTGTCGCGGGTCCCAACACATGTTGTTTTATAAGAAAATTCTTTTTGGGTACAAATAGGGTAAGTACAGTCGAAGAGAGAGAGGGGGAGGGAGAAAAACAGTGAGAAAGAGAGTAAGGAAAAGACAGATGGGGAAGTACAGTTTGAGAGAGAGAGAGAGATATCGTTTGGCGTGTTCGTCGAGAGGGTTCCGGGGGGTTTGTCGCAAGGTCGGGGAGTTTCCGAGGAGCTTTCTCACCTTTCTAAAATTTGATTTTACACCCCAATCAGTTATTTGATCGTGAGCAAACCGTTAAAAGTAGGGGTGTAACTCAAATTTTGACATAAAATTGGGGTTGTAAGCAAAAAAACATTACTTTTAAAGGGTCACTGACGAATTGGGGGTAAAGTCAAATTTCCAAAAAGTGGGGTTGTAACTCAAATTTTTACATAAAAGAAGGGTGCAAGTAAAACAAGCACATTCAGTTTTGATCAGATGAAAATTACCAAATGAGGAAATCAAGTAGTTGACAAAAGGGGTTTTTGTGCTTAACCAATCAATTATTTGACCATGAGCAAACCGTTAAAAATCGGGATGTAACTCAAATTTTGATATAAAAATGGGTTTGTAAGTGTTAATATCTTATTTTTAAGGTTGCTCAGGCCTAGCGGATGGTAAGGGACGGATTGAGACTAAAATCAATTTTTTATAAAAGTGGGGGTGTAAATCAAATTTTGACATAAAAGTAGGGGTGTAAGTAAATCAAACCCATTCACTTTTGATGAGAGAGAAAGGCCAAGTGGGGACCATATTATGGAGAAAAAATAAAACAGAGAAGAGAGAGAAAGGTCAAGTGGGGTCCCCATGTAGAGAGAGAATTGGAGGAGAGTGAAAAAGATGTAAAAATTTGATTTACAACCCCAATTTCTAAAATTTGATTTTACACTGTAATCAGTTAATTGATCATGAGTAAACCGTTAAAAGGGGGGTGTAACTCAAATTTGGATACAAAAATTATCAAATAAGGAAATCACAAAAAAGGTCTTGTGCAATTTTTACATAAAAGCAAGGTTGTAAGTATAAATATCCTATTTTTAAGGTTGCTCACACCTCACGGGTGGTAAAGGACAGATTGGGGGTAAAGTCAAAGTGTTATAAAAGTGGGGTGTAAATCAAATTTCGACATAAAAGTAGTGTAAGCAAAACAAACACATTTAGTTTTGATCATAGAGGCCAAGTGGGGACCTTATGTAGAGAGAAGAGGAGAGAGAATCGGGAGAGAGAATCGGAAGAGAGAAAGATTGAGAGAGAGAGAGAGGGCCAAGTGGGGACCCCATGTAGAGAGAGAATCGGAAAAGAGAGAGAGAGAGGGGTGGGTGGGAGGGAGTGACGTACCTGAGGGCAGATAAAAGGACCGTGAGAAAAACAATGAAAGGACGAGACATGTAACCGAAACAACGAAAGGAAGAGAGACGTCACATTTTCACCCCTTCGTCAGACCTTTACATCTTTAAATTGCAACTTTACATCGAACCTTTTCACCCCTTCGTCATCCGACCGACCGATGCCATATTTTTTCAACCCACCCCTCCATCAGATTTAATGGACCTCATCCACTCGGGACATTAAATGAATCAAACGGTTCAAAACTAATCGTTGTTTATCTCGGACGGCCCATAATCAAAGTTGGTTTGTCTATGGATCTTCCTTATTATATTACTAGTGCATGTATGTGCTTGTCGGCACTACAAGCTGCAGCGGGCCGCCTTCGACGGCAAAACACAAATGGACCGTCTTTGGCAGCAACACACCTCCCGGGCATCGCCTCCCCCATCTCCACTCCCACCCCATCGTTGTCTTCGGTGGCAACTCACTAGGAGCTTTCGGGAACAAAACACTTTTCGGTAACATTATTGTTTCGAACCTTATTTGCACATCATCTGTATAACATTAAGATTTGAAACAATAAGTCTAAAATATTTACACTCGAACGGCCACCTTTGGCAGCGAAAACACTTTTGGTGGGGGCGTCCACATTCGACAAAAACGTCAAAATTCGTTCGGCAAAAGGCCACATTCGACAGGACACCAATTTTTGATGTTAGCGCCTCCACTGTCAACCGTTGAAACTCCTTGTGTGTTAGGTCTAGTAGTGGCCGTCTTGTCGGCACTGTAGCGGACCGCCTTCGGCGGCAACACACATGTCGACAATGCAGCGGGCTGCCTTCGGCGGCAAGACCCCCCTTGGCATCACCACCCCCACCCACACCGTCGTATTCGGTGACAACACACATGACCGCCTTCGGCAACAAAACACTATCGGCGGCAACACCGGCCCCGCCCCGACGAATTGACAACCTCGATACCACCAACAACAGCTATTGTTGGGACATTCTAAGCTAACGGAGGGCTTATGACCGAAGCTAACTACCCATACCAGGCGGCCGACAACCCTTGACACCGACCTAGGAGCTTCAGCCGAGCAGAGTGAAAAAACCATGCGACCCAGGCGCTTCGAACACAATATCGCCGGCAGCCGAAAACCCCCTATGCATAGAGGGAAGAAGGGGGGCAAGATCCCACCCTCGAGGAGGAACGGCCGCCAACGGCATCTAAGGAGGTTGAGCGAGCGTTCAACGAAACCCTAACCAAAGGAAAAATGAGACATAATTCCGAGGTTAGGTGAGAAAGGGAAAATTGAGACCATGCATCCTACGCTGAGGTGATAATTGAATATACTCATCGATCCAGCAAATTCCTCTCAGTAGCAAAAATTCCTTTGAGATTTCATATCACTCACAATGGATATATTAGACCCATTTATAGCCTTGTTTTAAATATTATAATCGAAACGAAGGATTCCACCCCATACCATGCCATTTACAGTAAAAAAGTTCAACCTCCATAGAGTGCATGCATGAATCGAATCTCGTCTGTGTATATATGAAGGGCAAGGATGGACTGGGCTTGAAATCCATGGCTTCATGCCCCTCTCTCTCTCTCTGATTATTTGAAATACATGGCTTTATGCCTCTCTCTCTCTTTCTCTTTCTCTCTCTCAGTAAATGGCATTAAATGGTCATTTATCATCGATTTCTCATAGGATTCTGCTTGCACTATATATGAAGGGCATGGATGGAGTGGGCTTGAATGGATATGGATGTGCTTAAAATCCATGGCTTTATCCTCTCTCTCTCTCTATATATCTCTCTTTCTCTCATTAAATCGTAGAAGAGAGAGAAAATCGGAGAGAGAGATCGGGGGAAGAAGAGAGGGAATGGCTGTGATCACTTGTTTACTTTGTTTAGTCAGCATTTGGTTTCTTTTTGTCTAATCAGCACAAAACTACCGTCCCTATAATCTCCTCAATTTATATATAAACCCCTCAATTCATTCAAATATTACATATTGACCCCTGCAATTAACTCACATCCAAAACAAGAGAATATTTTTGATTTCATCTTTAATAATTTACTTAAACTCTATAAATACTCCTCCAATGTGAAAATTATTCCGATTAGGTCCAAGTTAGATTCGGATTATGTCTGTGCTTGTTTTGGATTAAGTCCATGTTCAATAAAGATATGTCAATTTATGTAGTTAAAACTATAGGTAATCGGTTATTTCCCCTTTAGATTTAAAAAAAAAACAGTCGATTGAAGGAATATTTCAGAAATATTCCTTCATCTTGGATACCAACTAACTACAGGGGTTACTATTAGGGGTGTGCAGGATCCAAACCAAACCAACCAAACCGACCGAACCAAACCAAATCGACTGAATTTGATCGGTTTCGACACACTCAACGGATCAGATTGGATCAGGATTTCTCAAAACCGATATGATTGGATCGGTTATCGGATTTATCAATTAAAAACCGACCTAAACCGAACCGAACCGAACCGGACTCCAGTTTATAATTTACTAATTTACTGGTAACTGCTGTGAACTTTTGTTTAATTGTTAAAAGTGTACTTTGTAGTTTTTAATATTTAATGGATATGAATATTGTGGACATAATGGTATTGTTGTTGATAACTTGGTATTTTATTGAGTAATGTAGTATCATTGTATAATTTTTGAAATAATCATTTTAAAGTTGAAGCTATGTCCAAATAAAAAAATTTAAAAAAAAACTAGTAAGCATATGGGCCAAAGCCCAAACCGACCATCCAATCCAATCCAAACCGACTTTAATTGGATTGGATTGGATTGGATTCCAGTCTCAATCGGTTTGGATCGGATTGCAAATTCTTAAAACCGACCTAGGTTGGATCGGTTTAGGTTTTGCCTAAATAGGTCGGTTTCGAACCGATGCACACCCCTAGTTACTATGTAAATATTGGATCATTTGTTTTATGTGTGAATGTTAATTTTATAGGGTTTCATATATAACTATAGAAGATTACATGAGTCGATTTATAAAAAATCCCATATTAATCAAGAGAATCATACAAAGATTGTGATCCCTTGATGCTTAGAGTGTTTTGTTGCGTGTAGTTGGAACGCATGCAGTTAGCGTTGTGCCTTCCCGTCCGTTTGGTTTTATGTAGTTGCTCAAAACCAACGTAGTTGTAACTCCCACCTAATCGATTTTTAATAGAAAATTATTTAGTCTGAACACATAGTTTTTCGTTGCGTGTTCCAACTGCAGCAATTGTGGCACGCACGGTCCAACTACAGTCAACCGAACATGATGTTAGTCACCCCCTCAGTCCAACACCTCCTACTGACTCCATACCCGCCGGCTGTCGAAACGTCAGCGAATCCAACCCGACACCGTTGCGACCTTTGGGAATCGCGACGGCAAGCAGAACAAGAGGCCGGCAGGCCGGCCGGCCGGCTCTCAACAGCCCACAGTCCCCTGGCATGGAGATGTGGGTCCCGTCACTGTTCTAATGTGAGGCCGTAGCCACCAGATGTGCGCCACGTCAAAAGAACGGCATCGCCGGCCGTCGGGATGAAGCGTGCAGCCTTGGGGGAGTGGGATTCACTCGTGAGTGTGCCTGCAGTCAGGCACGTGGCGTACATCTGATCTCAAGTTTCTGTGATGTGCGGTTGGGTCGAGCAATGCTATTCAGCCGTCCAGTTTTCCATCGGGATGTCGCCATCCTGACGTGGCACCTGATCACAGCTGGGTGGGTGCCACATCAGGACGTCCCCATCCCAATCGAACACTGCAACTGCATGACTGAAGCATTTTTTTTTGTTCAATAGGTAAGGTGGTGCGCCCTGATTCATCACAACCGTCCGATGGTACAGGACCCGTCAGTTGAACTGCACTCAGCCCGAACTGGTGGGTGTAGATGCACCAGTCACGCCACCTTACG
Source organism: Chamaelirium japonicum (assembly GCA_947650365.1). Lineage (NCBI taxonomy): Eukaryota > Viridiplantae > Streptophyta > Magnoliopsida > Liliales > Melanthiaceae > Chamaelirium > Chamaelirium japonicum. The sequence goes on along the minus strand of OX393549.1, from coordinate 44,874,319 downwards.
GTAAGGGACACCGAATCGCAACACAGAGAAAACCGGCCAAACACAGAGCGCGCGGGAGAGGAGAGAGAGATCAGCGGTCGTCACACCCCAATCGCTTTCATTTCAATGGCATTGACTGTGGACCTTTGGGCGGGAGTTCCCTTATATCCCTTTCAATCCCTCGATATTTTATTTAATAATTTTATATTGAATATATATCTATACTAGCCTTTGTTGTCACATGGCAGTCTCTTATAATAAGTAAAATTTTTAAATAATTTTTTTTTTAAAAAAGTTTATATGCTGTCTCTCTCTCCTCCTCATTTTCTTTCTTTTTAATTTTGTTATAATTAAGCATGTTCCTCTATTTCTCTTTATCTAAATCAATGGAATTTAGATTCACGAGATGTGTGATAGCTACATCTCAACCGTTTCTGTATTGCACGAGATTAGTACTAGTTATTTTTATAAAACTGAGGCCTTTGACGCCACATGGCAGCCTCCTCATACCTCTCTCTCTCTCTCTCTCTCTCTCTCTCTCTCTCTCTCTCTCTCCTTCAATTTATTTGTAACTAGTAAGAAACCTGGTCAATGCCTTGAAGAACTTGATGCACGCCACTTGGCACAAATGACATCACAACCGTCTAAAGAAACATATATCTGAAGTGAGTGTGATTCAGTTGTTAGATATATAAAACACAAATTATTTTTCTAATTAACATCAAATGATTATTAAATGAGCATTTATCATCTTTATAATAGGGTTTTAATAAGATTTATGAGAGAGAGTCGAGTTCACACATGGGAGAACGATTCTGGCTCTTTAAAAGTTGTCCACGTGTCACAACACGGGAGAGAGAGCTCTATTTTAGATTTATGAGAGAGAGTTCACACATGGAAGAAGGATTCTGACACTTCAGAAAAAGTCCCCAGGCAATACCCGTATGTGCTTGATGCAAGCCATTTGACAATGACGACAGCACAACTGTTCAAAGAAGTGTGAAATATGAAGTGAGTGTGATTCATTTGTTAGAGAGAGAGATTAACATCAAATGACCATTAAATGTCATTGAATGAAAATTAATATTTTTTTTGGTAGGTTTTTAAATGGATTTAAAAGAGAGTCACGTTCACACACGAAAGAAGAATTCTAGCTCTTTAAAAGACGTCCACGTGTTGCAACACGGACGAGAGGCTTCCATTTTAGTATATACTAGTAAGAAACCCGGGCAATGCCCAGATGAGCTTGATGCACAGCCATTTGGCATGGATGACATCACAACTGTTCGAAGAAGTATGAAATCTAAAGTGAGTGTGATTCACTTGTTAGAGAGAGAGAGGGAGAGAGATTAACATCAAATGATAATTAAATGCCATTGAATGAGTGTTTTATTATCTTTATGGTAGGTTTTTAATAGGATTTAAAACTGAGCTATGTTCACACATGGAAGAATGATTATGATTCTTTAAAAGACGTCCACGTGTCACAACACGGGAGAGAGGCTTCCGTTTTAGTATATAATATAGACTAGTAAGAAACCCGGACAATGCCCAGATGATCTTGATGCATGCCATTTGGCACAAACGACATCGCAACTGTTCAAAGAAGTATGAAATATGAAGTCATTGTGATCCATTTGTTAGAGAGAGAAAGATATTAACATCAAATAACCATTAAATGCCATTGAATGAGTATTTATCATCTTTATGACATGTTTCTAATAGGATTTAGAAGTGAGTCTCATTCACAGACACACAAGAAGGATTCCTGCTCTTTAAGACGACCACAAGTCACAACACAGGAGAGCGGCTTCCATTTTAGTATTATACTATTAGATATAGACTAGTTTCAAACCCAGTCAATGCCCAAAATAGAAAGAGTGTTATTTGTGATACTAAAAAAAGAATCAACCCTTTAAATTCCGCCCCATAAATCCCACACTAATACAAAGAATGAAAAAAAAAAATCTAGAAACCTTTTTATCACACAGATAGCAAAGGCAAAAAAATATGATGACGGCACAAATAAGTAGGGGTGTCAATGGGTCGGGTCGGGTCGGGTTGAGACATGTATAAAGGTAAAACACCCAACCCAAACCGACCCGTTTAATAAACGGGTCAAAAACTTAAACCCAAACCCAACCCGCCTAATAAACGGGTTGACCCGACCCGACCCGTTTACTAAACAAGTCGGGTTGGGTTGGCTTGGGTTGGGTCAACAGAACCCATGTAAACCTGTCGGGTAGGGTCAAGACCGGTCGGATTGGACCGGGTTGGGTCGGATTGGCTCGGGTCATTTCGGGTCGGGTTGGCGGATCGGGTCAAGGATTGCCACCCCTACAAATAAGTGATAAAATTTTAAAAAATAGGAAGGTGGGGGATTCAATACAAACCAATAGTACAAAATAGGAAGGAGGGGGATACATTACTTGCCACCACCGGTTCTATAATGTACCAATTAAAGGTTAGGTCAAGCATTGACAAGAAAGCCTAAATCCAAACAAATGTGTCCAAGAAAAATAAAAAACACACATCGGGAGTCTGCAGATACATCAACAATGGTTTTCCAGTTTTGGACACCACATTCGTTACATACCTAATTAGTGATTGATCAACAAAAAAAGGTTAGAAAGAGAAAGAGGTGTGGATTTGCACATCTCCTGGCAAGGCCTTGACGATGTTGTGGTCGAAGGTGAATGTTCGTCTCAGGAACTCAACTCCGATGGTGGCTTTGGAGTCGAGCTAAACTCGTGAGGGCATAACGCACCAGTAACTGCAACTCCCTCTCACTGGTGGAGAGGTGACGATATCGGCTCAAATGCGGCGGAGTTTGAGAGGGTCACCGTTGCATCTTGAAGAGAATGAGAGGAGAGGCTGTGCCCTTGCTGTATTTCCCACTCTCTTATATATTATAGTGCATGCCCGTGCCTATTGGCACTGCAGCGGGCCGTCTTCAGTGACAATATACCCACCGGGCATCGCCTCCCCCCTCCACCCCCACCGTATTCATTTGGCGGCTGAGGGTCACCGGTTTTAACCAATTCCTTTTTGTCTTTGTTCCTTTTTGTGGTAAAAATGTAACTAACATAAAGATTCTTTTTGTGGTAAAGTTGTAAATAACACGAACGGCCTTAGCATGTTATATAGACTAGTGCATGCCTGTGCCTATCGACACTGCAGCGGGCCGCCTTCAGCGGCAACACACTTGAATGCCTTCACAAACAAAACGCTTTCGACAACAACACCGGCATCCATAGAGACACTCATTTCCTCGCCTGTGCCGATTGGTGCGAAGTGGGCACCTTCGGTGCGACCAACTTCCTCTCCCGCTATAATCGATCAATAACAGCTATCTCTGTTCGAACGGATTCCTCGAGATCGACCCGATGGTTTAGGGCGGCCAGAATTTTAGCAGACGGGTTTATAGCCGTTGATGTGAACAACGATCACGGGATGAAAGGTCAGGTTTATTGCAGTTCAATGGGCCGGGATTTTAGGGGTTTAGTGCAGTTTAAATGGGTTGAGATTTGAAACCAAGGAGAGACCGTGCATTGATTTTTGAACGAATGGTTAGATCTAGTTGGTTTATTTTTGTCTAGTCAGCTTGTCCTAGTTAGCTTTTTTGTTCAGTTTTGTCTAGTCAGCAGAAAACCAACGTCTCTTGTTATATAGATGTTCTATAATTTTATCACGCCCATTTAATGAGTCATTGGCTTAATAACGAAGCGTGTCATAGGTTCAAAATAGTAACAGGTTGCTCGATTAAGTGTCACCTATATACATATCAATGGGGAACGTGAAAGGTCACTTACACAATAGATACGTGCATTTATTCATTCATTTATATTACATGTTAGAGTAGTTCACGTTATTTATAACCCTACCATTCTTAAAATCAAGCAGAGATAAGTTTTACATATAAGTTGTCCATTCAATCTAATTGTACATATTAAACATATCCCAATCCTCGTATTTTCATGCCCATTCTTAAACCGTTCGATAAAATCGAACGGATCAAAAACACCCCTCAAATCTCTCAAAACTAAGTCACATTAAGTTAACAACCGCCCCCCTAAAATCCCTCTCTATCCCATCTCTCTCTCTCTCTCTCTCTCTCTCTCTCTCTCTCTTCACCCAATGTGTGGGTCGGGGGGGTCGCACCGAGGTGGGTACGTGGCGGTCTTGGATTCGGTGGCAGAGGATCTTCAACAACTTTCTTGGGCTGGCCGAAGGGGTGGGAAACTTAAGAGAAAGAGTGAGGATCACGGCTTAAGATCTCCATTAAGAAGTCAAAGTCACCTATAAACCGACTCATAATAGAAGACTCATGACGGTATTGTAAGTTGAAGGAAGTGGTTAAAGAATAAATAATTAGTTAGGATTTTCTATAGGTATAGGTGGCTCAACATAAGTCATGCATTAGGCAGTGTTGACTGTCGGATCCGGGTTAGGCGGTGTCAGTCGGATCCATTAAATACATTGTGACCAAATCATGCGAACAATCGGGTCTGAATCACATCTCTTAGTGCATATTGGGTCGTACAGTACAACTGTTTCTTGATCGTGGGCTTGAACTACTGTATAATCTATATAACATAGCACAACAGTATTGTACTGACTAGACAAAATAGAACGTTGACTAGACAAAAACACACTTGCTGACTAGACAAAATATTCAAACTGACAAAGACTAACAAAGAAACATAGAAAAAATCGGTAATACAATTTTTAAAAAAACCCAATTCATCTATAAAAAAAAAACGTGTTCGCGCCCCAATCATAAATCAAAAAACTGTGATCCTCTCCCTACACGCCCCCTTCTCACGCTGGTAAGATTGCCCCCCCCCCCAAAAAAAAAAAAAAAAAAAAAAAAAAAAAAACTATGTTCATGCCCAAGTGCTAACAGGCACGAGCATGCACTATAACTAAGATGTGTTGTCGTTAAAGACGGCCCGAAGTTAGCCGGAGTTGTGTGGCCGCTGAAGATGGTTAGGTGTGTTGTCGTTGTATACGACGGTCTGGGTGGGGGTGGTGATGCCCGGTGGGTGTTTTACCACCAAAAGCGGTCTGATACTGTGCCGACAGGTGTGTTGCCACCGTAGGCGCCCACTGCAGTGTCAACAGGCACGGGCATGCAGTATAAATAATAGGCTACGGAGATGATCATGTGCATTTACTCTATGTGTGTGAGAGAGAGATAGAGATCGAGAGAGAGATGTTGAGGATTTGCACATTTAGTGGCATTGGGATAGCCGTCCGATGGCAGATGCCAACAACACGTGATGTGAAAGATAGATAGAGCGATTGAGTTTTTAACGATGAATGCATTTAATTGTATCGGAACAAAACGGTGACACAAGATTAAATATGTTTTAATGGGATTTATAAGAGAGAGTTGTGTTCACACATGAAAGAAAAATTCTTTCTTCAAAAGAGATCCATGTGTCATAACATAGGAGAGAGGACTCCGTTTTAGTATAGATATATTAGATACTATTAGATTAAACATCTCTCTCTCTATATATATATATATTTATCTATCTCTCTCTCTTTACATTTATGTGATTGAGTGCTAAATTCAGTGGTGGACATGTGATCCATTCAAGCATCATCGCAATCCGTGCATTGCACGGGATTAGTACTAGTAGAATATAAAACTGAGTATCATTTTAAATGGTACTGCTACAGTGATTTTAAATGATACTCAAATCTACAAATGATACTCTGTGCTACAGTGATTTCACAGTAGCAGCCATAGTGAAATCACTGTAGCAACCCATGTCACTATTTCCATAAAAAAAAAACTAGTCATCATAACATCTACTATGAATTAATGTGGGAGGATCTCATAGGTATTTTTTGGTATTTAAAAAAAACTCATCATCCAAAATGATTGAAAAAAATGCTCTCTTACGTACAAAATCACAGGGGAGGATCACCTTTAAACTAACGTTGATTTCGTAGACCTAAGCTTAGTTGAAACAATTAGTTGTCTAGCAAATCATCAGAATACTATATATTGGACTTATACTAATTTTTCCTAAAAATTTTCCTATATAGTTAACAAATACTTTCGAGGGAGGTTCAAGTTGTGCATCGTAAAGTAGGCCCAATCTAGTAGATATTCTGATTGTGTTTGAGTCTGTCCATTGTTTAAAGCAGATAATGAAATCACTATCACTGCAATAATGATTTCATTGCATCTACTACAATAAAATCACAGTAGCACTAAGTATCATTTCATATAACTATGAATCATTTTAAATCACTGTAGCAGCTATAATAATTTCATCATGGCTGCTACAGAGATTACGCCATGTCTGCTACAGTGAAATCACTATAACACGGAATATCATTTTAAATCACTGTAGCTGCTACAGCGATTTAAAATGAGACTCAGATATATAATATGATATTTAATTTTCTACAATAATTTAAAAATGGTACTCAAGATATACACAAAATGGTACTCAATTTTCTACAGTGATTTTAAATGGTACTCAATTTTCTACAAAATAGTACTTAATTCTCTATAATGATTTTAAATGATACTCAAATATACAAAATGGTACTCAGTGCTACAATGATTTCACAATAGCAGCCACAGCGAAAACTCCATAGCAACCATGGTAATAACATAACAGTTATAGTAATTTCACAATAGCAGCCACAGCGAAAACTCCATAGCAACCACGGTAATAACATAACAATTATAGTAATTTCACTGTAGTTGCTACAGTGATTTCAAATGGTACTCAAATATACAAAAGGGTACTTATTGCTACAATAATTTCACTATAATGATCATGGCAGGATCTCATTAGCAACCATGGTAATTATCTTAGCTGCCACAGTGATTTAACTATACCTGTTACAATGATTTCAAATTGTACTCAAATATACAAAATGACACTTAGTGTTTGATTGTAGCAGTCCACGACGAAATCTTTGTAACAACCACGGTGAAATAATTGTAGCAACCCATGTCACTATTTCCATCACAAAAAAAAAAAAAACGAGACATCACATATAGCATCTACTGTAAATTAATGTGGGAGGATCTTATAGATATTCTTGGTATTTTAAAAAAACTTGTCATCCAAAACGGTTGGAAAATGTTCTCTTGTGTGCAAAAAAACGAGATAGATAATCACCTTTAAAACTAACTTTGATTCCGTGGATCTAAACTTGAAACAATTAGTTGTCCTCCAAATCATCAGGATGCTATATACTGGACCTATACTTAATTTACCCTAAAAATTACCATATATAGATCACAAATACTTACATGTTGAGTTGTGTATCCTAAAATATATATAGTACTAGTCTAGTAATTAAATGTTTTGATTGTGTTCGAGTCTGTCCAGACGTCATCGTGTACGTCTACCAACTAGCCAAACTGAAACGGATGGTCAGGCTAAGCATTAAGACCACCACAAGTTATGCAGAGCAAGTTGGTTAGATAATAACAAAAATCAAGATTATATCCCTCTTGAATGTATGGAATAGAGTATTTGATGAAATAATGAAAATAAAAGTTAAATGGTGATGTAGGTATGCCCGAACATTTTGCTACAGTTGATCAGTTTTAAGCTTTCCCACAAAGATGAGGAGCCTAATAGAAGCCATAATCAGGCCTATACCCATGCCACGTTTTCCCCCTCCCTTTTCTCTCATGTCATATGGGTTTCTTTCTCTTTTCCTCGTTTCTTTTATTTCTTTTATTTTTGTTTACTCTCCTTTCATTCAATGGCCTTGTTACTTCATCCACCGGCCGTCGCGACGGATCTTCTTGCTTCTTCGACCCTTCTTCTTTCCAAGAGCTCCTATCTCTTAGAATCCACTTATCCAGATCTTAGCAACAAATCAGCTCTGAGATTCCCCTTCTTCAGATATCTCCTCATCTCGGCTTCTTCACCACGTCTTTTGAGTCATCCTCTATCTTTCGCCACATCATCTACGATGACTACAGACACCAGACTGCGACAAGAATTTACCGAGCCCATAGTGGGTTTAACAGTAACATACTTCCACAGTCTGCCTCTTGGCTGAATTTTATTGGGTTATTATCGATTATCTTAACTTCATTGTTTTTACCATCAATGGATCTTCTAGGTATAGTATTTATTATTATTGAATCAAGGCCAATTAATGATATTATTCATATTTTTTATTGATGTGATTAGGCTAATCAAATCATTTTTGCTTGTTTATGGCCTTCTGAATGCTTTTTGAAATCTTGAAAATATATACTTAGGACTTACGTGTGTTAAGCCATCTTTATTCACCGCTGAATTTTAATTTTAAAAGTACTGAAATTTTAAGTTAAAACATCTCCCAAAGTTCATTAGGGACATTAGCTTGTAATACTAATTTTCTAGCAACTTCAAGCATATATCGATTACTATGATGTACATCTCTTTTTTGTCGAGTCCCCCCCCCCTTTTTTTTTCTTGGACCCAATTTAATAGTATGGAGTGCTTGCAAGTAAGATACTGTCTCTCGTACTTGAAGTAGGTCTTTCACATCGATACCCTCCGATCTTATTGTGACATTGAAATCCACTATCATTTTGTTCACGCCCCTCTAATCTTGGGGTCACAATTAAGTGACTTAAAATTTTCTCGCAAGAAAGTGGCAAGTCTATGAACTTGATGTGCTTCATATGCTCTCCTAGGTTCAATGCGGATATCTTCATTGAAGGACTTGAGTCGCGCATTCTTGTTACGGACATCTTGAGGAGGCCTATGAGTAATTATTCAAAACCCACACTGAGTGCTGAATTTATGTAGCAACAAACCTAATTTATTATCTTTTTTTCTCCATTCTACGTATTCTACTACTACTCTACCAATACAATAGGTCCAAACAAAAGTTTTGGTTAACAAAAAGTCCACAAAATGTATTTGCATTGAGAGGAAATCTAGAACACAGTACTGTCCATGAAATATATTTGCATGGAGACGAAATCAAGCACACCGTTTTGTCCGCATAAGTGGCCCCTTTCAATAATTTTTTTGTATTTGTTCATTTAAAATAACAAATATATCCTTGAGATACTGATCGTTTTCAACCACTACCGATATCTTTGTCGGTTGTCTTGTAGTTATAAGGCTAGCTCAATATCAATATCATCCTCTGGGATTACACAATAGTTAACTAGATTCGGAATATAGTTTTTAGATCGATTTAGATAAAGATGTTTGATTTTGTTAAACTAAGTGAAGTAAAGCAACAACAAAACGATATTAATGTGTGATGAGATATCAATTGGAGAAGGTCTAGGGCGGTGAATCCACTACTATTTTAGTAACTAAGTTATTCATGCCAATTTCGAGTTTAGTCTCTTATATGGATTTGACCCAAATGACTAGATGTCGTGATGGTGTCACTGAAAGACTCTACAAACGTATCAATAGGATGAGTCATCTTTGGTTATCATGATTTGTCCTCTTGGGTACGGATCGTCTTACCGAGGCATGACTCATCCAAATATACGATTTAAGAAGATCGTACAAGTGCATCAATGACATGTACCATCTCTAGTTGGCACGATCTGTCCTCCTAGGCACGAACCGTCTTTCCTAAGCATAATTCATCCAAAGGGGTGCTTATAGGTATGTTATAACCTTACATAATAATTATAGAATATAAGCATGAAAATAAACTACGACGAACATTACAAGTGCATCGATGGTATGGACCATCTTCGGTTGGCACGATCCGTCCTCATGGGCACGGATCGACTTCCCTAAGCATGATCCATCCAAAAGTAACACAATCCATTGAATTAAAGGCATAGGTCATAATTATAGAAAATACCCCATGATGCATGTAATCTGGATACGAACAATTGTAGCGAAAGCAAATCAATTCATATCATAGATTAACTAAAACGATTCATTGTTCATCACAAATCATGAAACGGTCCATAGAAGAAAGATAAAACCCTAAAAAGACATGAAAAACATAGTTTACTAGGCTTAGGGGTGAGCGTCGGTTTTGTCGGTCGGTTTCGGTGTCGGTTTTATTTTTTTTCGGTTTTCGAAAAATCAAAACCGAAACCGAAACCGAAATGGTCGGTTTTTGTCGGTTCGGTGTGATCGGTTTTCGGTTCGGTTTCGGTTAATATGAGTTATGCTAGAACCCTTGGCTCTTGAATCTTAATCGTCAGTTCATCACAAATAAGTGGATGATTATGTTCTTACATAGTGCCAAAATGAAAGTTCAAAGCAAAATCAACCGACGTTCACTCTTTTGAAGCATTGTAGATGTAACATAATTACTTCGTACTTGCACTTACTTGAAACAAAAGTATTATGGCCGTTGTGTTTATGATTTAATAAGTCGGGTCGGTTTTTTCGGTTTCGGTTCGGTGTTTCATACCCGGGAACCGAAACCGAAACCGATTTAATCGGTTTTGTCGGTTCGGTTTGTTTTCGGTTCGGTTATTTCGGTTAAATTTTGGTCGGTTTCGGTTCGGTTAGGCGGTTCGGTTCCGTTTTTGCACAGCCCTAACTAGGCTAGGGTTTTATCAAAACCCTAGAGGAGGCCTTTAGTCGAGCATTGCAATAATGACGACTTCGATCTTTCTCTCCGTGACGACTTTCGGGCTCCAAAAGATGTGTTTGATGGCCCCAAAACGCATATATATGTGGTAGGGTTCGTCCCTAGGGTTTCCCCAAAAGAAACGTCATCCAAATTCGCAACCAAATCTGTGCACGTAGCTATCTCGGCCATGCACGTCGATCGATCGGTTTTTGGGCCTGATCGATCGGTTGTGCAATGTTCATTGTTTCAGCCCTGCGATGCAAACTTGTTTTGGCCATAATGTTTGGCTCGGTTGTCGAAATTAGGCGTTCTTGGGCTCGTTTCGAAGCTCTCAACGAACCCTATATTTATATGGTATCTTCTCATCCAAGCAGAGATTCAAGCTTAAGTATAAAATGACTTTTCTCTTTACTTCTTATCTAATTTGCTCTATTTGAACCGTTTTCGTGCAATGGCTTGATTTCCTACAAATTAGACACACACACATAAGAGCATTGATAATGGTATGAAAAAGGGCACGAAAGCATAGGTTTAGGGGTGTAAATGTGGTGCATTTATGCACCGATCAGTACCCACACACTCTCCAAATCCTGTACAATCCAGATGTTTTGACACACATCACTGTAGCAATTGTTACTCTTTGCTACAGTGATTTCAGTGTAGCAATTTTTTAAAATAGCGAGATCTCTCAAAAAATATTGCTACAGTGATTTTGGTCTGCTTACAATGATTTCGGTCTGCTGCAGTGATTTTGGTTAGGTTTAGGATTAGGGTTCACTGTTATAGGTATAGAATTAGGATTAGGGTTCACTATTTAGGGTACAGAATTAGGTTTAGGGTTAGGATTCACTATTTAGATTATAGAATTAGGGTGAGGGTTTCACAACACAACAAAAATATTTCAAAATTTCAAAACGTTTTTGTCATGTTGTGAAAACGGATTAACTATATGATTAATGGAAGGGCATATGAGTCATTTTACTAGCCATTGGACCTATTGTAATTAAACTTTGAACCATGGATCTCTCTTAATAAGAAAGTTTTGTTGGGATCTATAATTAATGGAATGTTATTAAATGGCCCTAATTTAAATATGGCTTTTTTTTTAGGATTTTTTTTTTTTTTGGTTTAAATTGAGACAAGGATCACAGTACAGTGTATGGATAGAAATATGACTGCCGTTATTGAGCCCTTTAAACCTAGCAAGGATATTAATACACGGCCTAGCAACGAGGTTAGTGTCCGAAGCCTGCATTAGTACGGCCCCATTGGCAGAGGGCCCGTTCTATAATTCTATGGGCACCCGGCGCAAGCAAAGATCGCCTCAAGACGGAACCCCCGCCACCAGGCGGAGACAGGCACTAGGCCACAACACAACCACCGTATCGGTGTGACACCACCGCACGCCGGCGGAAGACGACCCACCGGCGGCCACCCAACACCTCTGCACATAGGGCTGCAAATGAGCCGAGCCAAGCCGAGCTTTGGCCTGTTTGAGCTTGTTCGTTTATCATACAAGCCTAAATTTCAGTCTTGGGCTCGGCTTGTTTAATAATCAAGTCGAGCCCAGCAGAGATTTGGTCTGCTTGAGCTTGGCTTGTTTATTAAAGGAGCCTAAACTTCAGGGTAGGCTTTGCTTAATTAGTAATCGAATAGTCCCTTATCCGAGCTTGTTCACGAACTCCAAAATCAGTCAAAGCATGGACTGTATATTAGGCCTATTCACGAGCCTACTCGCAAGCCCTAAACAAGCATGTTCGCGAGTCAAACCGAGCCGAGCTTTGGTCTGCTTGAGATTGGCTCGTTTATTAAACAAGCCTAAACTCTAGACTTCGGCCTGGCTTGACTAGTAACCGAACAAACTCCTCACGAACAGCTTGGTTCGTTTGCAGACCTATGGACGCACAAGCGGAAACCACAGCTCCCCGCACATCAACGGGGAGGAAGAAACCCAAACAGCCACATCCACAAAGCACAAAAAAAAAAAAAAAAAAAACTAGACCACCACCAGCAACAGCCGACCAATGAAACCATTGAGGCATCACTGAACCCCGATCCGAGTCAATCCCACCGCCGTCGCCATCGAGAGCCGCTCCCGCCGCACAGTAAAATTACCGTAGCAGTTGTGGAATATACGACATTGATTTCACTGTAGCAATCAAATTTATCCTCCAAAATATTACTGTTAATACATTCGGGTGCATATAGAGTATAAATTCGGTTGCTCAAGTCAAATCACTAGCAACCAACTTAATACTCCAAAGAGCAATGCTATTCAGCCCAAAGATTTTCCCGATTCCACTCAACCCGATTGACGTGGCAGCGTGCAACTGGTGGTGTAAAAGACTTCAATGTCGCTAATTCAGCCACCAGTTGCACGCTGCCACGTCAATCGGGCCGGCGAAATCAGGAAAACCTTGAGGTTGAATAGCATCTCTCTTCTCCAAAATATTACTGCTACAGTGAAATCTATAGCATCTACACTGTTTTGGGTCTACTATTGGGACTTTCACTATACAACACATTTTTAAAAAAAATATAGATCAGACTCTACAGGGGTAGTTAAAGGGGCAAAATGATCGTTTTCAAAAAAAAAAAATAATGAGCGAGGGATAGCAGATACCTTGGCAACAGCTTATATCTACAGTTATAATTTTGCACCAAAGTACCAACAACAGTACTAAATAGAACACAAACAGGCAAAATGTCGGTTGCCGCACATTCACATTACAGGCACAGAAAGTACAGCATGGGTCCCCAAAATCCTTTCTAGCTCCCCCACCTTCACCCATATGATGCTGATGCTGATGCTGATGCTGATACTGATGCACACCTCAAAAATAACACCCTGGAACGATTCGCTCCCTATTCGGCACACTTCACGCCCGAAAGGTACACCTGGGACTGTATCACACTACCCCCAATCATAAACCCCGGCATCACCATAAGCCCAACCGTGGGACTCTGATCTCCCTCGCCCAGAATTACATTCTTCACCACGCTTTCCATATAGACCTCCGAGAAGCCGCTCCCTTTCTTCACCTGAAAGGATTTGACCTTCGGATCGAACGAGTAAGCCAGCCTGTGTAACAGCCAGATCGACTTGGCCAGTTTGAGGAAGGCCTGGTAGAAAGGTGTCCTTGGATGCCCGCCGCCCACCACAAAGTTTCTTTGGTCCAGGCTCCCAAAGAAAGAAGCCTCCATCTTCGGGTGCACGACCAAGAGGTACTTGCTCCGGCAAAACTTCCCAAAGAACGAATCAGGGCTTTGACTCAATATGTCTAGCGGGTCCATAGCCCTAACAGCGAGATACTGGTGAAAGAAACCCTCGTTGGATATGGTAAGATTGCCCAAGTCAACGGAGTAGCTCTCTTCTTGGAACCCACTGAACATTCTCTGGCAAATGTGCGACTCAAATGCGTACTTCTTGTGCGCCCTTTTTGCGTACACAACTGCAGGTTCGATCGAATTAGCTGCCGCATCGAGATCCCACCCAGCTGCCTTCATCATGTTGATCAACGGCTTTGAGAAATCATGGATTGATTTGTATGCGGCGTCCACGGCGGAAGAGAAGAGATTCGGGGTTAACTCGATGGAAAAGAAACTGTTCTCTTCTTCGGAGTCTTCTGGTTCTTTGGAAAGCAAACCCCTCTGCTTCAGCTTCTTTTCGAGCTTCACCTTCTTCTGACTCGACTCCTGGATCTGCTGCTGCAACTGGAGGATCTCGGTGTCTCTCGTCTGGATCTGCGACTGATATTTCTTTACCATGACCTCGTAGGTTTTCAGCAAGTTTTGTTGCTCTTGGATCTCAGCGACGAGACGCGAGTCCTGAGGTGATGTAGATGTGGCTTTGGGGTGGTGGTCTCTGTACGAGTGCTTCAGTTCGGAGAGCTGCATGAGCTCCTCGATGACAAGTTTATCAGCAGCCTGGATCTTGTCTGGATCATAAGGAGTGTGAGCATCCTGGAGCTGGATGTAAGCTGCTTTCAGAGAGGAAATGTTATTGAAAATCTTTGAGATCAGGGCATCCATGGGTTCCTTGCTCTGATTTGCCGTCTCTTCCATCGGTTGAGGATAAACCTTCTGATTGTTGGTATCACGGCTTGGAGTTTCTTTTGGTCCTGTGCGTAGCATAGCTGCCTTCTATCAAGGAGCAGCTATTTGACCCTTGTGACAGAAACCAGTGAGCTTTAACCTGTAAAATCCCATTAATGTGACTTAATGTCTTGAAAAGGATCTAAACGGCAATAATCACAATAACCTTAAAAGCTACTAATATTGCTTATTATACTGGCTTTCAATTGAGCAACCAATCCATCTGAAAAAAAATTCAACCCAATTAAGTGCTAGTTTGTGTACGTTTATGAATTTGATATCATTGGTTGCATTCACGACCAACATCATGTGTCCTTAACCCAGCATGAACAGAATTTCTGTTCAATTCTTATATTTCCCAGCAAAAGAAAAAAAATTTAAAAAAGAGAGAAAAAAGGTTTTCCTATTGCATCTGAGCATGCCACTTTATGATCGCTCAGCGATGTGTATCTTTCCATGTACTGTATTGTAGATGTACAGACCAGTCCTAGCCATCAGGCCCATCACAGTCATCATGCACAGCCTCTTAATACGTGGTATCAAAGGCTGCAGATTACAGTTGGAGGTTTACAAAATAATTTAGACAATGACATAATTTTTCCCAAGCACAAAAAAAAAAAAAAGGATATAGACAATAGAAGACATACAAATATGCTTCTCATATAGCTGAAACTAGTGCACTGGGCATGTGCGTTGCACGTGCAGCAGTTGTTGATCTATGGACCCTTATACACATTCACAAATTAAAAATAGCCATTTTCGTATACAGTATGGACAAATGAAATAATGATAGGGGCATAAGGGCATATTGGTAATTTTTGTAGGGCCACAATGGGAAGTGCAAAATGCAACACTTTCTTCCTTTTATTTTAATGATATAGGATCCAAATATGGGGCATATGTAAACTATATATATGTCAAACCTTTTTAAAAACCTTGTACAACCTTATACAAGGTTTGTACCCATACCTGAAAGTACATTTGTACCCATACCCGTACCCGATGTTTTAGGTCAGGGTCGGGTCACAAGTTAGAGGGGCAATTGGGCTTCGGATATGGATATTGTGGTATTCATACCCGTACCCGAAAGTTAATCGGATAGAGTTCCTATGCCAATACCCTATCCAAACATTTCCCTTGATGTTGTTTAAAAACATAGGATTGAGAAGGGTAAAATGAAGAACAAGATGTAGAATGCAAAGAAGAATAGGTTAGTGGGATTACCTTTCCCATTACAGCACTTGTTTTTTTAATGAAAAAACAAGATTCAATTGATTAGTGACAAAGAAGAGAAGGGTAAAATGGGAAACAAAAGTAGGATGGACGAAGGAATGGGTTAGTGGGATTGATATTCCTAAAATAGCCCTTGTTTTTTAAATGGATAAATAAGACTCAATTGATTAGTGGCAAAAGGGTAATATTTTTGGGTGGTATTTGTGATTTGTGTAGGGATAAAACGGGAAGGACAAAAATGTTATATTATTGTCAGAGCCCTTGTGTTTGTTTTCATGGCATAGGATTCAAAATACTGGGTATGGATTAATATATATGGTGAAGGGTAAAATTGGAACATATGTAAAAGGATGGAAGGACCCAAAACTGTTGATTGATCTGAGGGGTATGGATAAAATGTGGTGCTCTCTAGCTTTTAACTGTTCCAAAAGAGCATATTACCTACCGAGTCAGATAAACATGTGCTATGTACTTTAAGCTAATACTACAACATAAACATGCAACACAAACATATTAAAAAGAGCGGCAAATTACAAAATTTCCCCGATTGAGATAGTGAAGACTGAATCAAGTGCTATCATCAACGGATCACAAACGATCGGATCGCGGTCCGCGGATCATAAACGATGGGGATTGGGATCGTAGATGCCGGCGCCGGAGATTTGGTCGTGACTGGTGTCACCGGAGGACGCGGCCAAGGGTTGTGTGATTGTCTCTGCGTTCATCTGGATCAAAGGGGAACAGAACACTCATATCTACGACCTTCAGATCAACTGAAGATGTTGAATTTCTGGTGGGGATGAAGATCGGAGCTCCGGAGTGGGAGAGGAGATCTAGACAAGGCTTGCTTAGTCAAGCGCAAATATCACCGGTAGCTTCTGCGAATCTACATCATGTATCACCTACAATGGAGAACTCGGATGGGAGCTCCGCCACTGACTCAAGGGAGAGCACCATCGTTTGATGCATTGTCGGTGCCGTCGGAGATCTCGAGGCGAGGGAATAGCATATCCCCACTACAGCAGGACCTGGATCGGCGAGGGTGTCAATCTGAATCTCGCCGATCGGGAGTAAATCTCGGATAGATAGTGGTCCGACAGAGAATATCAAGGTCGTGGATCGCTCAGATCGGCAGTGGTCCAATGGAGAAGATTGAGGCCGTGAGATCTATGGTGCAAATCGGGTGCTCTAATACCATGAAACTCTTAATCAAGGGATCTCAACTCTCTAATTAGCATCATCCCCAAATGGGATATTTATATATAAGAGAGCGAGGAGTTACTTATACTAACTCCCTAACAACCCTAGCAACCTATTACTAACAACCTCATTTAATATTGGTCTAATTTTTTTTTTGAACAGCCCTTGAATTATGCTCTGCCTGCTTTTTGCCCCCTCCGTCAACTTTTTATTCCGAAAATACCCTTGTCCTAGTAAGCATAAGTTAAATATTTCACAAAATATTTGAGTATTATTGTAAATAGATAAGGGTATTTTCAGAATAAAAAGTTTATGAAGGGGCTAAAGGCAGACGGAGCATATTTCATGGGTAAATGGTTCACAAAAAAAAAAAAAAAACAGTTGCAGGACTAATATGAAATGTGGTGTATAGTTTAGGGGAGGTTTTTCAGTTTTGCACGTTGTTTCATAAGCTTGCAAATAAGAAGTACAAAATGTGGAGGTAGAATTTTCCAAAAATATCTAACCAAACTACTTCCTCATAGAATATGTTAACTACTTTCTTAGGAAAACCATATAAGTGCATACAGCATAAATAATTGAACCAGAATAATTTGGTTTGACAAGCAAAGGTCACATTTTTTGGGAGGCCATAGAAGGGTGAAGGGGATAAGTCAGATAGGTTACAATTTTCGTGCATAACATAATCACTGGGCAATCCAGTTTGCCATCAAACTCAATCAGAATATAACCCCATGTTTCGTACATTCATTTCCTTGCTTCACCTAATTAACTGATTAGGGTTCTTTTCTAAAACACATGCATAAGTTTAACAATTATACCAAGCTTCAGCCACTCCGACTAAAAGTTCTATTAAAATCAGCTGCTCATCACGGGAGAGATATAAGGACACAAAAAGAGGTAATTTCATTATGTAAGTATGGTGGAGATCATGGATTCAAAACCAACTGAATGCAGGTGCACCACTAGATTTTAGCCAAGAGGCTCTTGCACTTGGGCTCTGAGGCATGGGTGCCATGATTAAGGGTTTGACTAGTGTGGACACCAGCCCAATTAAAGCGGTAAAAGCGACGGAGGAGAAGCGAATCAGCACCCACAGGACAACTGCGCACCTACTTGATCTATGGCTTCAAGATACCGTTTAGATATTGGCCCGTTAGAATAAGGGCCTGGTTTATTTTAATCGACATCATTGGGCATTTATTCTATTATTTCATCCTATTTATTGGACCAAAATCTGCACATATAAAGCAATGAAATAAGGATATTTTGGACTTTATTTAGGCCCTTCCGTCATTAGAGTTTTATGAGGTGTCAATATATCTCATTATAGCCACCATGTTACGTAATTCTATGAATGAATGAAGCTTTGCTTTGAGGGTTTCTTGAGAAAACTCGTGATGGTAGAGACCTCGAGCTACAGCTAAATTCTCTGTAAGTTTCTTTTTAGCATTTATGGATTTTCATCA
Organism: Chamaelirium japonicum; assembly: GCA_947650365.1. Lineage (NCBI taxonomy): Eukaryota > Viridiplantae > Streptophyta > Magnoliopsida > Liliales > Melanthiaceae > Chamaelirium > Chamaelirium japonicum. The sequence continues at coordinate 44,855,792 of OX393549.1, read as the reverse complement.
CCAACATCATCATCCCACTTGGTGTACCCCGACCTCCCCGAGACCAACAGCACCCATCGGCGGCTGCTCACGCTGCACACAGTCGACGCAACGCGTGGTCAAGTTGCCGACCCGAGCCCGCATCAATGCGGTCCGGCCACTGCCAACAGCTTACAGGTAAATCCAGGCCAACCGGTCCCTCTGCTAGCTCGTCGACGATCCCGACAACCCCTGCAAGGCAATCGACGTTCCATCGGCCCTGGTTTGTGTGATTCTGCCGCTCACCGAGCCTCTAAAAACCATCACAACCGTCTTGGTTTGATAATGCCAATCCTCAACCTTTTGAAGTCATAATATTTCCCTTATGTCTTAAAATTTTTGTTTAAAGCATTATTATGTCATACAAGTAGTTTCTTAAAACTTCCAATTAGAGCTTTATTATGTCATGTATATAATTGTCATTCTCTTGCTTAGTTGATCAAAATATTACATGAGCCCGAGCCTATTGTTTTGTTTGTTTAAGCATGAATATTTGCATCGAAAACCTTTGTGGGATTCTCGATCTTTAGCCTAGCCCTTGGACTGCCCTAACCTACGATCATGGTTTAGAATATTAGCGCTATATAGTGATTTATCACTATATCACCAGGCTCCAACATCAAAACAGACTAAATTCCCCTGTTTTGGAAAAAAAAATCAAAATACCGTCGATATATCGCTAAATATCACCGATATGTCGCCAAATATCGCCAAACCCTCCATTGAGGTGGATTTGACGCTCTTTTCACGGATTTGGAGTTTCTTTCAAACTTCTTAGTTAAGACAATATTTCAAATCTTTTTTAAATTTCTCAAATTTCTTAAGTATATCTTCGTGAAGAATATATTATAAACATGAATCGCATCAAATTTGATGTGATTAATCATGATTCTCATGAAATTAATTGGGATTCATGAGTTTTCATGGGTTTCATCTATTTAAACCCAATAAACTCTAATGAAATTTTAGTATATCAATACTACACATCCAATCTACTTGCTATCCAAATTTAAAATTTTTTTGCTTAAATTATTTTCAGAATATTATGTCATGTACTGCCAGTCTGTGAGATGTTTTATGCTTATTATATCTTATGCTTTATGAGTTATGAATTTGTGATATGTTTTTATGTACTGTGAACCATATGGGTTTTGATATGTTTTATCATACTTTCTAGTGTGTGTAATCTTATTATGATTGTTTAATTCATAGACTGTTGCAAAGTTTTTAACAGTTCATAGACGGTGTCGGATAGTTCACAAACTCATATATAAAGCCTAAATTGAGTGTCCCCCAGAGTAAATGATTATGTTTTGTATGTTATTAATCATAATGGTGTATCTATACATCCTAAAAGGATATATAGAAAAATTTTCCAAAACTATCTTCATTTTGCCCTCTTTTCTCTAATTTTTAGCTATATTTGGCAATAAATAGCGATATATCCCCAATTTTTTCCACAAGAATCTTGGTGATATCGACAGCGAAAACGATACCTAAAACATTGTCTACGATAGACTCCATTCCTCCCAAACGGTCAACGAATTCAATCCTTGAATCATCCGATACCACTTTCCTATAGCCCAACTCCTGACTTTAATATTACTATTAACGAAGGTTTCTAAAAAAAAAAGACGAGGTTGGATATGTTAATGCTTATTATTTGAAGATTATTATTGGATATTTGATTGTTAATCTCCAAAATTTGCATTTTTAGAACATGGTTGCATTTGTGGCACAACATATTTGGTATCATAGATAAGTTAGGCTTAGGGAGTTTGCATTGCTTGCTTGAGTCATTCATAAGTGCATCCATATTTGTCAAGTCTTGTGGTGTGATGGCAAACCCTTCCATACCCTAGGGATCACCAAATCCTTAGTTGCCTTGAGTGATAGAGTCACCAGTATGGAGATCCAGACAGACAAGATGGACTACCAATTAGCGATTGATACACATAAGGTGCCCCCTCGTTAGCTAGAGGCAAAGGCTTGTCCCATCCTTTAAGTCCTCCAAGACCTCTATATGTGAATGGCTAGTTTCGTAGCCACCATTGAAGAAATGGGTAGTGCATCAACCCACGATCATCCAGTAAATCTTGCTTACTCAGTTTCACATGTTCCTCCACCATGCTTAAGTGTAAAAATTGTCGAGTTAGAACCTTTGGAAATCTAATGTTTCCCTAGTTAAAGGAGACCCCCAACTTCCAGAGTACATCTAATGCCCATGGTAAAACAACCACGTTGGATAGAAGGGTAAAGGGCAACTCCACACTCTTCATTGACAACTATGCAGCCCCACAATTTCTTTGCAGATACTTCACCTACTCCACCTCTAGAAAGTCCACCCAGGGAGTTGGCCCCCAACGTTGTCGTGCATGTACACGTGATAGGCGACTTGACAGACCTCTAAGCTAGGGAGGGCAACGGATCGGGTTTGGGGCTGGTCGGCCCTATCCCGAACCCACCCCATTATATTTTATCCCGTCCCATACTCGTCTCAAAACCGCATCGGGTTTTGAGGGTAATTTCCAAACCCGTCCCAATTAGCATTGGAAAAACCCGTCCCCGCCCCGCCCTGTTTATGCATTGCGGGGCGGGGCGACTTTATAAAAACTACATATTTAATTTCTTGGGCCCACCTAATCGCAGCTCTACATAGCAAATGTTCCTCCTATATTACGATCACGTAATTATAAGCACAAGTCAACTTATTATATGATCTTGATAAGTTATATACCCGGGTCGGGTTGGGGCGGTTGGAGTAAAACCCGAACCCGACCCGAACCCGGCCGGGTTTTAAATTCATATCCCAAACCAGTTTTTCAGCACCCCAAACCTGTCCCAATAGGGTCAGGTCGGGTAACCCAATAAACCCGAATAATCGCCATCCCTACTCTGAGCATACAACTTACCGCTCCAGTATTTACCCCACATAAGATCATTCCTGACACCCTTGATTCATAAACTCCTGAACAATAAAAAATGGATAAGAAAATTACAATTTTGACTCTTTCGACAGCATATTAAGTAAATTGGCTGTTGTTAACACTAATGGGGGTTGCACAGATAATTATGTAGCAAAGTCTTTTGTTGAGCAACAACAATGTTAAATCGAGCCTCTTGATCACCCTTATCGAGCATGATGGATTAAAAAGGTCAGTCTTTGCAAATCACACAGTGATTTCCAATTGGACTATCAATCAGGTCGTGTATGAAGATGATGTGAGGTAATGCAATGTCCTATACTCCTATACATGGATTATTGTCATGTTTTTTTTGGTCAGCCATCGAAGTTTGATTATTCTACATCTGGGGTCCGCAACTTTGATTAGGAGCACCAATAATTAAAATCCAATTGGCACAACCCCTCTTTGCTGCCCAGATTGTCACTGTGGACACCCCCATATGGAATCTACCTTTTACTACGGGCAGTCAAAATTTTCTCGGAAAACTTATATGCTGATTTTCTAGTTGGTTTACTGATTTGAAGAGCTCCTTTGGCTAATTGAAAGATTCTTTTGAGAAAAATCCTTTCATGATTTGCTTTCATGCATGAAGAAAAATCATGTGATATTATTTCACATTGCAATATTTATGTTTTACGTGAATAGAGGGTTATTTTATTAATTTTCGAGGGACCCCATATCTCGCCCCTCATCAATTTGGTATCAGAGCTTCAGTCACCATTTCCTACCATGATGACTGATCTTGTAATGACCCTCAACCCATTGACACCAAAGCATTTGATCAATTTATTTCATTGACGAGACCTTCTCGACATCTTCTTTCGCCAATATCTGCTTGGAAAGAAAATAACTCTTATGAAATCTCCAAAAAGGCATTTGCCTGGAATCTTCCGATTAAGCCATCGAGACAATCCTTTTGACAAGACTCCCCTGGATGGGGTCGGCAAGAAAGATCAAGTAATGTTTTTAATGTGCTTGATAAAATTAAGGGTGAATGGAAACAAATGAAGATCCAAGCACAAGTCCGTCTTCGACAACAACATTGAAATCAACAGCGAGCAAAGGAGCAAACAAAATGGGAAGCAAAATGGCAACAATCAATGGATCATCTACAAGTCATGGTCAACAATATGGGAACTTAGGGCGTACCTCCACCTCCGTCGGTGACATCATTGAAGATTTCTGAGGAGAGTCCACACTCTGATGAGCCTTTTTGATAGAGCCTATGATCCTAGTGGAGCCTCCGCCTTTGCCTCCAGTGGATCTTCTGTCTCCGCGTCAGCCTATAATGGAGCTTCAGCCTCTGCCTATAGTGGAGCTTCAGCCTCCATCTTTGCTTTCCATAAAGCATTGAGGCGAGCCATTTTTGGGTGCCGAAGTCAATTAACCTATGGTCAAGGTTCAAAATTGAACGAAATTTGGGTATTTCAGGTGAGCCGTTTTATTTAGGAAATTTCGAGCCGTTGCTTTCCTATAGTTTTCCAATTGATCGAGATTATATAAGATATTTAGTATCAAGGTATCAAAAAAAAACAAAATATTTTGCAAAATTTGTGAAATATTTCTTTATTTTATCCTTGTATGCATGCAACATTGCCTATTATATAAAGGCGTATGATCTTTCATTATGAATTATATATGAATTATGAATAAAAAATTTGAAGATGCTTGCGAGCTTCGTTTAGGGTTTCATGGATAGGAATCCATCAGTGGTGAATTCCTCGAATCTGGTAGACTCCATATCTCCCCCCCCCCCCCCCCCTCTTCTCTTCTCCCCCTTTATATCTTTCTTCGTTAAAAGCTTTTCTTTAGACATGCTTTGATGTTATTTCTTTGAATTTTGGGGGACCCCATAGTACGTCCCACATCAATAGTCTTTCTTTTAAGGGAAATTTACAAGAACCTCACCTGAACTATACACCTCATTTCATATTGGTCCCTCAACTTTTTTTTTAACAATTTGATCCCTAAACTATGCCCTGTCTACATTTAGCCCATCTATTAACTTTTATTCCGAAAATACCCTTGTCACGATAAGCATAAGTTAAATATTCTAAAACAATTTTGAGTCTTATTGGAAATTGATAAGGGTATTTTCAGGATTAAAAATTGACAGAGGGAGACTAAATGCAGATGCATAGTTCGGGGATCAAATTGTTCAAAAAAAAAGTTGAGGGACCAATAAGAAATCGGTGTATAGTTCAGGGGAGATTTTTGTAATTTGCCTAATTCTTTTAAACCAATCTTTAAAAGAAACATTTCCACCTTTTCAACTCCTGTAATGGCCTCACAAACAATCAAGGCGCAGTCTTGAATATACCTACCTTCTCCTGTAAATTAATCGGTCCAATAATCTTCTAGGATTTCTCCATATGGTCAGGACCATGTTGGAAAAACTCTATTCTAATATTCTAAAGCTTGGACGACTCCTAACTAACCTGATCATCTTCAATGGAGACAATCTCATGGATTCTCCTATAACCGGCCATTTGTGGAAATGGATCATATTGTTGTCTCCTTTAGAGTCTTAGACATAAATCATTAGATCTCTGCCTCCACATTGTCTCTTCCTTAACGGAAATATCAAGCAACTTTTTTAATAAATTCCATTCGTGGAACACTTTTGAAGATGACACCTAGGAGTCTAGTTCCGACATTTCTTTCAGGTTAGCCTTGTTCTTTATACGGAGATCTCCTTGTTTCGTGCTTTCATTTTCTTTTGAGAAATTTTAGTTTCATCACCGATCTTTCCACATAATTTCCCTAAACTTTACCCAAGTTCGGGCCGTTCGGCCAATAATGCCTACTTTCTGCCTTGGGTTACTATCTTGAGAATCGTGGTCGGAAGGATCAAGTCTCTTTCTCGATCTTATAAGGGAATCACTCACACCACGAATTCTCTCAAGTTTCTCATCTCTGCCTCTCTTTTCTTTTCCTTTCCTCGCCATGGACACCAGACGGTTACATTAGCTTTTATAGTGAAACCCTAGTAGCCCAGCAAATCTTGGTCGTCTGATGAGTAAAACTCATCATATTAAGGATATCTAGAAAATTTTCAGACCGGAGGCTCTGCCTGTGAACCCCCGAGTAGGGGGGCGCGCTAGGTATCCAGCAGTCTGGCTCCATGATCAGGCTCCACAATGTATCATATTCTTCAAGCAATCTTCATTTACCAACCTGGTGCAATTAGATCCAAAGATTTAATCACATGACGAAAGAGAAAAAAGAAGGAAAAGGGTTAGCATTGAGAGTTGGAGCCCACAAACGTCTTGACTCAAATCAACGAACTAACGGTTGAACCTAACCAAACTAGAAGAAGAAAACTAAACTACCAAGAAGAAGGTTAAAATGTGTCCAGAATCAAAATTGAATTCACTGCTCCATTGTTCCTCCTTTTATTGACTAGTATTATTTAAGGCATCAAAAAATAATAAAACACCTAAAATCCTTAATATAAAAAGAAAATTAAATTAAATTTTTTTATAAATAAACAAAGCATAAAATCTAAACAAATTTATATCGCCCCAAAGACCTATATAAAAAGCTGGTAAGATCATGTAAAAATGCAATCCTAATGTACTTAATGCATTCATAATCAAATCATAACTATATTAGAACATTTTTAACAAACATATTAAAGGGAAAATCATAGTGACCTCCCTGAGGTTTGGCATAAAGGCAGTGGCGCCATCTCACGTTTGAAGTATTGCACTGACCTCCCCCAAGATTTCGTTTTATTGGCATAAGCCTCCCCTCTGTCATTCATCGTGTTAGGGAAATTGTTTGTATCCCTAATGGATGACAAACGGAGGGGAAGTTTGTGCCAATAAAATGAAATCTCGGAGGAGGTCAGTGCAATATTTCATACATGAGGGGGTGCCACTGCATTTATGCCAAACCTCAAGGGAGGTTACAATTTTCCCATATTTACATAGGATTCCTACTAAATGTTATCAAAACAACATATGTGGTTTAGGCGATTTAGTTTTCAATGTTGCATATGCAATCACATTACATGATGTGGTTTTGAAAATAAGCAATTTAAAAGATGGGATATGTGAAATGTGCGACCGTATAGGAGATTGTGGTCACATATGCAAGTTCCTATGTGCATATGTGAGCACATTATTGTTCCTACAAAGAAGGGATTTGAGTCTCTTAATTAAACTTAAATTTAAAAGGACCTAAATAACACAACTCGATTCTAACATTCAACCTAGTCTAAATCCAAACTACCTAATATGCTTTCGTCACGAGAATATCACCTACAAGATCAACCTGAAAACTGAAAAGGTATTCATTTTTGTCATTGAATGTCCCAATCGGGTCCAATTAATGGTGGGTCATGATGCCATTCTTCTGAAGGATCGGATCGAAAGCGTGCAGCAGAAGGCGATGAAAAACTTTGTTTCTCGACGGATTGTGTTTATACCTTCAACTTTAAAGTTATGAAACATCATACAACATAATTAAATATGCATGCATCACATCCTATAGACTATTAGAAATTACCTCACAGGATTTACAATCACCTATGGAGAAGATCGCATCGATGAACTTGTTGATGAGGATTATGATGAAGCCACTCTTCCCTTGAGTAGCAACACCTATTCCACGACACGGCCAGCTATGGATGGACTTGTGGGAGTCCCCTTCATCTTGCTCTCATCTTGATCATCTCGGAAAGATCTCGGAGAAACCCTCTTGGTGAGAGAGGAGAAGATCGAGTCCTCTCCCTCTCTTTTCTTTCTTTCTTCTTCTCTTTATTCCTCTCTTTTTCCTCTTCCATGGCTAAAACCCCTTGGACGTGCAGCCTACGTCTGTGGCTGCCCCTTCCCATATTTTTCTTTTATATGGGCTCCTTGAAGCCCTAGGAGAGAGGGGGTGGCTGGCCAGGATAAGGGCTAGGAGGGGAGTCCAAACTATGCAGTCAACGTCGGTAGTCGGCCCTAGTCGGCCAAGGGCCGACTAGGACTAGTCAGGACTAATTCGGGACTAGTCGGCCAAAACTTATTCTAACCCCTCCCCCCTCCCTAAACATATATGATATATGAACTAGCATAGATGTCAATAAGTATATGATATTAGTCGGTTAATAACAATGCATACCTTCACACTTCACAGCATGGGTATAAATACATATGTAACAGTCTAACAGAACATAATTGTATTGGCTTCATACCCATGTCAGAAGACTCAGAACTAAGAATTCATCACAATATTTGTTTGGTGATGTTTAATCTGTAAACAACCCCAATTTTGATTATAGGGTTATATGGATATCAACAAATAAACTAATTATTTGTCTATGTTTTTATCTGAGATTCTCAGGTGCTCAACAAATGACTACAGGGAAGAGCCATAGTTGTGAGTCTTGTGACTCAAGACTTTGAGCCAATGTAAAAAAATCTAAACAAAATTACTAACAAAGACTACTTTCAAAAAAAAAATTGCTTGCAAAATGCTGCATGGGAACTAGTCAGCAGTCGCTAGTCGGGGACTAGTCGGACTAGTCGGGATTCCGCCCAACAATGACAAAATCCAAATTTATCGATCGGCAAAATGCCGCCTGGGGACTAGTCGCCGACTAGTCCCGACTTTGATAGCATAGAGTCCAAACCGTAAGCAATTAGGACTCCCCTCTCTCTTGGAATCCTTGCCAAACGGGGAGAGTTCCTACTACAATATGGGTGCCTATTCAGCTGTAATCAGTTGTTATTGGGCGTCATATTAACACCAGAGGGACACCCCATAGGCCGGGCACCCCATATTAAGAAATGGTACACATATATGCTACCCGGGTTGAGATGTTTGTAGTCGCCATCTGTAATCCAACAAAGGTGTAGATCTAAACTATTTTCGGATCTTCAAGTTATACAAACAATCTGGATACAAGACCTGATACCAAACTGGCCTAATTATATCATAAATCTAATCACACAAAGGAAAAAAGAAGAAAGAAAAGTCTGGTCTGCATTCAAAACCACTGACATTTTGGATTAAGTTCATAAGCAGAGGGCCTGGTCTACAACCCAATTAAAAGAAACGAAACTAGGAAGAAGAAAAGTAATTTTCATTCCATTACCAAATCTGAATTACCTCTTCATTCCTTAATTTATAGAACAATATTGTTTAAGATGTTATAGGCATCTACAACAGAGAGTAGAGGCGGACCCGAGAATAAGAGGTCTAGGCCTATTGCAGAGGGATCAAGAAAGTGGGACGACTTAAACAACACTGATGGAAGTTGTTGAAAAATGTATGAAAAAGTTTATACTGACAACATAGATAGCACTTAACAAGAACGGGTGACGAAGGAGTCATTGAGCCAACTGCAAGTAGATGAGCTGAGGTTAGACTCATAGGTTGTGATTATTTTCACATTTTTTTAAAAAAATTACGATTTTATGTAGTACAAGGTCAATTTGTGTGTAATTTCAATTAAATACGACATGAAATTCTATACAGGGCTTTTTCCCCTTGGTTTGCAGGAGCCTAAACTACTAAAATAGTGGCAACACGCTACGCCTACATACCCATTAGTTAGCCTTTTAGGTTTCTTGGCAGGCCCCTCTCTTGCCAAGTTGCCATTAACATATCCGTACTACACCTCTTCATTCCCTAGTTTATACAATAGTATTGATTCAGATGTGATAGGTATGTACAACAAAGAGTAAAGGCAGACCCTGAGAGGGCTAGGACTATTGTAGAGGAATTAGAAAGAGAGGAAGACTTAAACAACATTGATGGAAGTTTGTCGAAAAAAATATGAAAAAGTTTATACAACAAACATAGAATGCACTTAACAAGAATGGGTGGCGAAGGAGTCATTGAGCGAACCTCAATTAGATGCTAGGAAGCACGGACACTTTCCTAGGCCCCCCGTACCCGTGTCAGACACCGACACTTGCCGGACACTTGTCGGACACGCACGTGCCGTGTCCCACGTGCTACCGAGAGTCGGACACTCGTCGAGCACGACATATTGACGGGCTGTTCGATATAGGGTCGGGTCACAAGCTATTGTGATTTAGTTTTGGCTTCAACCTATATGATCCTCTGAGGTTACAACCTCTGAGGATCAGATAGGTTAAAGCCAAAATTGAATCGCAGCCGTTCTTTTGCATGGCATTTGGGCCTGAGTGTGATTCACTTGTCGGATTGGTTCTTACGGACGATTACGATTCAGTTTTGGCTTTAACCTATCTGATCTTCTAAGGTTTAAGATATGTTGAAGCCAAAACTGAAACACACCTGTTCTTTGCCATGCCATTTTTTTTGAGGTTTTTTCGGCTATTAAAATATATATGAATTATAAACACACATAAAATATAAATAAAAAATATTAATTTATTTTGTCGTGTCCCTACCGTACCCGTGTCCTTTTTTAGGATTTGCCGTGTCGACGTACCAGTGTCCCCGTACCAGTGTCAGTGCTTCTTAGATTAGATGACATGAGGTTAGATTCCTATGGTTTTGATTATTTTCATATTTTGTTTTAAAATTATGATTTTATAATTTTTATGAAGTACAAAGCCAATTTGTGTGTAATTTTAATGCTTGTCGAATCTTTCATAACGCCGACCTCATCTTGATGGGATAAGAGTTATAAGACTTGATGATGGTGATTGTTTAAGACTTAAGAAAAGAATAAAACTCTAAAATTATTTGAATCAATCTCGACATAAGAAATAAATCTAAGTATTTTCTAAATAAAGCTAGAATAAAATCTAGATAAATTCAGATCTCCTCAAATCCATATGTAGAAAAACAATAAAATCACATTAAAACCTAACCTAATGTAAGATTTTTATAACTCAACGTATGCCCAAATTAGGAAATTTTTACACTAAAGTTTCTTAACTTAAGATTCCTCCTAAGATGAAAATTTAACTCTTAATTACTCTGAATGATTAGAAAAAGTGAAGAAATAAAGCATACCACTCGATCAAAAACTAAATTTAATCTAAATTTAGACTACACCACAACCATATTTAAAAGCTCTTTTCCCGAGAAGTTTCTCATGATTTTACCAATAAAGGGCAACGGTCCAAGGTTGGTCTAAGAAACAAATACAAAACAACCCTTGATGTATGAAGGGTTCTTGGAATAACACAATTGCTGATTGTGCAATTAAATATGAATTTATGCACTACTTATTCAATTTTCAGCAATGTATAAAGAGAGCTAACATCATCCAAAAAAGCCCACACAAGTTACTTGAACAAAGATTAAGAACTAGCGCGTGAACAATTAATTTCAGATTTATAAATAAAATTCCAGCATTCTGCATGTTATTTAAGAGAGGGACCGCTTCTGAAAATTCTCAGGCCTTTGTTATACGGCATTTTGCATGTTATTTAAGATTTTAACAGACTTTGTTCTTATCTTTCTCCTTTGGCCCTCCTGTATTCCCTTATTAGATAAAGAACCCAGAATCTCTCTAGATATCGAAATGATTGTTTTATTGACCATCAAAATCAACTTGCCCTCCCATGATTGCAGATATCATGCTCCCTCTAGAGAAAGGTAGAGCTATTCTCACAAGGAAACCAAAGCTTTCTCTCCCAAATCCTTGTTATATTGATATGCTGTTTGGGCAAGTAGAAAACAAAAAATTTTGTTATGTTGCTAAAGTATTCAAAAAAAATTTAAAAATGAAAGATTGTATCTTCAATCATATACTGTCATGAGCAGTGTTTTAAAACTCGCCGAGTCGACTCGAAACTCGGCCGAGTCGACTCGACTCGGCAGAGTTTCGATCCGACTCGGTCCAAAACTCGATTTGGTAACTACTCGGACCAAAACTTGAGTGACTCGGGCGAGTCGACTCCAGTTTTTGGGGTGTGTGACTCAGTTCGAGTCTTGATCATTGTATTTTTAGGGATAAAATCGGGATCCGGTAAAACAATTTATGTTTTGTAATGACATGTTATTTGGTGATAAGCTTTAAGGTCATCAAAACTTGATAGATATCCATTTTAAAATTTATTTTTATGCTTTAGTTACTTCATATTTATCATTTTTAAATGGAGCTATATATATTAATAATAATAAATATTAAAATTATATTATATTTTTCGAGTTTTGGGTGTAACTACTCGACCGAGTTTTCGAGTCGACTCTACTCGGGAAGGTTCCAAGTCGAGTCGAGTTTTCGGGTTTTAAAACACTGGTCATGAGAGAATATATATCTAATATACATTTTACTTTACAAATGCATATTATATTTTATCATTCAATGAATTCAAAATTCAGTATTCTGAAAGGCTCAAGGCGCATGAGGCACAAAGGTCTCCTAGACCCTAGGCAGACGCCTGAATAAAGTAAGATGCATATTTTAGAATATATATATATATATATATATAAAATAAATTATAAAAAAAATGGCCAAAGCATGCATATAATGAGTAAATAGCCTAAAAAACGAATTTAACCAATTAGCTAATCTAGATAGATCATTGTTGCAACAACACAAATGTTACAGCCTTATAGGTTTGAATTACAATTCTAAATAGGCTATTGTAAACATATGACATCTTCAAATATATCTAGTTCAAATTCAATTACCAGTTAAAGTTATAACATATCAAATGTGATATTATAGCTTATGGAAAAGATCAAGGCCAACACCTCACAATAACTATCGAGGGGAGGGTGATGCCTTTAAAGTTGAATACTCTCTTCTCGTGCTTGCGGCCAGCACCTCATGATAAACCCTTAATTATCGAGGGGAGCTGAACTGTTAGACCACTTATATCTCCTTTTTTTTGTTGGGTTTAAGTCAGTTTTCTATTTTTTTTTTGTATAACAAACGTTGAAAACAATCTACCAGTCTTCCAGAGTGCCTGGATTCAACAAGGCGCATTTTTAGTGCGCATTGAGCTTGCGCCTAGGCATAGGCCTTTTCTCGAGGTGCACGTCTTCTTATCAGCGCCTCGCTCTGTATTGTTTAGGCACAAGGCTTGGTCCTAGCGGCGCCTAGTCCTAGGCACGTGCCCAGGCGCGACTTTAATAACACCATCAAAATTGTAGAAAAAATTATCAATGAAAAATTGACCAGCGTCAGAATGCATTCCCTAAACAATTTTAGCAATGTTTTTCAGTGTTATTAAAGGCGCGCCTAGGCTCAGGATCAACTAGGCTCACCCCCCGTGCCTCAAAAGGCACAAGGAGAGGCTCTGTTGAAAGGCACGCACCTAGGCTCAAGGTCAGGCGCAGAAAAGACGCGCCTGGTTGAATCCATGTGCAATTATGTGCATGGCATGCATGCACTTGATATTTTCAGCAATATGATTAAACTATTAAACGGATTTGATTAGTGATTGCAATAGTCTTGAATATTAGCACATTGATTGGAAAATTTTTACATTCAAAATTATTTGTTATAAATCTTAGGTAAGACCATATGAGTAAATTGTGGGTTGGATTTGATGACTTTGATGTTATTTCAACTATTACATGATTCAGTAAGTTTTCTTCTCTTTCTTGATTTGCACTTTTCATACTGATTTACAAGCATGTGCACAAGCACACGGATGAAATAACACATTCATTATTTATTTTTTGTTTGTTATAATATCATATTTGATATCTTATAACTAGTTATTAAATTTAAACTATACATATTAGAAGGTGTAATATATTTCAAATAACCTATTTAGAGCCGTAACTGAAACCTACAAGACCACAATATTTTTTTTGCTGCAACAACGATCTATCCAATGTGTCTAATGCGGAAAGATTCATTTTCTTAGTCTAGTTATGCGTGTTTTGAATATAAATATATATATATGCGCATTACTTCAATCAGGCGCGCACCTTGAGTTGTGCCTTGCGCCTAGGTTCTAGGAGACCTTTGCGCCTCATGTGCGCCTTGAACCTTTCAGAATACCGTGTTTTTTTCTCTTTTCCCAAGATCACCACATCCCATCAAGTGAATTCTACCGCTTACCTTTAGTACTAATGTCATCCATGTACCACAGGATGCCCGCCACGCTTAAAATCTTACCTAACATTGCCTATGACCAAAAAAATTAAGTTACAACTATATGAGTAAATTGTGGGTTGGATTTGGTGACTTTAATGTTATTTCAACTATTACATGATTCAGTAAGTTTTCTTTTCTTTCTCGATTTGCACTTTTCATACTGATTTAGAAGCATGTGCACAAACACACGGATTAAATAATACATTCACTATTTTTTTGTTTGCTATAATATCATATTTGATATCTTATAACTGGTTATTAAATTTGAACTATACATATTTGAAGGTTTAATATATTTCAAATAGCCTATTTAGAGCCGTAATTGAAACCTACAAGACTACAACATTTGTTCTGTTGCAACAACAATCTATCCAATGTATCTAGTGATAAGATTCATTTTCTTAGTCTAATTATGCATGTTTTGTATATATATATATATATATATATATATATATATATATATATATATATATATATATATATATATACATCTTACTTCAATCAGGCTCACGCTTTGAGTTGCACCTTGCGCTTAGGCTTTAGGAGAAGACCTTTACGTCTCATGTGCGCCTTGAACCTTTCAGAACACTTTTTTTCTCTTTTTCCAAGATCACCACATCCCATCGCCGCCATCGGGTGAACTCTACTCACTTACCTTTTGTACTAATGTCATCCATGTACCATAGTATTCCCGCCACGCTTAAAATCTTACCCAACATTGCCTATGAATAAAAAATTAAACATAAACAACGCAGGCAAAACCAAGCTCATTATTATGGATTCTATCAAACTTTCATCCCATAATCTCACAGGCAGGGCCAAAACTGAATAAGCCTTGACAGCATGCGTGATGAAAGAAATGCTTTTTATATGTCGATAGCATTCCAATTAATAAAAAATATATATCAAATAGGTCTCTGGTACTTAAATCCGCAAGCATATCAAATGGTCCATACACCATGAACTACACAATCGATGCATCACAAAGAATAAGAACCATCGCCATCAAAAAAAGGAACGGCCGATCGTATCATGCCAACAGGAATGGACGGAACCCTCGTACCTAAGCTGATTGCATCCGGGCAAGGCTAGAAAACCAGCACACATAATAACCTACAGCCCACAACAAAAGCATCAGAAAGAATCAATCCTTTCAAGTCATCAAAAAAAAAATTCTCCAGCTCTCATGAAGATTTACAAAAGCCCCAATAAAAAAAATAAACAATTTCTACGAGATGGGAGGCTTCGAAGAATTAGGGAACTTACCTAACACCGAGGGAACTCAAACCCCCAACCGCCGATTCGATCAAGCCCTTCTCTCCGCCAAATCTCCAGCAGGGGGGAGATGCCTTCGAAACCTGCAGGTTTGAGGGCAGCAGAAGAGACAAACCCTAAGACACGGAGAGATCGTTCCATGACAGAGGAAAGAGAAAGAGAGGAGTCGCCACATTTCTAGGGTTAGGGTTTCCTCCACGACAGCAGCGCGCAGAACCCTCGGTGAAGAGGAGAGAGCTCGGGGTTTTGAGCTGACGCTCGGAGAGAGAGACGGATTTTGGTGGTCCTCAGCATGTGCGCAAATGAGAGAGACAGAGAGAGGAACGAAGACAAGGGAGGAGAGAAATTTTTGGATTTTGGGGGTGTCCGAGTTGTACGAGGCTTCTTCTTAACCGTCCGATCGAAAAAGGGTCGACGTAATCATGAGCGTGGCGCCAGGCTTGCATAAAGGGGGAGACTCCACTGGTTAAAGGCTTGGAGGGATTTGTTTTCATATAACCCCTTAATAGTTAGGGACGTCATAATATACCCCTCAATTTTTAAGTTTATGAGTAACCCTTTACATATTCTGATGCAAAAAAATCCCGCACGGGCCACATTTATATAAACCTCTTCTGAACTATGGGGATAGTTTCACATTGTTTTCTCAACTTTTTTTGAACAAATAAACCCCCAAACTATCAAACTAATACATGTTCACCCCTTCGTTAATTTTTCACAGTTAGTTTCACAAAATGATTGATTTGGTCAATATTATATTTTTTCTTCAGATATTACCTCTCTCTCTCTCTCTCTCTCTCTCTCTCTCTCTCTCTCTCTCTCTCTCTCTCTCTCTCCACATCAAGGGGCCCGACCACCACTACCTTCTCCCTTCCTCTCCAACCTCCTAAAGCATCTTAGGCTCCCCTGATCACTAACGACGTTACGCAAAGCCCCCGGCCCAATCCCATGGCAGCCATCCACCTCTCATTCCCTCGCACCACCTCATACCCCCTGCTACTTGGGCCCCATGCCAGCCGCAATCCACGCATGCACCGGAGGCTCCGATGAGGCAGGCTGGCGGTTGTCCCAGCTTGAGAAGAAGAAGGAGAGGGAGGGTTGTAGAGTAACCTCTCTCCCCCTTTCGGTTATGTTTTAAGGAAATAAGAGGGGTGTTTTAGTCATTTGGCACACTCTATCTATGGATGACAACGATTTCAAATTGGTCCATAGTTTAGGAGTACGATTTTGTTCCAACCTCCTTAAAGAGGTTGGATGTTCTCGGTCTCTCTCATTGGTCCATTCCAAGGATATGTTTGTCATTTCATACTGTTTATCATGGTAAAATGACCAAAAGCCCTCGATATGGACCAATGAGAGAGACCGGGAACATCCAACCTCTTTAAAGAGGTTGGAACAAAATCATACTCCTAGGTTGGGGGTATATTTGTTCAAAAAAAAAAATTTGAGGGACCAATGTGAAACCAACCCCATAGTTCAGAGGAGGTTTATGTAATATGTTCTAAAGTTTATTCATTTAGGCAAAAAGATAACGATGGGGATATTTTATTAAATATCAGAATATGTAATGGGATTATTTATAAAACTTAAAAGATGAGGAGGCTATTAGTAATATCAATATTTAATAGATAGATATATGCAAAATTTCTTGAAGTGAACATGGACAGCAAAAGAAAATTTTCAAATTAAGTTTTTTTTTAATGTTAGAAGCGCTCATGCAAGAAATTGTTGATTTATATAAAATCCCCATTTTTTAGGATTCTTTACAAATCAATCCTAAAATTTTCCTTATTTACATATAACCCCCTATTAAAGTGATATTTATATACAAACCCCTCAATTCATTCAAATATTATATATTGACCCCTGCAATTAGTAGCTATCCAAAAGGAAAGTATTTTTTATTTCATCCTTAATAATTTACCTAAACTCTGTAAATACCTATCCAATGTGAGAATTTTTCATATTAGGTCTAAATTAAATTCGGGTTATGTCTGTATTTGTTTTGGATTAAGTCCACGTTCAATGAATATATATATCGATTTTAATAATTAAAATCATGGGCAAATCAGCTATTTTTTTCTTTAGATTAATAAAATAACAACTGAATGAAGAAATATTTTGAAATATTCCTTTATTTTGGATGCCAACTAACAGTAGCGGTTGATATATAAAAATTGAATAATTTAAGGGATTTATATATAAATATTAATTTTACAGAAATTTATATGTAAATAAAGAAGCTTATAGAGGTCGATCTATAAAAAACCCTTTTTTAAAAATTTTTAACTGCTACAAATTCAACAATGCCATGAGCTGTTAGTTCATGTCACGTTCAAAATGACCACACTACTCAATACTCTCGTTTTCAGAAAGTGGACATACTCGTGGTAAGCCGAAAGTAAGAACCACATAGGATCTCCACCGACCAATGTCATCATCAAAGATATGAAAGGGGGTGTTTGTCATCATTCTGGAACAATCTATTTCATTCTGAATTTTATGATTTGAAAATAATGGCTAGTAATTATTCTGGTGGAATGAAGGATTTGGAAACTAAAAAATATCAGTCGGGCTGTTTCCATGCCAACTGAAAAGCTTGACTATCAAATTGCATTAGAAATAGTAATTGACGATAATAACCTCTTCTGGAAGAGGATTAAGGGGAACAGTTGTTCCACATACGAAACACCCCCGAAGTATCCGATGATATTTACGATTACAATTATTCAAATTCTTGATTTTCACTACCGTTAGATCTGTTAAACTATGTGTGATGCATAAGCTCTTTTTTTTTTTTTGTACATAGTGAGGGCCCTAGTTAAATCCAGAAGTCACCACCACATGGTGAAACCACACACAGCTATCGAGGCCGAACCGGTCAAGATAGCGGGCCACCTGGCCCATAGAAAATCGCCACACCAACGAACAGAAGCACCACACCGAGCGGAGAAAGGCCCACCTGGCCACAGAAATACGCCACCCGAGAGGTAGGAAGGGGACCACCTGGCCCCCAAGATATTGCCACACTATCGAGCGAGAACGCCACCACGAGCAGAAGCGCACGGTACCACTACCAGCTGGGGGGGGGGGTGATTAAGCTTATGTATATCTTTGTTACTCTGATTGTTTGGTCGCCAAATTTAAATTATAGCAGACAAGATTAGGTTGAGATTAGAAAATCCATTACAAAGCTAATGTACAAGCTGTCTTTCTGTCTAGATGTGCCTTTCAATCTATTATTTTAGTTTTGCTACAACATGACATGTATTTAGTTTAGATGTGGTATACGATGTATATGATTGATGGTCCCCTTACATATTCTAACTTATAATTTAAGCTCTAGTACGACATATGTACGTATTTATTTTGTCTAAATTACGTGGGGCTCCCATGCAATTCTGGTATTTACATTGGCCTCCCTTGTCGGTATTGCCCTCCTAACTTGATTAATGGAGCAGACAATAAGTCCAAAATACCCTTAAGTTAAATCGGTAAATAGTTTTGGATATTCTCCTAGGGTAGTTTTGGGTTTTCAAAAAAAATTATTGTGATAGCCAACAGTTCTAGAGAGAGAAACTAACGGCTCCATACAGAAAGGGGAATCTGTTACTGCCAACTAAAGCAGACGGGATATCAGTGTAAATATTAGAACTGCAAGGAAGGTCCATATAAATTAGGTAAATCTCAGGAGAGGTCAGTGTATAATATACCCTTAATGATAAGGTTATCCCCTTTGTTCATCATACATGGCAAGAGACTATTTCTCCTCGAAATTCAAACGAGTAGCATAAGTCTTTGCTGAATATCAATTTTCCGTGTAAGATCGACAAGGGTGGCAATGGGCCGTGTGGGGCTGGGTTCTTGTGGTGTCTAGTTTCGGATCGTGTACAAAAAACCTAGACCAGGACCCAACCCGTTTAACTAATTGTGTCTAGACCCTAAACCCATACCCGACCCGCTTATAAACGGGTAGACCCGTTAGACCCGTTTACCACACGGGTCTATTCAGTTGACCTGATCTGACCCAATCCAACTAAACCTGACCTGACGCTATAAGACCCATTGGTACTACATACTACAGTATCAGATTGCGGGTAGACCCGACCTGACCCAATAAGACCCATTGGTACTACATACTACAATATCGGATTGCAGGTAGACCCGACCCGACCCGTTGAATTTTAAACGGGTCTTCTCGGGTATACCATGTCCAGACCCTAAATCCGGACCCGACCCGTTTATTAAACGGGTCTATCGTGTCAATCCGTTTACGACCCGAACCCGTTTAGCCCAGACCCACTAACTTCGTGTCGTGTCGTGTATGCGTGTCGGGTCCAGAATTGCCAGCCCAGAAGATCAATAGCCGCAATTGATATTCAACCCCATATCTTTTTTCCATTTGTGTTTTTCCACTGAATCTCCCAAACAAAAGTTATCATTACATGGTGTGAACAGCTTACAAGTACAATATGATCCAATTTAAAAGATGCAATTTACAAGAGGAATCAACTATGACACAGTAGAGAGACCACCATGTAAATCCTCATAGCTGATCTTCACAAGGCTTTGATTCCAGCCCTCTCTCCCTCATCAACCTCCTCACCTCCTCCTCATCCTCCGGCCTCCCCGCGTCCCGGTATATCTTCATCATAAGCTCAAAGTTGCGCTCGTTGTCAGGCTCCAACTCAAACAATCTCTCCGCGGCAACCTCTCCGATGCCAACATGACCGTGCACCGAGCAAGCGAAGAGCAGAGCTCCCCACGCCGTCAGGCCACCATCGAACGGAACCCGCTTCAGTACAAGCTCGTAAGCTTCCTCGACCAACCCCGCCCTTCCCAACAAGTTCACCATGCACCCGTAATGCTCCATCCCGGGCATTATGTGGTACCTCTCCTCCATCTCGGATAGCAACCTCCAGCCATCCTCCACCAAGCGCAAATTCGCGCAGGCCGACAGCAGTGCCACAAATGTGACTCGGTCTGGCGGCAGCCCCGAATCCACCATTCGTCGAAACAATTCAAGCGCTCGACGCGAGGGGTCTTTATGATGAGCAGAGATTATAGCATTCCACGACACTAAATCCTTTTCTGGCATTGAGTCGAAGATCGTTCTCGCAAGTCGCAATCGGCTACGCTTGGAGTACATCCCTATCAATGAATTGGCAACCGAGAGATTACACTCCAGTCCTCGACGAAGAGCCCAACCATGTATCTCAGGCCCAAGCTTGCCGGAGAAGGAGACACCGGCTAGCATGGAAGAGATGGTGACAGGGTCAGGTTCGATCCCTGCCCGGAGCATTTCTCTGCATGTGTCGAACGCCTCGAGCAAGAGCCCGTGTCGGATGTAGCCCGTGAGCATCGAATTCCACGAGATCGGATCACGGTCCGGAATATTGTCGAAGACCCTCCGGGCCCTGACAATGTCGCCGCATTTTGCGTACATGTCGACGAGGGCGTTGAGGACGAAGGCGTCGGTGGCGAGGCCGGAACGGACGGCGTGGCGGTGGACGGCCTCGCCGTGGCTGACCGACCCGAGCCCCGCGCAAGCCTTGAGCACCCGGGGGAAGGTGAAGCGGTCCGGGTCGACGCCCTCCTCCTCCATCTGGTGATAGAGCGCCATAGCGTCCTCGAAGAGCCCGAGCTCGGTGTAGCCGGCGATGAGGGAGTTCCATGCGAACGCGGCGGCCCTGTTCCTGCTCGGCATTTGGTCGAACAGGTGGTGGGCCTCCTCGACAAGGCCGAAGGACGCGTAGAGGCGGAGGAGCTTGGAGGAGAGGCCCGCGTTGCCGTGGAGGATGGAGTTGGGGATGAGGCGGTGGAGGCGGACGCCGTGTTGGAGGGACCGCGAGCGGGTGCATGTCTCGAGGAGGGAGGAGAGGATGGAGGGGTCGAGGGCGGTGCCGCGGGCGACGGAGGATTGGAGGTCGTCGAGGACGCTGTCGAGGGCTTGGTCGCGGGTGACGGTGTAGGGGGCTGTGGGGAGGAGGAGGGGAGTGGGGGATGATTTGGGGTAGGGGAGGTGGGAGTGGCGGCGTCTGTGGTCTTGGTGAAGGTGTTTAGGCGGTCTCCCCTTGGCTTTGTCTTTCTTTCTCTGCTTGCTTCTGTGTTGAAGGGAAAAGGTTAGGCACAGGGGAGCCAGGAGAGTGACGGCCATTTGGAACCCAATTCAGCCCAATCTTGGAAAGGAATACTCATTAAGAAATCATAAAGTAATACAGTAAAAAATATGACCATATTATGGTTGGAGACGAGCATGAAAAATGAAAGAACTTTCTTCTGCACATTATCTTCATTGTTTTGTAACACTTTCTTCCCCCTCTATTTTCACCATCTATGTTACTATTTATTTTAATTTATTGATAGGGGTCTAGACTGAATCCCCCCGCATTCTCTCTCTCTCTCTCTCTCTCTCTCTCTCTCTCTCTATATATATATATATATATATATATATATATATATATATATATATATATATATATATATATATATATATATATATATGAGTTTTGATCACCTGCGGGACATCCCGCACTGAAGAAATGCGGGACAGATTGTGGGCCGTTCGATTCACTTCGATCGGACGGCTGGAATTCATTACGATCGAAAAACCGGGTTGTTACTGTGGCGGCCACCGTAACAGCGAATTTTTGGTCGGGGTGAATCCCATCCGTTTGATCGATTGATCGAACAGCCCAAACCAATTTTCCATTTTACTGTAGCGGCTACAGTAACAGCGAAAATTGGTCTGAACCGTTCGATCCATCGATCAGACGGATGAGATTCATTCGGATCAATTTTCGCTGTTATTGTAGCCGCTACAGTAACATCGAAAATTGGTTTGGGCCGTTCGATCAAACTGATGGGATTCACCCGAACCAAAAATTTGCTGTTACTGTGGCTGCCACAGTAATAGCCCGATTTTTTGGACGGAATGAATTCCAGCCGTCCGATCAAAGTGAATCGGACGACCCACAATCTGTCCCGCATTTCTTCCGTGCGGGACTTTCGCAGGTGATCAAAACTCTCTCTCTCTCTCTCTCTCTCTCTCTCTCTCTCTCTCTATATATATATATATATATATATATATATATATATATATATATATATATATATATATATATATATATATATATATATATATATATATATATATATATATATATATATATATATATATATATATATATATATATTGAGAGACAGAGAGAGAGAGGAATGCTACAGTGCACTGTGAGCTGCGGGTATTTTGACCCCCCAAAAACTTTTGGAATTTGATAAAATTTTGTAAGGTTGTTGTTTAGGATAAGATGATCATCCTTACCAATTTTCATCAAATTCCAAAACTTCTAGGGGGGTCAAATGGTCGAATCAAAAGCTATCGTCCATAGTCATCGTTAAAATCTGTAACCTTTGCTTCGACCATTTGACCCTCCTAGAACTTTTGAAATTTGATGAAAATTGGTGAGGATGATCATCTTATCCTATACAACCACCTCACCAAATTTCATTAAATTCCAAAACTTTTTTAGGGTGTCAAAATACCTAAAACTATATATATATATATATATATATATATATATATATATATATATATATATATATATATATATATATATATATATATATATATATATATACACACACACACATACATACATACATATAGGGGCATGCTATGCTGCGGCATGCGGTACGTGCGGCACCTTACCGCAGCCGTCTGATGCACGCGCTGCGTGCATCGCATGCACACAGCGGTGCATCAGACGGCTGCGGTAAGGTGCCGCACTTATCGCATGCCACATTATAGCATCTCTCTCTCTCTCTCTCTCTCTCTCTCTCTCTCTCTCTCTCTCTCTCTCTATATATATATATATATATATATATATATATATATATATATATATATATATATATATATATATATATATATATATATATATGGGAAAGGGTAGCCTACTCCATGGAGTAGGCTACTTACCTACTCCATGGGTTAAATGGATGCCACATGGTACTTTTTAACCGGAGTTAAAACTTTGTCAACTTAGGTTCACCCCTCCCAACAATTGTCAAGAAAAGTTTTTTGAGAAAAACACATGCCAAGTGGCATTTTTAGCATGCCAAAAAAAAAAAAATTATGATGCACAGTTTACCGTTAAATTTGCTACAATTTGATCGGGTTGATTTAGATTTTTTTCTTCGGATTTTTTTTTATAATCCTAATCTATCCATAATGGATTGACCATACATTCACAAAATACCCAATTAAAAAGTGTCATGTGGCATCCATTTAACCCATGGAGTAGATAAGTAGCATACTCTATGGAGTAGGCTACCCATATATATATATATATATATATATATATATATATATATATATATATATATATATATATATATATAAATCAAGAACTTATGAAACCTCTATCTAATGATTTAAAAATTGGTGTAAAAAATTGAGTGCAAAAAAAGTGTTTATTAAACCTGACCTATATATAGGTCAGGTTTAATAAACACTTTTTTTGCACTCAATTTTTTACACCAATTTTTAAATCATTAGATAGAGGTTTCATAAGTTCTTGATTTTTTGTGAGCAAAACCACCTTGTCTTAGATAACACATTCACAAAAAATCAGATTTGGACTGTTATCAAATTAAAAAAATACACAATCAATATCTATTTAAGTACAGATGGGATTCAGATCAGAATCTTGATCATGGACAGTACATTAAACGGTTGTGATATCGTTTTGAGTATCAAATCCACAAAAGAACAGTTGATTCCTAACTTGGCACTCAGAAGGACCAAGATAAAATCTGAGTCTCGATCGGAGTACTAACTGTTCGGTCCTTAGTTCTAATACAATCTAATCTAACAATGGCTAAAATACTATGCGATAGTTTGTCGAATTGGGTTCTTAACGGATCTGGCCTAAATCCACATCCGATTTGCTAAGTAAACAGTCATCAGATCAAAAAAATCTGAAATGTGACAAAAATCCAGACCATTGACAGGTCTACATGTAATGCATTATATCATTCATCAGCAGCTAATATTAAACAGAGAAAATAAAATCTGCACAGAAAATTATGAAGAATATTACTTCCAATGCCTGAAAATTAGACTTATCAAAAGATAATTCCTAAATGTGAATCACATGATTCAAGAAATGTTACAAAAGGGTGACAAAGAAATGAAATTTAAAAGTAATCAATTACGGGTTGGAGCCCAATAAATAATAAAAAAAAATGGATCCAAACGTGGAACAGACCCGATGAGAATGCAGGATCAGACAGTTCTTTACAGTCCTAACGAAATCTTACCTCAATATTATTCCTTAGAAAAAAATCTCCAGAAACAACCAAAATACATCCCGAAGGCCCACTAATTTGGTCAAAAATCCTCAGACAACATGCAATGCAAGTACGAGTCAGCAAGATGTGATGCATCAGATGCCTGCAGGCATTGGACTTCCTATATTTCCTCCCCCTCATGAAGCCTGCATCAGTTCAGCTTACAAGTATGATAATGGTACAAATACAAAATCTACAGGCATCTACCATTTACACAAAATTACAGCTTTTCATCCGCATCGATTTCCGGAACTCCATCTCCAAAAAAAATTGGCTTCGAAAAATAGCCCCGCAGCTTAAATCCGCCGGAATCACCTTCCGGCCGGAGCAAAAAAAAAAAACAATGATCGTTTTGTAACAGATGGAATGCCACGGTTTTTATAGCAGGGTTCTGTACAATGTCTCTGGGATTCAGTCAAGAATATCCGAAGCAAGATAGGTTGATCCTGATGCTCGTTTGGCCTCGGCAATCTGAAGGGCCATGAGAGACCTGTATGTCGCTAGTTCAGCGTTCGACATGAACATCTGGGCTCGACTCCGGAGATGAATGGCGGACTCCACAGCTCGGTTCGCAGCACCTTCCGCTTCCTGGACCCTACGCATGGCCCCCTGTTTCGCTCCGGCTGCGTATATTTACCAAAATAGCCGTCAGGCTTTGATTGAAGCTCAAATCAGCACAATAGTCCATGCACAAGTCAAACTCTTAAGACTAACTCATGTCAAAGACCAGGTATTATATTTTTCAGTCAACAAACAAATTTACCAAAATACCAATGCATTTGCTAGTTAGAAAGAGAATTGCTTCTACAGGATCCAAATCCGCATCTTTATCCTAGAAGGAATTTGGGATCCAAAACTGAATCAAAAACTGCAAACACACTGAAGATAAAGAAGTACTGTGTGGATTGATTGAATGTAGTTTCTCCTTTTCACTTCTGTTCATGTGAAACGGAAATGTAAGGATGACTAATGTGCACTACGAAAACTGCAAATACACTGATGATAAGGAAGTACTGTGTGGATAATGACATCCTGCTAAAAAATTTATAGAACAAAAGAGATGCCAAAAAAAAAAAAAGAACCCAACGATCACACCGGAAGTTGCAAGCATTGTTGATTAGACATAATAATATATGCATGATTACACGTAATCATGTGTTTGATTGATCAATTAGATACAAATTTGGCACTTAAATTGTTCTAAAGTTGCTGTTGTACACTTGTACCAAATTATTTTTGGGTGGGAAAACTCATGTCTGCTCGAGAAGGTTTGGATAAAACTCCTGTCTTCGAATTAATTTAGATGATGCAAGCTAAATAGCTAATCTTGACCTTCCTGTCAACATCTCCTGTGGATGTAGAGCACGAATCTTGCAAATTCGATCTTTTGATATTGAAGCGGTGGATTAATTGTTGTATCGTTCATTGACGCTTCACGGCACGACGATCAAAAGGATCCCAAATTAATGCATGCCTAATATCATAACTTAAAAAAAATGAATCCAACACTGGTCAGAAATGGTATCAAATCCTCCCCTCCCCTTTGGTTCTTTTACTGAATTGAGATATCAAATGATACACTCCTTGATTGATGGCGCTCGTTCCATGATTTCATCAGAAGATGGGACGTCCTTCAAAAGTGGATGCATATTTGTGACTTTCAACACTGACTCCTCTTGAGGATCATCCGCGATTATGTCAATGACTTCCTCCACAAACTCTTGACTAGAATCCTCCGCGAGCATCTCTTCGACAAAATCATCGAAAGTGGAGAAGGCGAATTCTAATCAATGATAGGAGATTTTTTTAATAGATGATCTATGGAGAAAAACTCTAACTTCCTCTTCGAAATTTCTTCAGATACATTCACATGCATCTCTTTCGACTCTGCATCGAAGAGGGGAGACAAACTACAATCAACAGTTGGAGGTTCCCTCGAGATGACTTCTACAAAGATAGATCATTTGTATTCCTTAAAGCCACTTCCGATGAATTCACAGGCTTGGATTAGTAAAGGGCAGGGTTTTAAATATCGGCCGATACCGGTACGTACCGGCCGGTACGTACCGGTTTTGGCCGGTTCGAGACCGGTACTGCATCCGATCCCGATACCTGGCCCGTACCGACCGGTACCGGTACGTACCGATCCGTATCGGCCGGTTCAGGCCGGTACGGACCGGTACCGACAGATTTTCTTTTTTTTTTTTGGTTTTTTTCGGGTTTTTTTTTCTCAACCGGTATCGGTCCGTATCGGCCGGTACCGGTACGTACCGGCCGGTACATACCGGTTCGGGGCCGACCGATACCGCGACCGATACCGTGATTTTAAACCTTGGTAAAGGGTAATAGATGTGAGTGTTCGTCCCTTCTGGATCTCAAGTCGCATATAGTCAAATTGAAGTGGGAAATCAAAAGGTTGAAACACTTGCGTGAAATGCTCACCTTGTTCTTGCAACATCTTTATTTGCTTGTGTTGGGCACTTTCTGCTATGGATTAGGATCGTCTTCTTAATAAAATAAGAAGAGCTGTCACATTCCAATTGATGAAAGGAAAAAAATGATAGAATAATGTAGGATCATTGTTACGCCATCCACAACAAAGGAAACAAGATGGCGTCACAAAACTCTTCTAAAAAAATTCAGCAATAACTGAAATATAAATTTTATTCATGAAAAAAACTGATTACATAAGCATAACTAGGACTAATCCTAACCCAACTAGGACTCAAACCTAAAAATTAGGGGCACAAATTTAATAGGAATAATACCACTAATCTTTCTCAACATGTTTTCCTATTTTCCTAATTTTTTAATGGTTTTCTAAGGTGTTTTATTTTTTTCCCTGACTTTTGGAATATATTTTTGAATCATTTTTTGCATATAAGATTTGAGCAAAATAAGATTAGTGAACTTCTATTTAGGATCTAGTGGGCTTTGGACAATGATTTTTAGAATATAAATCGTGTCTTAATCGTAATTCTTGTCCCCTTCTAGCCATATTTCCTTTGTTATCAACATACCGAAAACTAAAGCGCATCGAATTTTGGCTCAAAGTCATACTCGCATCGTAAATTGCTGGAAATAATTCAGAAAGGATCCAACTTCCTACTATCCAGAAATATAACCATTATAAAATCAGCAACTAAGCTCATTAATGGCACCTGACAATGCCTAATGGCACCCAATTGACCAATTAGATACAAAGTTTGTCACTGAAGTGCCCTAAAAATGCTTCGTCAACAAGCTTGATTGGTAAATATATAAATTACATAATAAATCTGCAGTTGTTTATGGTGGTGTTGAGTACTTAGTGTATGCTTACAATCTGATGAGTAGACTTTAATTATGTTGCTTTTTGTAGATATTATAGTCCCAACTGATGTTAAGCATGCACTTTAGTGCACTGGACACAGGGTACCAAAAGAACCCTTTTGAGATATACTCATTTTACTGTCTAAATCATGGAATTTTATTTCAAATGAGTTTTCAAACTATTACTGTGTGCAAGGTGTAGTAGTAGGCTCACACCAAGTACAACCGTTTTTACACAGATTTCCCGATAGTCTCATTGGTATTGGTGAAACATGAGGTTGTAGTTGGCCTCCCTCCCTCCCTCCCTCTCTCTCATGTAATATGCAGATTATTTTCTCCATAAAAAGATTGTGGATATTGGTGAAAACCTGAAGGTTCTAATGCTCTGGAAGATAGCAGAGTCTGATAAGATGGTTCGAAATATAAGACATAGCAAAATTTTATTTCCTTTCACAGTTTTTTTCTTTTTCTTTTACATTATAATTGCTGAAAATTTTCCTTTGCCATTAGCGTGGTTATCACAAAATGGTGTCCCCAACCAAACCTTAAAAATATTTTCATTTTTCTCGTCTTTCCTCTGGAAAAAAGGAATTTGTTTTTGGCACAACATTAATTTTCACTTTCCACACAAAATGGCCAAAAAAATTAAGAAGAGAGTTTTCCAAATTAGTATCCATAAATCCTACCCATTTATTTCACCAAATATGTTGCCCTGAACTTTTCCAAATCTTTTTTCAACATTCCAAACCCTATATATATATATATATATATATATATATGATTTTGTGGCATCAAACAATTGCAAACATCCTTTACCTTCTAGAAAACCTTTCCCTTATCCATGGAAAACTCTTTTGATTGCATTAAAACATGCTCTCAAATAGAAAAGTAAAAGGAAAGCAAAAAAATATGAAGAAAATCATCATTTTTCAAATTGTTCGTGTCAAAAAGGCATTAGTGTGGGTGCCACACGAGGTTACCCACTTTTAAATTTGCCGTCGGTGTCGCCGTGCCGGCGTCATCATCATGCAAGTCTTATCCCATCAATATGAGGTCGTCTATGAGGCTGTCAACAATCTAATATTGGTGATGAACACCTAACATATATAACTTGGCAAGAGAGCATGCCAAGAAACCTAATGGATAGTTGGCAGGCAACAAGACCTACCTTATCGGTTACGTGGTTTGACATCATGCAAGTTAAGGGGGAGCAGAAGCCACTTCACCCCTTGTAGTGTGCTATTTTACAGGGATTCTTCTGTAACCAAACAGACTAACTCTAAATACTAGAATAGTAAATGGATAGTAATCAATTCATCACAAGGAAACCATAAAGGCTGTTCAAGGGTCCACCTGGACTGATATACAATTTCCATTGATTTAGACCAGGTCATACAGGCCGTACTCGGTAAGTAAAAATTTTATTAAAAAAGACAGATGAGAAAGCCTAATAGAATGCCTTTGATGATAAAACAAGCTATTAGAAGCCAAAAAGAATTACTTGAGAGCAGAGTAAACAAGGGAAACAGCTAGTGTAATAAAAAGAACGTACTTTGTAAGAAAGACTCCTGCTTGCCTCTTCCAGTCTGGCTTCGTTGCCTCGTAAAAGATCTTTTTTTTCGAAGAAATGGCTTCTGTATCAATTGTGCTCTCCTCAAGGGCGGTCCCTGTTGAGAAGTAGTTTTAAGTTATGCAATGTAATTGGTAATATCAATCTATCAAAAGCAGAGTCAGAAGCCATTAAAAGGTTAAGCACCAAATAACTACCATGCGAAAGCACCTAAACCTTCTACAAACTGCCTGCAAAGAAGATGCAAGAGCGTTTTTTTTTAAAAAAAAACTAGACTGTGCCATTATCAAACCAAAAAAATAGTAGCAATAAGAACAAGCACAATAGCAAAGGAAAAGCATCAACAAACAGCAAATGTAAATAGCTTTAACAACATAACAAAAGACGACAAACATTAGAACCCTAAGACTTTTGACCAAAATGCAAGATGAGCTATATATATTTGAAGCAAACATCAATAACCAATACACCAACTAGGAAAATACAGAATGACAGCACAAGGTAAGAAGCTCCTAATATAGTTGCTATACACAATATAGACAATTGATGACTGCAATTGTGCATTGATCATTGAATCCGTTTGGTCAAAAATATGATAGTGTTGACATAACTGTCAACAATTCAGACAAGAACAATACTTGCCTATGCGCCAGGGTGTAGCCCGGCGACGCCCCCTGCATCCGACAAGTCATATCAGATCATGCTCCTTGCTTGTGGCGAATAAAGTCCCACGGACCATGTACATTAGATTAGCAAGTTTTCTTACTGCTAATCCTATACCAAAATGCCATTCCCGTCTGCGGAGCTTTGTTCACCACAAGCAACGTGTGGGATCTTATATGTGCCATTGGATGCAGAGGGGTCACCTAGGCAACAACCAGGGGAGTAGCCAAGTGTTTTTCTTCAGATATGGAATCAAACAAATTCTTAATTCAGAGGGCATCTCACTTGATCCAGCAAATAAATCAAGAGAACATATCAAAATGCATCCATAAACTTACATAAGATCTTCAATCCAACAAGTGTGAAACTGCAGAAACAAATGACCGTTAAACAACGGTGTTTGACCGTTACATGCTTCACTATTCCAATAGTGTGCACACATTTCACCGGAAGACAGTGAGCGTGTTGTCCAAGCTAGTCAGTTCATAACCCTTTTATTTTATCTGAGATTGCACATAATGGAAAGTGTTCGTGAGAATTTTCCCGAACTAACATGTAGGTTATCAAAAATGCACTTAAGCAGATTAAGAGAGAAAATTACGCAAAAGGAAATGTTTAGAATCACTAAAAAGCCTAATGATATAAAATAATTAGAATAAAAAATCGGCTTAGGAGTTAGGACTCCTAAAAGGTATGTTTAGAACTATGTATTAGACTTAAAATATCTTTCTAATAAGATCACTTGTGTATAAACCCAAAGAGAGTTGAACAAAGGAAACATGTTAGTGCAAGTTTCATTGGAGTCTAAAGTCTAATGTTAAAAGTGTAAATACCATTCTAGTGTAATATTATTGTACTTAACTGTGGGGACCACACCATGTCATGAGTACTTAGATAGAAACCACGGATTCCATTTATACTGAACCAACAGACCTCATTCATCTCGATATATTTAGCAGCCCTAACTCTAAGTAGTAGGAGAATATCATCTTTATGCTTTCCACCATAAATGTCTTCTCAAATAACATGGTACCAGAGCTGTTGGGCTTCCTTCATTTGGCATATGAGGGGGGTCATTGTCAATGATTTAAGAGAACAAATCATCGAGCAAGCTAGTGGATCACCCTTCTCAAGGTTCTTTAGTTTCTGCAGAACTTGCTAGAGCCTGGCTGTCAGTTGACAGAGTTCAGATGCCAATCACCCCAGTTCACAAAAACTTGGGGGTTTATTTTCCCTTGGTCTCACTTCCCAATAAAATCAGATTGAGTTACTGAATGTTGTCAGACTGAAGGCTAGAAGGTTCACTCAGCCCCTGAACCACAAAGACTTCATATATTCAGACTTGGTTCACTCTCTTCTGAGTTTTTCCACCTATCACCTAAATCCACTTCCTTCGATTCTCTGACCAGTCTCTCAAATCGGAGTACATATTAGCCTCTATATTACTCGACCAGCTTCGATTCATTATCTCTCTTAAGTCAATGGATAAATAGGACTAAATCAACAAGCAGCTACACTACTCGACCAGCTTTGATTCCTGATCTCTCTCAAAATCTAATAGATGAATCGGAACTCACGCCAAGTCATACTATTTGACAAATATTTGTTATTTAGAGAGTTCTTCAAGCCATTCTCAGAAATGTTTCTGAAAAGAAATCACAGTTAACAATCCCCCTAAATGTGATCTGCGTTGCTTGCTTCTATCCTATCTTATTCGACTTTTCAGCTCTTGATGTGTCTAGAGCAGCCCTAATAGTGCTTTGAAAAAATGATGCTATTTAAAAATATTAAAACTAGCAGAGTGATCAACTATGATTAAGGAAACATTAAGGAAGATTTGTTTTCTTGTTGTCTGCGTACGGTTTTTTTTGTGTCAGTGTGTGTGTGTGTGGTGGTGCGAATGAACCGCTATGTGGCCAAAAAGAATATCAAGAGGTGCAAGGAGGATCAAAGGTGACACCGCAACAGCCAAGGGAATGATCAACCACCTAGGGCAGAGAGGAGACTAGAATGAGGAGTCAGAGAGGACAGACAATATGGAAAGGAAGATGTAAACAAGAAAATTAGTCAAAAGAGGGTGAAACAGAAAATTTTGAACTTAAGAGGAGAAAGCCTCGAAGGTTTAAGAAAAGCCAGTTACTAACCAAGGCAAATTACAGCCCCTACAAAAGAACACAGTTCTAAGGCACTACGGGGCCATCAATAGAGATTTGGATAGAAAACCAAAGTAGAAGACGCAAATATTAAAAACGATCCGAAGAAGTAAGAATTCAATGATCATGCAAACAAATTCGTATAAAACGCTCATATACACAACAGAACGGAGATCAACGCATAAGGGTGCAGTGAACCAAAACATTCCAGCAAAAAAAGAGAGAGAATGATAAACAAGGGAATAAACAAGGCTTAATGAAACTAGGATCTTAAATACCAATAAAAAGGGGTTTCAATTCAGTTTCACCAATCATGAATAGTAAATAAAAAACAGGCATCTTCATAGCTAAGAAAATGAGCCCAAAATCCAAACAAAAGGATGAAATAATTGAAAACAAAGGTAAGAGGCTCCAAAATACTCGATATCCAATGAGCCCTGGTGGGTAAATGGAGGTCAGTTGCAAGGTGGGAGCCATGACAGGAGAAATGAGCCAAAGATGAATGCCCAATGCATACTAGTTAGAATTTGTATTAAAAATCTTTTCATAATTCAATAAAAATACATCCCAAAAGTGGTGTTGCATGACAAGTTCATTTTTTGAAATTAACAATTGTTGCGCTATAGCATTAAAGTAAAGGGATTGTTGTGCTAATTGCATGCTAACACCTGGAATCTTCATATTTACATATCGACCGCTAAAAACTAGATTAGTTGTGCAAATTGATCCCTCAGATCAACTGACATCTATTTGGGGGAACATTCCAAGTAGGGGTGCAACTTGGGTCGGGTAAAACCAAGAACTAACCCAACCCGACCTAAATGGGTTGGTTTGGTTTGGGTATTTTGACCAAATGGGTTGGTTCGGTTCTAAGTTTTATAGACCCGACTAAATACGGGTTGGTTCCGGGTTGAGACTCGATAGACCTGACCCGACCCGACCCGAGAACCGAACTCATATATATTAGTCCACAGTCCACATATATGATGTCATGGGTTTGACTTGGAAGCTACATCACACTAGCACACGAGTAAGCGTTTGTTGTTTGCTAATGTTGAGCAAACTACCAAGAGAACTCAGCGTGTGGCTAAAGCCTAAAGCCCAATGTGGACCTCTAGCTTGCTAGTAAATAGCTAATAGCCATTATTTTTAAGACCAACTACCGATCCGAGAACAGGCCTGACGTAACCCAACCTTAGTGTGGGTTGGGCTAGTTCGGGTATATGTGCAATTCGGGTTGGTTCGGGTTTGAATATGGCTCCAACCCGACCCGAGTTGCACCCCTAATTCCAGGTATATTTGTAACTTATCATCACCAGATAGATGTCAACCACGGTCTGCCTTTTACCCAAGTCGCAAATGATCAGTTTACCCATAATCTCCTATAACCCAACCATCAGATCTCCATTTGCCTAACTTAGGGTTATTTATGTGATTCTCCAAGTCTAACTTCCCCTCTCTAGGTAATTATGTAAACTAAGAGAAAATTGTTTCAATAAACCCTGCATATGAAAGTAATATGAAAACCACGAATATACCTAGAATGTTACCCAAAAATGGACGTCAGTTAACCTGAAGGACAGATCTGCACAAGTAATCTAGTTTTCATGGGTTGATATATAAATATAAAGTTTCCAAAGGTTAGAGAAAATTAGTCGACTTTCCAAGGGGCAATATGCAAAACAAAACTAAAATCAAGCATATAACAAGGGAATCAAATAATGATATGAACATTCACAGTAATGAACATCAATATCTACAAGCATCATCCAACATTCCAATTCATGTAAGAAAGATCTATAAATCACAAACGCATTGGCATTAATGCAAATCACAATCTACATGATCAATAAAAAAATAACAAAAAAAAGTAAGCAAAAAGAAAATACAACAGATGTCCATGGTAGAACAATAAAATATACAAAGGTTTCCTTAAAACGAGCAAAGGAAATCGTTCCAATATTTTAGGCCTTCCCCATACAATCTAGATGCTATCCCTCATCCTACATGCACCACATCATCCATGTCCTTTCATCTCCTTTTCAATTTTTCTTCCCCTTGTACATTTCCAGATTCATAGTAAACCATCTCATCCATAATGGAACAACTACTACAAAGTATGCCTCCCCCCCTCGAGATAATTATAGAGATTAGGATATTCACCTTTTTGCAAAAAACCTCAAAGCAGATTTGGAATGGTGACTTTTTAATGGTCGCAAATGCCATAACTGATAAACCTTTAAATGCCATTGGATTCAAGAGGAGTATCAAGCGAGCATTAAAATCCGATCTTTGATTATCTACTATCTTTTTCGACTCGAAAAGAAATTTAAATAATAATAATGTTCAGAGAAAAGACCTTCGTTTTTCAACGGAGATCTTCCAAGATACTGCCAAAGTCTGACCCCCAGCCATAAAAGGAAAACATCAACAATATTTAAATATTTTGAATCCACTCCATGAAGATCTTGATTGTGAATCTCCTGAAAGAACTAGAAGATACAAATCCTTTCCCTACATTGTTGATCATGTAAGTTCACTACTCATTTACTTATCATCAATGATCCGTTCGGGGACCAATCTTCGATCCTTCCTAAACTAATATAATTTTGCAAAATGTTGTGAGTTAAGAGAGTTCCTCTAAATCTTCAACACAATGTGCAAGAGGAACCAGTATGGAAAAGTCTCGGTAGCTCGCCTTGAGAAGATCAATGAAAATTATATTTTAGAAGTTTGTGGGAGTGACCTGATAGGTTAGCCACTTAATTTATTCATAAGGCATTCAATTGATATTGCCTCTCTATTTGATACGAAATGCCCGTGAATAAAATCCATTCATAGCATTAAATATTTAGGGCTCACAAATCACTTCATAGTGTCATCAATTGTCCTCTCAAATGTTTGTGACATCTTTGGTGTCCTAAAATTACCATTGTCATTGTTAACTAACATAATTCCATCCCATATATTTTTGTCCATTAAAATACTTATAGAGAAATGTGTATGCTTAAGAGAAGAGGTTGTTAGAAGATTTTTTGAATATGAAAATGATACCATTTTTTTCCATTCTCCCTCAACTAGTATATCGATCGTCAGGCACACTCGACATGACACAGACTATAGGAAATCCGTAGCCTACCTCCCCAGTCCCCCTTTTTATCAACAACCTCCTTTTATATATCCAACCTCCTCTACCAACTCCGCACAGATCTAGTCTCCGCCAAATTAGTCTCTCCTCTTCACGTGACACTCATCTCATCCTAGATCTGGCCACCTCCTACCATATCCAACCTCCTCTCTTATCAATGGCCATCTCCTTCCTAATCGAACTATTATTCATCGATTGCCCTAGAAGCGAGACTGATTGTCGGATATTCGTTACCTACCTCCCCTCATATAGTCAGCAACATCCTCATGTGCATCCAACCTCCTCTACCAACTCTGTAAGGATCTGACCTACACCATTTTTGTCTCCCCTCTTCTTGTGATGTCCATAATCCATATCACCCTGGATCTGGTCGCCCCCATCACCCACCAACCCTTCATACTCACCCCACCCCCTAGGGTTGTCTCATGCTAAACCCAATTCGAACATCTCCTCTCCCACTTCACGCATTGGAAGCTACATTCCTTCCCCTGCCAGTGTGACCACCTATCAGTAGCCACACACCCAATAACCACCCTTCCTCCCTTGCATCCCCCCCACCCCCACCCAAAAAAAAAACAACCACCACACACACCCACATATCCATCCGCATCCCTTACAACCTCCTTCACTTCCATCCCATCCAGTAAACACGACAACAAGGCCCTATACCTAACCTCTCCTCTTACCCACCATGAAAGTGTCATAAATCCATTCTCCCATACCTCCAATATCATTGCTGACATGTTGCAACTTTTGTATTTTCTAGGTTCTTGAAAGATTCAAGATTTGTCCGAGTACATTTATGATAAAATTATCATTGTGGCAAAGACGCAGAATACTCATAAGAGCCTTCCTTACAGTCTAGGAAGCATGGACACTTCCCCAGGTCCCCCGTACCCGTGTCGGACACGTGCGCGTGCTGTGTCCCATGTGCTTCCGAGAGCCAGACACACGTCAAACATGGAAAAGACGCGCGGGACACGAGGGACTGACAAGTTGTTTGATTTAGGGTCAAGTTGGGTTTAGGGTTAAGTCGGGCCGTTATAACATAAATCGAGTATGACGGTTTCTCATTTCTTACTCTCCGTAGGGCCGCTTCTGAGGCCTCTGCTATGACCAGCGATTTGAGGTAGAAGAGGAAGAGGAACCGTCGCATTTCGACTCGGTACTCAGGAAGGATCCCGCACGTCGACCTCCTTCGTCCGGCTGCTGCCAACTCATATCAGGTATGAAACTTAAATCCTAGATCTCTTCTCTCTCTCTTTTTTTTTTTAGAAGTAGTGCGGCTAACAGGCTATTATGATTCAGTTTTGGCTTCAACCCATCTGATCCTCTGAGATTTAAGATAGGTTGAGGCCAAAACTAAATCACAGCCGTTCTTTTGCCTGCCATTTGAGGCAATCGGGCTGAGTGTAACTAACGGTTGTGATTCAATTTTGGCTTTAACCTATCTGATCCTCTGAGGTTTTAGATAAGTTGAGGCCAAAACTGAATCACGGTCATTCTTTTGCAAACCATTTGAGGCAATCGGATTGGGTGTAACTAACGGTTGTGATTCAGTTTTGGTTTTAACCTATCTAATCCTCTGAGGTTTTAGACAGGTTGAAGCCAAAACTGAATTACAGTCGTTCTTTGCATGCCATTTGGGGCCAAGTGCGATTCACCGAACGAGTTGGGCGTAACTGACGGTTGTGATTCAGTATGCATTAAATTTTTATTTTAGTTGTTTTCTATGAGGGTTTTTTCGATTATTGAAATATATATGAATTATAAACACATAAAATAAAAATATTAAATTATTTTGGTATGTCCCCACCGTACCTGTGTCCTCTTTTTTTTAGAATTTGTCGCGTAGGCGTACCCATATCGTGTGTACCAATGTCCCCATACCTGTGTCAGTGCTTCTTAGCTTACAGTGCTCTGATCACAAAGTTGTTGATGTTTTGTGGTGTACCGTCTCAAACGGACGATGATGTGATAAGTTCAAAGGGACCTCTGAGTCTGGACACGATTGCCGGAAATGAGGGAGAGATTTTTTTAGTCATAAAAAAAGGAAGAAAGGAGGAGTTGATGAGGAAGAAGCTGAGGAGGTTCATGTTACTCCTAGTGGCAGTTATAGAGGGATTCCAGTCTAGTCTATGTTTCCTGGTTCCTACTTCCGACATGTCGTTTGTCAATTAATTCCACACTTTTTCGATGAAAACAATGAAGGAACATGTTGATCTGAAGGAGTTAAAGGACCTATATGCATATGTCATAAGATTTGGCGCGGTAGGACATCTTCCACATGGTCCACCTCCTAATCCTGCTCCTGGGTCATTTATTTGCTTGATTTGGAAACATGTCCTTTTGGCTTGTAATCACTTAATACATGTTTTAAAACTGTGGTTGGCTGGACTTGATCATCCGTGGAGGATGATTTGGGTAGACTTGATCATCTCCAGTAGATGATATCTTTGGTTGGAATTCTAGTGATCTTCTTTACATATATTTCTTATTGTTATGAACCAACATGCAGGTGAAGACTAGCTGAGTTATGCTTCAAGCTCTGAGCGTTTCCTTTGTCATTTTGTGACAAAAAGAGGGAGTGATTATCGTTTGTGTGATATGTGATTCTATGGGACAAATTTTGTCACTGTGGCAAAGATGCTCAGAGCTCGACTAATCTTAATCACATGAGAAACAATTTTGCAGAATCATATCTGAATATGTAACAGGTAAAGCTCCAAAATGTTAACCAGTCTTAAGTCTTTAACCCACATACAACTAATGAGAAGAGCCTTCATCGGCTCAACAGTATTTCAAACTGTATGACGATTCAAAGTTCTTAGCAACAAATGGGCTAACGTAGACATCAAGTTCATTTCATTGGTCATGTCATGAAAAAACAATCCTCCTGCTATAGCATAAGTTAATCTTTCTCATTCAGATTACATCGTCATTTTATATGTATGCTGTAATCTAGGGTTTTCAGATAAATTATTCTGAGCCTCCTCATTTTCCACTGTTTGGAAACTCAACTTCTAGCAAATGCTCATTTAATCATAAACACTCAGAGAGAGCAACCCCGTGCAGAGGGAATGGAAGCAGAAAAAAGTGATACATTACTTCATTATGCTTATGTATGATACTCTCGTGGAACTTTACAAAACAATTAAGGCAGAAACTCCACAATGAAAAATACAGATCAATGTATTTAAGAACCTCAATGTGTTGTATAAGCTAATGGCAGCAATGAAAGGGTCAACATAATATTATCTCCCCCGTACATATACCAAGGAAGAACCACATCTAAACATTTCTTTGGAAAAAAAAATTCACGTTGTAGCCAATGCCATGAAAGTTCACGCAGCAAGAGAGAAAATTTTGGCAAGTAAAATCAAACTTATTGTCTGATAATATAAAATTCAACTCTGCAAGAAGATATCCGAACTGCATTGTGAATGTGCAAGAAGAGCAATGAGAAACACGTTTAATTACCTGGAATACCTTTACCAGAGCCACATGTCTTTTATTCCTCTTTTTTAACCAATAATCAAAAACTGCTGCCACCAAATCCCTCCTCCCCAAATATCGACAAAGATCTATTGCTCTCTCCTTGTCATAAATGTCGTCGGGATGATTATAGGCATTCTTCTCCAAAGCAAATACTATCTTCTCAAAGATGTCCTCGGAAATATGTTTGAGGTCATTATTTTCCGCACCAAAAGAGCGGGAATTTCGCTGTCTGAGCCACTCATCATCACCCGAATCCATATCATAATGCGCAATCTCACTTGCTAGAGCTCTCCCAACTTCATCATCCATCATATGGATGTAGATATCATCGCGAGTAAAAGAAGATGTGGCGATCTCATCATAACCCAAAACTTCTCGAACCCCCGGTACAGGTATTATCTTCACAGGAACGTCCTGTGTGTTGCGCTCGCGGCATTCGATATGCAGCTCCTTGAACACGTACCAATCCCATTTATCACAAAACTCCAGCTTCCAACCATCCTCCCCAACCCACATATAGGCATGGGTGAAACGGTTGACGACACAAGGCCTCATATCTTGGGGCTTGTGCAGGTACCTAATTGTGCCCTGTGCCTTGACTGCTATACACCACTCTTTAGAACCGGAGAACTCCAACATAACCTCCGCCCCTTCTTCTCTCCAACACCTATCAGAGTCAGTGGCCAAGATATTTGCATTGCACTGTATTGAATCTATGTTCTGCTTCACCTCAGCCAAAGCCGACTTCAGCTCCTTAATCCCCTCGCCTGGGCTCTTTTTACTCAACTTCCTATGCTTCTGATGAAATCTCAAAGGGGAGAAGGCATCATCCTCCTCTCTAATGCTAAATAAGTCACCAACGCAAGTGTCTAGAGTCTTCACACGGACAGGCTCAACTAAGGAATTGTGTACGGAACATAAATTAGCCGGTAAAGAAACTACGACAGTCTTATGATCGGCGGGCGACGCACCGTTTTGTGAATCAAGCACAGGAGTACTGTGAGTTCTAGGTTGCCCCAACGAGCTCCTCTTTCTCTGATGCTTCTGGAACCTAGAACCATGCACGATGACCGCACTCCGTGCAACCGGCTCCGTAGCTTCCGCAATACTAGGTGATCCCTTCCGTTTCGTAGCCGGAATTACAGAAACTGACACTACAGTTCCGGAATACCCTGCCTCTGCAGGAACATGAGAATTGTGTTGCTCGGACTGGGCGGCCAGAGAGTCCATCAAATATCTTGCGAGAACACCCGGAAGATATTGAGAACCAAGAACCATTGTCACATGCAAGCTCTTAAAATAGAGAGGAAGCGCATGAAAATCAAGTGACAGCAGGGGAACAAACTGTCTAGCACCATAAATCTTGCAAAGCCCACAGCCTGCGATATCATTTGCGGAAAGAGCATTCTGAACAGAAGAAACATAGACATTAAAGGAAGGACTTTTCATCATGGGGTTGATAACTAAGCAAATGAATAACAGAATGCATATGAAAAAGAAAGCTTACAGCTTTCGGCCTCCGAATTGGTAAGAAATGGATTCCATGCAGAGAGAAAACACCGGCTAATGATTCGGAAAAGAGAAGCCCAATGAAATCCCACAAGCTCGCTCTTGAATTCCTCATCCAGCTCAGTATAGAGATAAGAATTCGCGAGAACCGAAATGAGCCGCTGCCGCCGGAAAAGTATTCTATGAGCACGAAAAGCACCATTGGACCTCCCAAACCAGTGGAAAGATCACCTCCGGAAATGCCTGCCATCTCCGCAAAATTCCTTGCAGACTCTGGAATCTCTAGTTCCCCATCCCCAATTGCTCCTACTGCATCTTCATGCTCCCTATGGCCTATCATTCTCTCTCTAAAATCCTCTTCTACTGAAGATTCTGCTGAAGGTGTCACCTTTGGCTTCTTCCTCGGTCGTTTCCGTGTATAAATTATCCCATACTTCCAATCTTTCAAGGAGGACGAAGAGGCCGTGTCGTCCGACGGCGATCTCCACCGCTTCCGGCTGTAAATGATCCCGAACATGTGGTCCCTGAGTGAATCCGCAGGCTCCTCCTGTCCGACGGGCTCAGGCTGTTCCTTCGTGCTGCCGGGATCTGGCTCCGACGCCACTGGCTCATCCCAGCTGACTCCTAGCGCTAAACCCCCCTTCTCCCCCGCCCCCTTCCACCACATGGCGTCACCTGCGCCCCCGAACATCCGCATCCACTCGTCCCCCTCCCCGTCGGCCCTTTTCTTCGGCACCGCAAGGCGCCTGGCGGGCCGGAGGGGCCTCGCCGCCCCGTCCCGGAGACTGCCCGCGGCGGCCTTGGCGACGAAGACCCTGGTCGAGCGCCGGGTCCCGACCGACGGCATCGACGCCGGCGGGGATCGGAACGGGAAGACCCTAGACCTAATCTCCGCCGCCTTCCCCGGGTCGCAGAGCTTCCGCACGATCGTCCGGCTCTCAGATCTCGCATGCCGTCTCATGGCTAGGAGGGGGCGGCGGCGCCATCAGCGTGAAGGGAGTGCTCAGGCGATTGGCCAAAAGGGGATCCCATCACCGCCGTCCGGCGATCATCGCACCCAACAGGTTACCCAAAAAAAAGGAAAAATTCCAGAAATCTCCGAGATCGTTCGCCTTCTATATGGACTTTCTCGTAATTTCTGCGTTATCTTTGATCTGGGTCCCTCCTTGTTCTCTAATTAGCGGTTAGGACGTTTCACGTACTCGGCGTTGCAGCGGCGGAGCGATGCAGGCGACGGAATGAAGGGGGAGGGGCGCGAGGCCGCGAGAAAGAGGGAAGATGACAGCCCGAACGATCTAGGGTTTCTTTTGCGGAAGGGAGCATCGGCTCGCACCACCGTACGATCCACATCGTACGGTGAAAAAGGGACAGGTGATGGGACGAAGTCAGTGGGGCCCGTGATACGTGGGAGCGCTTCCGGCCGTCGCGGGATTTCAAACGGGCGGGAGGGATCTTTTCACTTTCTGGGGAGGGAACGAGGGGCGAGTGTGGTGCCTCACGAGAAATGATAGGCATCCTACGTGGATGCTATGGATGCCCGGGCTTTTGGTTCCGGATCTCCCCGTTAACGGATCGTACCCCGTCACTCCGTCAGATTGAACTGGCGGGATTGGGGTTCGGTTCGGATCGGATCCACGTACCCGCATACAGACTATCCAAGCTCGTGAGGACTCGAATCGAAAAGTTGGCTCCTACCAAACATATGTTAGGGCATCTCCAACGGGCTCATGGGATGTTTCTCTGCTAGTGCATGCCAGTACCGATTGGCACGAAGCGGACGCCTTCACTCTTCAGTGCGACCCACCCTCTCTTCTCCGAAGAGAGAGAGAAAGACGGAGAGAGCGAGAGAGAGAGAGCCCCCCTCCCAGACAGGGAGAGAGATTGTGGGGAAGAAAGAGATAGAGACGGGGAGAGAGAGAGAGATCGTGGGGCAGAGAGAGAGAGAGAGAGAGACGAAGAGAGAGAGATCGTGGGTTTTTTTATTCGTACGATTAGATCGGATTGCTAACTTGTCTCTGCGCAATCTTGAGGATGGCAGTGTTGTAAATAATCCGAACTGTTCTAGCATGTTATATAGAATTCTAGGGGCTCTTAGATGCCACGTAGGCAAAATAGAGTGAAAATTATAGAGCACTCTAACATGCTCCTTAAATCTTGTTCTATCTTTGAAAAGCAAATACTCATATTTGTATTTCGACCAACACAGCAAATGAAAAAGTGTGGATAACTTTTGTGTGGGGGGTTTTTACTTGAACCGGGCGGTT
Source organism: Chamaelirium japonicum (assembly GCA_947650365.1). Classification (NCBI taxonomy): domain Eukaryota; kingdom Viridiplantae; phylum Streptophyta; class Magnoliopsida; order Liliales; family Melanthiaceae; genus Chamaelirium; species Chamaelirium japonicum. The sequence continues at coordinate 44,813,072 of OX393549.1, read as the reverse complement.
CGGGTGGCAAGCACAATCTAACAAACCAATAAACAAAGAAAATCGGATTTTCGTGGGAAAACTCATTCTCAACGTCGAAGGGGAAAAAAACACGGGATGGGGCGAGAATTTACTAACACAGCAATCTGGTTACAATCACTCACCCTTTACCCAATTACACCCGCAGAGGACCGGTTACCAAAACTACCAACCTCTGCAATCTCTCTCAAGATAACGACCATTGCAATCTCGGTCAAGATACCGACCACTGCAATCTTGGTTAAGATACTGACCTCTGCAGTCTCGGTCTCTCTAGCTCCGTAAATTCCGGGAAGAATTGGGCAGCACCTCCTCTAGAATTCGATCCCTTCTGCTGAAGGGGTAGGTCCCCTTCTATAGCCTCGGGTTGACGGTTGGTGCACGCTCCGTGCGGGAAGGGTTGACGACGTGCCTCCGCAAAGTGCTCAACCGTCGATGTCGCGGGGACGTGGCGCGCGGTCGTCCCCCGATAACTTCGGCCGGAAATCTCGGGAGCGTGGGCTGTACCCCGTAACCACTGTGCGCCTGAGATTTTCGGGTTCAACCATCGCCCTTCTCTCCATTTTAATGCATGGCCAACCTCCACAAGGGGGGGACTTGGGCTCCACCCTCTCCCAATTTAATGCGCGACCGGCCTGGGGGGAGGGGGGGGGACTTGGACTCCCCCTTTCCCCAGGTTTAGTGCACGGCCGACCCTTAAGAGGGCGGGGGGGTGTTGGACTCCCTCCCTCCCCCAATATTAGTGTGCGGCCGACCCTTAAGGGGGGGGTGTTGGATTCCCTCCCTCCCCCAATATTAGTACGCGGCCAGCCACCCGGGGCGGGGGTGTTGGACTCCCCCCTCCCTCTAACCTAGCGCCACCCGGGGGGGACGTTGGACTCCCCCCTCCCCCCAACCTAGCGCGCAGCCGACCCGCGATGAAGTTACGGCCCCCGGTAGGTAAGTTCGCTCTTCTGCACTTTAGCGCGCGACCTACCCGCGACGAAGTTGCGGCCCCCGGTAGGTAAGTTCTCTCTTCTTCATTTTAGCGCGTGACCTACCCGCGACGAGTTTGCAGCTCCTGGTAACTTCGCATTCGCCTGCTTTATTTTAGTGCGCGACCTACCCGCGACGAGTTTGCAGCTCCCGGTAACCTCGCCTTCACCTTCTTCTCTGCTTCGCGCGTGGCTGACTCGTGACGAAGTTACGGCCCCCGGTAAGTTTGTCAAGGTACACACAATAACCCCTCCTGATTGGTCGATTTTTAGCCTCGCCCGATCAGAATTACTTCACCTCGGTTTGCATGCCGGTCTCAATTTGTATGTCACGATGGTGCTAATCCCTATTTTAGCGTTGCTGGAACTTCAAATTACTGTCCGGGTTTTTCTCGGTTTTTTACCACATGGCGTCACCACGTGCCGCCACCCAGCCTCCTCCTTTTTCGAAATCCGAACCAACTCCCAAAGTTCCAACTTTTCCTATAAATAGGGCTCAGAGGGTTCATATTTCTTCCTCTGCTTCAGATTTTCTCTCCTTCTCTTCTGTTGTTGAAGGCTCATTCTGGTCGGCGGGGCGTTGCATGAGGTGGTAGCTTCGTTGTGGCTCTCTTTTAGATACACGCCTCGGGGCTGCGTGTAGGTGGTAGCTTCATTGTAGCTCTTTTTGTATATATGTCTCGGGGTTGCGTGTGGAAGGTAGTTTCGTCTCGTTGCGTGAGTCAACAACTTCTTCACCGACGATGTCATTCAACTGGTTCTCCGTACCCAAGAAGTTTCCGCTACTGGAAGACATTCGGGCGGCGTACTGCATTCCCAATGACATCTCTTTTTCCTTCACGACTGGTCCCTTAGACCCTACGGACGACCACACGATCGTCACTCTGGGACAGCTGCGATGTGGCCTGAGACTTCCTCTTGCCAGTTTCTCAGATCGTCTGTTTGAGCATATGGGAGTGTCCCCAGGCCAGATTGCCGGCAATGGGTGGTGGATACTTCAGTGTATTGAATCAATAAAAGAGATAGTGGGGCAGCAGTTTTGTGTTGCCTACCTCCTGAAGAAGTACTTTATAAAGGACTACAAGATGACCGTCGGTAGCGTGTACTCGTATTTCAGTTTGCACGCACGCGTCGGTAGTCGTCCTCCTATTGGGGGCTTGTCCGACTCCGTTAAGGGCTGGAAAGAATCCCCATTGTGGTTGGAGGACCGTGGAGGGGTCACCACAACGTCCCCGGAACTGTCTCCCATCTATCTTTTGCTATTGAAGATTTATACCCATCAGAGCAACTCAAGTGCCCCGAGGGTGTCGAAGTAGACTTGGACGTGCTGATCAAGTGAGTCACCCAGGATGACGATGACTGGCGGCAGTTATTTCTGAAGCTCCCGATAGTGAGAGCTCACAACACGCCCCAAGAAGGGTAAAAAGCCGACGGCAACTAGTGGAGGAGAATAGCCATCTGCTCCTTCTACGGAGCTTCCCAATAGGTATGTCAGCTCCGTTAGACGCTACAATCCCAACACAGTATCATCTAAGCTGTGTGATCCTCAGGCATCGCACAAGGTCTACTGCTGCGGCGGGTGACAGTAGACGAACAACTATCGCTCGTGACACAGTGGTGTCAACCGAGAACTCAAGGAGACGCCTCATTCTAGGCGAGTCTACCAGCGACGTCGGTGAAGATGACGTCCCCGACATTCACGTCACGAGACGATCTGATTTAAAGGTGCTGCACTCCCTTTCCGACGACTGGGTGGGAAGATGTGCCCTCCCCTGGTTCGTGCTACGTTGAGGTAGAGGAGTCGGAGATGTCTCGTGGAAACACTCCCCCTCCTTCCTACGGGAGGAGTCGACGAGCCGTGCCATCTGGATTAGCCGAGTCGCGAGCTCGCACTTCATCTCACACTTGGGCTGCCTCGTCTTCTGCCGTGCCAGGGGTTCATTTGAACATACGCCAACACGCTCCTTCGCTTTCTTCATCTGCCTCGATGGGTGCCGCCAGGTCCCCCCTTGGGTCCCTGGCCAGGCAATAGAGGCTGCGTCTCGGTGCCGTTCTAGCTGGACCTCCACTCACCATGAGATGGAGGAAGCGGGCGTAGTTCCTCCTCTGGGACATGTAGGGGAGGGTACGGGAGCCGATGGTTGTAGCTGGCAGGACCCACTCGTCGATCTCCGCGAGATGAGTCTTCTCGAAGTTGATAACTTGCTTACAGTAGTGGCTCCCTCTACCAACTCATTGACACTTATCACTTCCACTCTTGACAGATGGGTAGCCGCATCACCATGCTGGCCAGCCGAGCTGCAGAAAGAGGCTCTCAAAGGATTGCTCAGCTTAAGCTCTCCCTGAGGACTGCTAATCGGGAGTTGGCTAGAACCCGCGAGATGCTGTCAGATGCCAGGAAGCTCCACTCTGCGGAGGTGGCCGAAGTCAGGGCCCAAGTTGAACTCGCGAAGGCGGGTCTTACTACAGACCGCTTTGATCTTAAGGCGGCTCTAGAGACCGCGCGATCCGAGCTCGCTGCGGCGGAGGCTCGGTTCAGGGATCAAGCCGCTATAATTAGGATGCAACGAAGCGAGTCACTAGCAGACAAGGCAGCTTACAAGGCTGAACTAGCATTGCTGCAATCCTCTCGCGAGCTTGCTGCAGAATAGGTAGCTGCATCGGAGAAGGCGACGCTTGCTCGGCAGCATGAGGTCTTGAGCCGAGAGGCGCAGGCGGCTCTCGACGAGCAAGCGACAGGGATGGCGTAAGAAGATCGACAGGCTACGCAGTCGACTGTCGAAGGGGAAAGGGAAGGCCCCCTCAGAAGATTGACCCCTTCCTGTTTATTACCTTGCGATGTAATGAAACAATATTTTGGTTTGTACTAGAACGTCTGATGGCTATCTGTCTGCATATCTTGGTTGTGTTCTTTCTTTCACCAACCTCATATTTTAATTACACGTCAATGATGCATCATTTAACTTCTCAGGTAGACTATCCGGTCATACCCAAGCGGGGATCTAACAACCGATCTTCCTGTGTGTTACCCAACCGGTCATGCCCTACGAAGGGACCTATTAACCTGTCGGCCAGGCGGTAGAACTCGCTAGGAGTGTTATGTACCACCTGGTTTAAGTTGGTTGATCGGTCATGCCCAAGCGGGGTCTGTCGACCAATCTTCCAAGGCGTTCACCGGCCGATCACCCCCTGCGCGGGGACCTATTGACCGGTCGACCAAGTGGTATAACTCGCTCGGAGTGTTATGTACCACTTGGTTTAGGTTGGTTAATCAGTCGTACCCAAGCGGGGTCTGTCAACCAATCTTTCAAGGCATTTACCGGCCGGTCACGCCCTGTGCAGGGGACCTGTTGACTGGTCGGCCAAGTGGTAGAACTAGCTCGGAGTGTTATGTACCACTTGGTTTAGGTTAGTCGATCAGTCGTACCCAAGCAGGATCTATCGAACAATCTTCCAAGGCGTTCACCGGTCGATCACACCCTACGAAGGGACCTGTTGACCGGTCGGCCAAGTGGTAGAACTCGCTCGGAGTGTTATGTACCACTTAGTTTAGTTTGTGTTAGTTAATCACCACCATCACACATGTACAAAAATACTGAGAAAACACATCTTTATTAAATAGAATTCGAGCTACAAAACGACCACATGTGTTCTTCCTGTTCAACTCCCCTGGTAGAACTTGCGCAAGTTGGTTGCATTCCATGGCCTTGCTAGCGCGTCGCCGTCTTGGATCTTCAAGCGATAGGCTCCATTCTTTTTCATACCATCAACGATGTATGGCCCTTCCCAGGTAGCTCCCAGCTTGTCACTTCCTGGCTCCTTAGTATTATCGAAGACCTTTCGCATGACCAGATCCCCTTGTTTGAAGATTCGCCTCCTGACTTTACGGTCATACGCCATCTTAATGGCCTGATGATAGTTAGTTAAGCACGCTCTCGCTCTTTCCCTCTTCTCTTCCAGTAGGTCTAGTTCATTAAGCAGGAGTTCGCTATTCACCTCCGGGTCGGCAGCTACAACTGTTCGCAATATTGGCACTAGCGTTTCCGTGGGTAGGACCGCTTCGGGGCCGTAGGTGAGGCTAAGCGGGGATTCTTCCGTCGGTCACTTCGGTGTCGTTCGATAAGCCCATAGGACTCCGGGTAACGCCTCTTCCCACAGACCCTTCTTTCGCTCCAGCTTCTTCTTCAGTATGTCCAGAATAGCACAATTCGTCGACTCTGCTTGCTCGTTGCTTTAAGGGTATCGTGGTGTAGAGAAGAACAACTTGATGTTGTTGTTGGCGCAAAACTTCTTAATTGACTCTGTGTCGAACTATCGCCCGTTATCTGCAACAAAAGCCCACGGTAATTCGAATCGATCGACAAATAATGCTGCTCCATAAGAACTTTCCTACTTACACTTCTCCGATCTTCAGCAAAGAAATGGCCTCTACCCACTTGGTGAAGTAGCCGGTGGCGACGAGGAAAAACTTCCTTCGGTTGGGCGACGTCGGGAAGGGACCCAAAATATCCAACCCCCACTGCTGGAAAGGCTAAGGCTGGATATTGGGTGCAGCTCTTCCGTTGTTTGGTATATGGAGGGAGCATGCTTTTGGCATTGCAAATACCTCTTCACATACCCTTCCGCATCTGCTTCCATGGTGGGCCAGTAGTAGCTCTGCAGCTTTATCTTCCGCGCCAGGGATCTTCCTCCGGAGTGATTCCCGCATCCTCCTTTATGTACCTCCCTTATAATTTCTGTCGCATGCTCCTTTGTGAGGCATTTGAGGTAAGGTCCGCCAAACAAACACTTGCACATCTCATCGTCAATGAGGGTATATCTTGGTGCATGTGCCTGGTTCTCCTAGAATCATCGATGTCCTCCGGTAGTATCCCATCAAGTAGATACTTCTTTATATTGACTACCCAATCAGCACCGGTTGCGATAGTGTAGGCTGCTTCGATGGCTTGCGTCCTCCCTGCCAGGCGACTATCTTCTGCGCGGTTGGCCGTTCGGGGGTTGACTTGCTCCTCGATGACTACCCTTTTTTCTTCATCTCCTCCAAGCACCAATGCTAGATTAGCAAGAGCATCCGCTTGTCTGTTCTCGGCTCTGGAGAACTGGTGAAAGTTTATATTCTCGAACTTAACAATCAGCTCCTGAGCTAGCTTAAGGTAGGCTAGCATTCTCGCATTGCGGGCTTCGTATATGCTTGTAATCTGATTGATTACCAGTTGGGAGTCGCCATAGACTTGTAAGCTGGTTACCCCCAGCGCTTCTGCCATCTCCAGCCCTGTCAGTGTCGCCTCGTACTCAACTTCGTTGTTTATCGCCGGAAAAAGTAGTCGCACTGACTTTTTAAGCTTCGTGTGGTCAGGGGTTAACATGACTACCCCCACACCACTCCCGGTCGCACATGACGAGCCATCCACAAACAATCTCCAGCCTTCCTCTTTGTCTTCCCCCTGTCCTGCTGTCGTGCTGACTCTTATGGGTCGACCGGCAGCTACTGACAGGTCTTCTAGCGCTCATGACATCGATGTAGTATCTTTCTCCAAAAAATCACTGAGGAAGTCTGCAAGTGCTTGGCCCTTGATTACTTTCCGAGGTACGTACCGAGGGCCAAATTCTTGCAGTTTAGCTGCCCACTTACTCAGTCGACTTGCCCGAGTAGAGTTGTCCAGTACTTCCTTCAGGGGGTGCTCGGTGATGACTTCGATAGGGTGGGCAATGAAGTATGGGCGAAGCCTTCTGGATACATACACCAATGCTAGCACCACTTGTTCGATCCACACGTATCTAGTTTCAGTCGACGTTATGATGCAGCTGACATAGTAGATTGGCCTCTCCACTCCGTCTCGCTCGCATATCAGTACTATGTTGATTGCTGACTCAGATACCAAAAGATACACCCCCAGCGTTGCACCAGGCTCAGGGGCTGTCAGAATTGGAGGTCGGCCGAGGTATGTCTTTAGCTCTCGAAAGGCTTCTTTACAGCGCTGGTCCCAATCGAAAGGTGCAAGCTTGCTCAGCCTTTCGAACAAGGGCTGACACCGGTCTGAGGACTTGGATATGAAGCGGTTGAGGGTGTTGATCCGACCGATTAGCTTCTGCACTTCCATTCATGACTTAGGTGATGACATCTCTTCCAAAGCTCGGATTTGCTCCGAGTTGGCCTCGATCCCCCGTCGAGTGACCAAGTAGCCCAGAAATTTTCTCGACGTCACACCAAAGGCGCACTTGGCCGGGTTCAACTTCATGCTATACCTTCACAGGGTTGCGACGGTTTCCTCCAGGTCTTGCATATGCGTCTCCTCCGCCTAGCTCTTCACGAGTAAGTCATCGACGTAGACCTCCATGTTCCTTTTGATTTGTTCGACGAATATCTTTTTGACCAGCCTTTGGTACGTCACCCCCGCATTCTTCAACCCGGAAGGTATCATCTTGTAGCAGTAGAGCCCTCAACCTGTGACGAAGGTCGTGTGCTCCTGGTCCTCCGGGTTCATTGGGATTTGGTGATAGCCCGAGTACCCATCCATAAACGAGAGTCTCTTATGACCCGCTGTTGAATCTACCAAGGTATCAATCCGAGGTAGCTGTTCTTCGGGCATGCCTGGTTGAGGTTTGTGAAGTCAATACAGACCCGTATGGCTCCGGACTTCTTGGGGACGGCGACCACGTTAGCGATCCACTTCAGACTCTCGGATGATGCCCGCCCGCATTAATTTTTTCACTTCCAAGTTGACAGCAGCTGCTTTCTCCGACGCTAGCGACCGGGGCTTATGGCGGACAGGTGCAGCTCCTTCTCGAATGTTGAGGTGGTGGCAGGCTATCTCAGGGTCGATGCCCGGTATGTCTTTAACTGACCACGCGAACACATCCTGGTTTGCCTTGAGAAAGGTTGTCATTGGTTCAGCATGGGGCTTTGGCAGCTGCGACCCAAGAAAAGTGATCTTCGGATTGCCCGCTTCTTCCAGGTCCATAGGTAGAATGGGCTAAACTGCAGGTGATTCTTCCCATTCCGTGTTTAGGTCAGTCATTGACTTCTTTGACTCACCCGGTTCTTTAGATTCAACCGGTCAATCGGTCTTCTGTGGGTGCGCCGACTCGTTCAGCTCTTTACCTTCAGCTGAGCGATCAGTCTCCATCAGGTCGCTCGGATCAGTTAGCTCTTTAAGTTCAGCTAACTGACTGACCTTCTTCAAGTTCCTCGACGCAGTCAGTTCCTTACGTTCAACTGACTGGTCGGTCTTCTTTGAGTTTCCTGACACTGCCAGTTCTTTAAGTTCAACTGACAGGTCGGTCTTCAGCAGGTCCCTCGGTTCAGTTAGCTCTTTACATTCAGCTAACTGGTCGATCTTCTTTAAGTTCTTCACCATAGTCATTCTTTACATTCAACTAACTGGTTGGTCTTTAACGGGTTCCTCGACATTATCAGTTCTTTAAGTTCAACTGACAGGTCGGTCTTCTGAAGGACTTGGCCTCCTCGTGCTTCTACACTTGATTCGGCAAGGTGCTGAAACGTTAGAGCTTTTTGACTCCACTTCGTAGTCCAGAGGTTGAAGATGCCCGACTCAGCTCCGTCTTCACCTGGTTCTCCTCCCTCGATTTGGCACATCATCTTCAGATGGATGGCGCTAATCTCGCACTTGGCCACCAAGGCCTGGTCGCCTCGAATGCTCATCACGCCCTTGTCGATCCAAAACTTCACAACTTGGTAGGCCGATGAGGGGACCGCATCTAAGTGGTAAAGCCAATGTCTTCCGAGGATGATGTTGTATACCGAGTTTGCTTCTATTACGATGAACCGGGTGAGGTTAGTGAGATGTCCTATTGTGATCGGGAGGGTGATCTCACCAACCACCCTTGCAGCCTCTCCCGTGAAGCCTGTTATCGTCGATGATGATTCAGTCATCTGCCTGCGATCTAGTTGCATGGCATCGAAGGCGCTGAGGAAGAGTATGTCTACCGAACTCCCGACGTCAAACTAGGATCCTCTTCACCAAGCAGTTTGCTATCTGTAGCCGTATAACCAGGGGATAATTATGAGGCCTCTCTATCCCGACCAGATCGGCTGCCAAAAATTGTACCGCCGCTTTCACTCTTGGCTCAGGGCGGATGATGGGGTCGAGAACCACATGGTGAACTTGTCTTGCTTGCTCTATATGTCGAACTTGACGGTCGACGGAGTTCAAGGATGGTACCGGGCCATGGTACCCGTAGACTGCGTCTACCTCTCGGAGCTGGCGTCTTTCTGGCGGGGGACCCGGTAAGCACGGTGCCATCGCCCCTCATTGAACTTCTCCTACAGCCTTGGTCTTCTTGCGCTGAGGGAGGTCAATGAAGCAGCCAAGGTGGCCGACCTCAATGAGATCCTCAATATGATGCTTGAGCGCCCGACACTGCACGGTAGTGTGGCCTTGGTGGTATTCACAATACCTCGATGCATCTCTGGCTCCCCTTTCTCTGGGTTCAAGCGGTGACGCCCGCTTAAAGTATGGTTCACTCTTGATGGCTTCCAAGATTTGGTCTATAGGGGCATTCAGTACCGTGAACTCCCTATTCCACTGCGGCCTTACTGGCCTATCTTGCCTCTACCGCTTCGCGTCGTGCCGTGTCGCCTCCCCTTGCTGCTTATTCATGTTCTTCATAGCCGCTAGCATGGCGTAGCTCTGGTGCAGGATCCTAGTTTCCACTGCCTTCCTCTTGCGGTCTGCGTCTTCTATCTTGATATACTTCTCAACGCGTCGTGATAGTTCGTCGATTGTCTCCTGGGTTCGCTTGATGAGTGACGTGTTGACGAGGTGGTTGGGCTAAATAGTATTCTTGAAGGCTGCAATCACCATATGATCCTGCCCATCGGCATCTGCCAAGCTCAGGTATTCGGTCCTGAACCTGTGGTAGAACTGCCTTAATGTCTCCTTCGGGGTCATGCTCATCCCGAAGAGTGACTCCAGAGTCTTCAGCTCCTGGCGGTTGCACCGATATTGGTCAATGAAATACGTGCTCAGCTCCGAGAAAGAGGAGATGGATGAGGGCTAAGCTTGTGGAACCATTCGAGGGGGGTTTCCGACAAGCTGTTGGCGAAGGTCCGACAGAGGATATGATCATCCTCGTGTGGGACCAGAGCATTCCGGAAAGCATGCACATGCTCCACCGGGTCCTTCGATCCGTCAAACTTGCGGAGGCGTGGAGGATTCTACTCTCGGGGGAATGGCTCCCTGAGTAGCTTCTCGATGAGCGGCGACCGTGCGGCTCCTCGGATGGCGACCTCCTCTAACCGATCGGGAGCTCGGACCCCCGGTCGGTCTCACTGGATTCCTTCTTGATTTCCGAGTAGCTCCAACACATGTACCCGAATGCGGTCATGTATGCTTCTCCGATCAGCAGTGTGAGCTGGCTGCTGTGGGTGCAAATTTTGGTTAAAGTACTTCACACACTGTGGGACCCACCAGCCCTGCCTAGGGGTCCACAAAGACTATCGCGGGACCCACCGGCCCTGCCTGGGGGGTCCACGAAGACTACCACGAGACCCACCGGCCCTACCTGGGGGGTCTACGGAGACTACCGTGGGACCCACCAGCCCCGCCGGGGGGGTCCACGAAGACGATCGTGGGACCCACTGGCCTTGCCTGGCGGGTCCACGAAGACTACCACGGGACCCACTGGCCCTGCCTGGGGGGTCCACGGAAACTACCGTGGGACCCACCAGCCCCACCGGGGGGTCCACGAAAATGATCGCGGGACCCACCGGCCCTGCTTGGAGGGTCCACGGAGACTACCGCGGGACCCACCGACCCTGCCTGGGGGGTCCACGGAGACTACCACTGAACCCACCAGCCCCGCCTGGGGGGTCCACGAAGACGACCGCGGGACCCACCAGCGCTGCCTAGGGGGTCCACGGAGACCACAGCGTGACCCACAAGCCCCGCCTGGGGAATCCCCGGATACAAAGGCAAAAACCGCCATTTGCCCCAGATTTCCACCCATAATTTTTTTATAAATAGCATACCCTTCCAAATGTAAAACTCTCTGAAATTTGATTCCAAAAACCAGAGAACAGAATTCAGAATCCCAGAGCTCTAGAATCCCAACTTTCGATATTCTAATTTCCTCGATCTTCTTCTTGTCTCTGAAGAGTTCAGTGGCACTTCAATGACACTCGGTCTGTCGAGGTCACTTCAAGCAAAGAGTTAGTGAATTCGGGTTGCTCCCTATAGCACGGAGACGTAGGCTTCGGCTGAACTTCGAGATCATACCTTGTGCCAACCTTCTTTGTTTGCGTATCGAAAGCCTTAACTCAAAGTCACCAAGGCATCGACCTTCGAACCTACCTTTCACTCAACTTCGATTGACTGGTGGAGCGGAGTCTTCGGATCGGCACACAAATTTTTCCCCCATAGCTGCCGACTTGTCGGCGTCGTCCGAGTGTGATGACTATCACTCAATTGACGATGATGCTCATCCTCTCGCTTCAAGCGGTGAGGTTGTGCTGAATCAGTCTTCGAATGGTACTTGGACGCGGGCGACTGTCGGGGGTGTGCCCCGAGCCAAGACCAGATGTCCGAGCGTTCCGACGTTGCTCGATATTATTTATTTCTTTATGTAGGTTCCGGGTTACTTGAGTCTCGCCCGTCGGGATTCGCGCTTTGGACCTCCACCAAGCGATTAGCCCTGACCTCCACCTGAGGCAACGATTGTAGCTGCACTTGCCCTGGTTGGGTAACTTGTGTATGAAGGCTTTGCCCCGCTTGGGCCAACATGCCCAGCGGATTGTGTAGGCCACCAGCTGGTGTGACCCGCACGAAGTCGCGTAACTCCTCATAGTTGCATTGCATCGTCTGGAGTTAGGCGGTGAGAGTTTGCTGAGTCATCATCATGGTGGCCAGGAAAGCTTCCGATTGTCCCCCTCCTAGAGGAGCCATGGTCACTACCAGAGCTTGACTGGACTCCCCGACCCCCAGTATGGGATTCACCAGCGGGACCACGCGCTCTGAGTTCATTGGTGGTTGCACGAGATGCTCGACGTCATTAACATCTCCGAGTGGAGTAGCATCGGATAGGAGCTGCGAAGTCGAACGGGTACGATACGGTCCATCGGCCATTGTTCTTCAACCTTATGGTTGTAGCGGTGACTTCTAAGTCTTGTCACACCCCATAAATCCGGAACCGATCCCTAAGATATGAATTGAGAAAAACCAAGGGTTTTAGGGTTTGGTCAACTGTCTATTCCAATTAGGGTTTCTCACAAGGCTTCTACTCTCTCAGGAATATTTTAAAACTTACTTTTACGAAAACATTTTTTTTTTTAAAAAAAGAAGGTATAAAGATACAATTTTTTTTTTATTGACAGAAAGATGATTACGCTCGACCCTCAACCGGGTTATCCTCTCAGCAAGTGCGGCCTGCTGGTTCCCCACCTGCTGACAGAAGTCCCTCTTAAGGGAGCACGAGGCTCAAGCCTCTGACGGCGAGCCAAGTAGCCTCGCCCGCACTCTAGCACTCAGGCACTGGTTCACATATCCTATCTAATGGGCTAGTCAATTAGGTAACTTTAAGATTTATATTTTATTGTGAGCTATCCTAGGCTTGGGGCCTTGAGGAGAGGCATACCCAAAAAGAATACAATTGGATCATTGCCACTAATAACATACACTAAGCCAAATAAAGTACAATTACACTACCAGAAGGAAAATGACTACTACAAGACATATTGTAATCTAAGACTCCACTGCAGTCCTAACTCCGCCACTGGCCTCGTGCTACGGCTACCCCTGAGTCTCTGAACCTGATGTAGACACACAAATTGTGTCTAACCCGGACCCGACTTGCGTGCACCTACGCGGATGCGGACCCGACATGCGCTCGGACCCGGACCCGACTCAAAGGCCCCTACGTGGATGCAAACCCGACGCGCTCGGACCCGGACCCGACTCGAAGACCCCTACGTGGATGCAAACCTGACGCGCTCGGACCCGGACCCGACTCGAAGGCCCCTACGTGGATGCAAACCCGACGCGCTCGGACCCGGACTTGACTCGAAGGCCCCTGCGTGGATGCAAACCCGACGCGCTCGGACCCGGACCCGACTCGAATACCCCTGCGTGGATGCAAACCTGACGCGCTCGGACCCGGACCCGACTCGCGCTCGACAAAGGAGCCGGGCGGGCCCACCCTCAAGTGGGGCCCACCCGGTCGGCCCTACACTAGAACCCGAACCCCCTAGGGGGCCGGCCCTATACTAGGGTCCGGACCCCTATGGGGTGGCCGGCCTTGCAAAGGAAAAAGAAAAGAAAGGAAAGAAAAGAAAAGAAAGAAAAGAAAAGGAAAGAAAAAGAAAGGAAAGAAAAGAAAAGGAAAAAAAAAATAAAAGAAAGAAAAGAAAGGGGTGGCCGGCCTTGCAAAGGGAAAGGAAAAGAAAAGGAAAGAAAAGAAAGAAAAGAAAAGGAAAGAAAAGAAAAGGAAAGAAAAGAAAGAAAAGGAAATAAGTACCGCCATACGCGGGGGGAGGTTGCGTATGACGTCTGCACACACGCGGATCTGCGCCGATCCCTCGATCCGACGCACAAGAAGAAGCGCCCGATCGCCATCGATTTCGTGTGCGAAATCCAGCCATAATTGCCTTGCCAGAAAAGGAAAACAAATAAGTGTTATTCCCCTCATCAATGGATGAATAAATCCCGGGCAATTATGAGAGAGATACAAAGGGATTTAAAATTAAAAGTTCCCATATCTCTCTCCCCTCCCCTTTGCCTATAAATAGAGGGGGTGGGGGAAGATTCAAAGGGTCGATGGTTGAAGACTGAAGACGAAGCGCGGGAGCTCTGCAAAAGAGGAGACGCTTCTTCATTGACCCAAGGCTTCACGAGACACGGTCAAGCCTGCCCTGTCGGGATTGGCTTACCGAAAGCTCTCATCAACGTGAAGACCCTTGCACACAAAGATGAAGACTTCGACTCCGTGCACGCTTCCTCATCGACCCAAGGCTTCACGAGGCACGATCAAGCCTGTCCCATCGGGATCGGCTTACTGAAAGCTCTCGTCAACGTGAAGACCCTTGCACACAAAGATCAAGACTTCGACTCTGTGCACGAAGAAGAAAGCTCGGAGAAGAAGACCCTTCGACTCCGAAGACGCCAGAAGCAAAGGCCGGAGAAGAAGCTCGGAGCGGCACTACCCCGTCGTCTCCAACAAATCCTCGATCCCGATCAAGCTCCAAAGCCCGGAGGAGAGAAACGAAGCGTCATCACCCCGTCGTCTTCAACAAAGGCCTGCGCCATCCACGAAGAAGAAAGCCTGGAGCAGGCCGTCTGAAGCGTCGTTACCCCCGCCGTCTTTATCAACAAAAGCCGACGCTACAACCGTCGCACGGAAGCGTCGTTACCCCCGCCGTCTTCATCAACAAAAGCCGACGCTACAACCGTCGCACGGAGACTGTCGCTACCCTCGTCGTCTTCATCAACAAAAGCCGACGCTACAACCGTCGCACGGAGACCGTCGCTACCCTCGTCATCTTCATCAACAAAAGCCGACGCCACAACCGTCGCACGGAGACCGTCGCTACCCTTGTCGTCTTCATCAACAAAAGCCGACGCCACAACCGTCGCACGGAGAGCGGTACTACCCCCACTATCTTCGAAAGCATTCTTCGACTCCGATCACGCCAAAGAAGCCCGGAGAAGAAGAGAAGTCCAGTCGACATGCAAGCCGTCGAAGCACCGGAGAAGTAAGCCCACGCCGTTCGAAGAAGAAGATCGAGTTGACGCTGAAGCTAAAGCGGACGCAAGAAGCCAAAGCAAAGCCCCAGTAAAGCCCGTGCCAAAGCAACGCAAGTGCCAAAGCCAAGCGACTACGTCGGCCACGAGCAAAAGCACCGCACATTCTAGCCGATACGACGCGAAGTCCGGAAGAACGAAAGCATCGCAAGTCTCTCCCGGTTACGTCCAAGTGCAAGCGCCGAAGCAAAGCAAAAGCCAGAGCCACGCCGGAGCCAAGCCAAAGCCAAAAAGCCGAAGCCAAAGCTAACGCCTAAAGCACGATCGACGCTGCGAACCGACGATCAAGGACGCCAAGGTCAAGCAAGGAACGAGGAAGACGCGAAGACCGAGGAACGAAGCCGAAAACCCTCTAGCCGAGAAAGCGCGAAGCACGGAAGGGACAAAGCGACGGTGGACATTCCTTAGCCTCTCCAAAACCCTCACCCTGTAAAGACCCCTGTCCTGGGCAACTCCTTCAGAGCTCTCGCACGAACACCACGCGGAGACGCGGATCAAAGGGATCCTCCAGAAGATCTTTCCCACAATCCCCTGATCAAAACTCGCCGCAACCCGGACTCGTTACACCCGAGCCACCCGGGTCCCGGCCACACTTGTAATCTGGTTTTGCGCAATAAAGACAACCCGTGCTTTTTCCCGTGCTACACCTGCAGAAGAGCCTACTCGTGGGAATGAGTAGCCCCCAAAATGAATTGGGAGATTAGCCAAATAAATGGCTAGTGACAAGCTAACTGCCTAGGTAATTAATGACGCCCGCATTTTATACACTGTTTACTGATTAGCGTAGTTGTCCAACTATGTTCTCAATCACGCCCTAAGTGTCCATGCATTCTCTATATTTGCATACAATTTCTACTGTCACTAGGTTATCGAAAGTACCATTTTACAATTAATGAAATTAAACACACTCAATGTGAATCCCGGATATTTTGTTCATTCTGTCCCCGGTCGGGCATTACTATAGGGCCTTTTATTTCGATGTAGAGGGCCAACTCTCTCACCGCGCATACTCCGACACCATGTGCAAAGTCACCCATATGATCATAAGGGGTTTCCCGTCTTTCACGGTGGAGCTCTACCGCCCAATTTGCTTTCCTTGGGGGCTTCAACTACCCCGGGACTGGATTGCTAGGCCAATTCCTCTTCGAGGGTACCACCTATTGGCTTTATCACAATCCCTGCCCGTGACCCCCTAGCCTACTGATCTTCGGCTGTGCGCGTAGCGTGGTTCACGGCCCTTGCGCGCACGGGGTCCGAATCTTTCCACAGGATAGAATATCACACAATTATAATAATAAAGTGATTTCGATATTTTACCCCGGGATTCGTACCGCACTCACAACCCATGCATCACAATAACTATAAAGAATTTACTCTCGCCCGTATTCCCGTGTGCATGGGTCTTCACACTCCATCCAGGAGAGTGAGCCCGATAATTATTATTTAATTATTAATTTCTATCATGAAGGGAATTCCTACTTATAGTATCCAAGCAATCAGGAAATTTATTATGAAATTATATTATTAAGCATGGGTCGTCGGACTCGCGACTCCGCATGCAAGGCGGGGTCCACTCGACCACATGTGACGATGTCCGGTGGGACCCGCATGCAGCATTATGGACACCTACCCTTAATTTCTATAACAGTATAGTTAATTATCTAAACAACGTGCAGTGTCACCTGGAAAGTGTGCTCGGGCTGATGCTGCTAGGCGTCCTCCGCTCCGCCTCCGACTTGGTCAATGTGCCCGCTAACTGTCAAACATACCAGCGGCCTATGGTTATTAAGTGCTACTTAAAATATTACCGGCTTAGGTCTGATTGGCCGAGCTGAGAATTTATGCATCATCGGACGCTGGTCTATTAGCACGCAAACCGATGCACCAAAGGTAGCATCATCGGATGCCAGTCTACTGGCACGTAAATCGATATACCAAAGGTAGCGTCATCGAATGCCAGTCTACTGGCATGCAAACCGACATGCCAAAGGTAGCATCATCGGACGCCGGTCTAATGACACACAAATCGATGCACCAAAGGTAGTGTTATCGGATGCCGGTCTACTGGCACGCAAACCGATGTGCCAATAGTAGCATCGTCAGACGGTGGTCTATTGGCACGCAAACGATGCACCAAGGGCATCGTCCCGGTTAGTCAACGTTGCTGACGCCATGCGTCATACTAAGGTCTAATAGCAATGATTCGGCCAAACGGTCGTGAACGCATCGGTCGATGGTAAAATCAACAATGCCGATCACGATCAGCTTAGGTGTTGAAGGTCGGTCTTGTGCACAAAAGGCTATACGAGGTGGTTTGGCTCGCATCGGCATCCACAACCTTGCTACGAGCGTGACCCGGGGAGGTCGGGCCCGCTAACCTCTAGTGTGGGCTCTAAGGGCTTGACCGACATTATGGGGAGGTCGAGGGTTGGTGTGCCAAGTCGTAACTTGGCGTGAGATCATCGGGCTAACTGCCACTGAGTATTTGGCCAGGCTTAGTCGGGCTTCTTTGGTTGCACAACTGTTGGCCACCGGGCCAGCAGCCATGGCTGCAACCAAAGTGTCAGCTACCGGTTTGGGGTCGACATGATCCACAAGGAAACAGGGCGGCTAGTACAGGGTTGGTTTCACCGGCAGGACAGCCACTGGCCAATCCGACGATCAACATGATAGCATGGGGAAATGTAAGCATTAGGTAGCCGCCCGGTGACCGGGCAGCAGGGTAATCAGCCTAGTCGTGGCTGGTCGGGATTTGCCGACTGCACAGCTGCCGGTTACATAGCCGGTGGCCGCTATGACTGTGTCGAGGGTGACGACTGTGCTCGAGGCAACAAGGTCTGTCGGATTGGTGTTTGTGGTGGCCGGTGGGGCTTGGCCGGGTTGGGTCTCGCCGGCTGCACGGTCGTCAGCCACCGGGCCGGCGGCCATGGTCATGGCATGAGGCGAACGGAGGGGGTGGTTGTGGTCGGTCAACCCACAACACACACACACAAAAGAGAAAAAAAAGAAGAAGGGGGAAGGAGGACTGACTTGGGGGCTCCTCCCTCCAAGCTCCAGCCGGCGGCTCTCCTCCGGCGCCGGCGCACTTCGGCTGTGGCTCCTCCTCCGACCGGCAGCGCTCCGACTGCCGCGCATCACACACACAGCAAGAGGGAGAGGAGAAAGAGGTTGGAGGGGATGAGAGAAAGAGAGAGAGAGAAATCGAAGAGGAATAGAGGGGGAGATCGGAGGGGGTAAGGAGAGGCTTGGAGGAGGGTGAAGGGGGTCGGGCTGAGGACGGGGAAGAGGGGGAATGGAGCAGGGGCTTTAAAGGGAGGGGAGGGCGGTGGCTGGTAGGGGGGCTAGGGGCGGCGGCTGCAGGGTAGGGGGCAGCGACGACCGGGTAGGGGCGGCAACGGTCGGCGGGAATCCGGGTTCAACGGCTCGGGATAAGGAAAGGGGCAGCTCAGGCGGCGGCTTTGGGGGGAGGGCCGGGTCGGATCGGGTTTGGGGGAGAGAGGATTCGAGAGAGGGGGAGAGATCTGACAGAAGTGAGAGAGGTCGGGGAGATGGGGAAGAAGAGAGAGATAAGAGAGGAAGAGAGAGAGAGAGAGAGAGAGGGGGGGGGGGGTCACGGGTTGGGGTGGGTTTGGGGGGTTGGGGATGGGTTTGGGTAGTGGGTTTTAGGTTTTAGTTAATTTTTTTTTTAGTTTAGTTTTTTTTTTTAGTTTTTTTTTTCTTTTTAATACCGGTCGTTACAAGTCTGCTGGTCGGTCGTCACCCACGGGTCGGTCGGTCAGTAGACTCGTGCTGGTTGCAGGTGGCCTCGGACTGGTTGACACCCACGGGTCAATAGTCAAAAGCTCTAGTAGGAAGTATCGAAAACAATCCCACAGACGGCACCAAGATTGTGGGGGTTTTTTACTTGAACCGGGTGGTTCGGGTGGCAAGCACAATCTAACAAGCCAATAAACAAAGAAAACCGGATTTTCGTGGAAAAACCCCTTCTCAACATCGAAGGGGAAAAAACCACAGGATGGGACGAGAATTCACTAACACAGCAATCTGGTGACAATCACTCACCCTTTACCCAATTACACCCGCAGAAGACCGGTTACCCAAACTACCGACCTCTGCAATCCTTCTCAAGATAACAACCACTACAATCTCGGTCAATATACCGACCACTGCAATCTCGGATAAGATACCGACCTCTGCAGTCTCGATCTCTCTAGCTCCGTAAATTCCGGGAAGAATCGGGCAGTACCTCCTCTAGAATTCAGTCCCTTCTGCTGAAGGGGTAGGTTCCCTTTTATAGCCTCGGGCTGACGGTTGGTGCGCGCTCCGTACGGGACGGGTTGATGACGTGCCTCCGCAAAGTGCTTAACCGTCAGTGTGGTGGGGACGTGGCGCGCGATCGTTCCCCGATAACTTCGGCCGGGAATCTCGGGAGCGTAGACTGCACCCCATAATCGCTGTGCGCCCGAGATTTCCGGGTTCAACCATCGGTCCTTCTCTCTATTTTAATGCATGGCCAACTTCTAGGGGGGGGGACTTGGGCTCCCTCCTATCCTAATTTAATGCGCGGCCGGCCTGGGGGGGGCGGGGGGGGGGGGGGGCTTGGACTCCCCCTCCCCCCAGGTTTAGTGTGCGGTCGACCCTTAAGGGGGGGTGTTGGACTCCCTCCCTCCCCCAATATTAGTGCGCGGTCGATCCTTAAGGGGGGGTATTAGACTCCCCCCTCCCCCCAACCTAGCGCACGGCCGGCCACCTGGGGGGGTGTTGGACTCCCCCCTCCCCCAATATTAGTACGCGGCCCCCGGGGGGGGGGGGGGGGGTGTTGGACTCCCCCTCTCCCCCAATTTATTGCGCGACCGACCTCCAGGGGGGGGAGGAGTTTGGACTCCTCCCCCTCCAATTTAGCGCACGGCCGACCTCCATGGGGTGTTTTTGGACTACCCCCCCTCCCTTTTAGCGAGCGGCCGACCCGCGACGAAGTTACGGCCCCCGGTAGGTAAGTTCGCTATTCTTCACTTTAACGCGCGACCTACCCATGACGAAGTTGCGACCTCTGGTAGGTAAGTTCGCTCTTCTTCACTTTAGCGCGCGACCTACCCGCGATGAGTTTGCAGCTCCCGATAACTTCGCGTTCGCCTGCTTCATTTTAGTGCGCGACCTACTCGCGACGAGTTTGTGGCTCCAGGTACCTTCGCCTTCACCTTCTTCTCCGCTTCGCGCATGGCCGACCCGTGACGAAGTTACGGCCCCCGGTAAGTTCGTCAGGGTACACACATTTTGTATTGTTATTCTATTCAAACCAAGGAGGGCCCACCATAAAATTTTCCCTATTACTCTCCCCAACACTAGCGAGAGGAGTAGGGAAATCCAATCTTCCCTATTACTCTCTTCCATATTGGAGAGGTTCATGTTCGACTCTCGATATGGATACTGTGGAGCGAACTTTTCCACAAGCTCGTTGTGCCTTGTTTGCACGGGATTATGGAATTAATAAATAGTAGTTGCTGCTGCTTCCCCATGCTTCGATCTTCGGACCTCTTTGAGCCCTTGTTCTAGCATCAAGTCTTCTAACCGCCTGTTCAGCCTAGGATTTTTTTTTTACTATGTTTCATATTGCCTCTATGGTTACTCTGTGACGATCAAGATCCAATAGCCTATAGTCAAAACTCCTGAGACTGTGATGTCAAGACGGATGATGAGATGTGAGGTGAGGTATGCAACGTCATGAGTTAGCTCCACATCACCCGGAGGGAAAGAAATCATGAGCTACTTATGTAATTTTCCCTCCGAAACATGAAAGACGTGTTTTAAATTTGTGCGCCGCGACATATCCCAAAAAAATCCGTAGTTAAGCATGTTCGGGAGAGAGTAGACTAGGATTGGTGATCTCCTAGGAATTCTTCGTGTGGACACATACAAAGCGAACAATATCTTGTGTGTTTGGGACGGATGTTACATATCCAGTCCTTTTTTTTACTATGTCATTTTTATCCTCCCTCATACCCCACCCACTTTCTCTCCATCATACCCCACATGCTTTCTCCTCCTTCCTCCCCTTCCCACCCCATCACCAGAGCCACTGCTGCCTCCCTCTCCACATTTTAGAGCCTTCCCTTCCTTCTTATCATCTTTCTTCCCCATCGTGAAGTCGGTGTTACCTCCCCCTTCCCCTCCTTCCATGTTGTCGCTACCTCCACTTCCCCCACCGAAGGTGATGGGGATGGAGGAGAAGGGGAAGGGGATGATACATCTGCTTCGATGATATAGGTGGAGGGAGCAGAGGCAGTATTGGCTCCAAGTTTCCAACAATGGGGAAGAATGAGGAGAAAGACATAGGGTATAAAGAAGGGGAGACGATGGGTTATGAGGTGGGGTAAGGGTTGGAGGTTGGGTATCAAATGGGGTGTGACAACTGTGGGTGGGTATTTCTACTCACTCGCTCGGATCATGACACATGGCATGACCCATCGATCCGGATCAAGCGAACCAAGCATGGCCACGTTAAAGTGAATGGCCTACAAGGACTTGGCCCCAACTGAAGGAATGTCGTTAGTAGCCCAATGAACCTGAACAGGTCGCCTCGACCCCTGACAGCCTAGTTGCACCAACTACAACCTCTACATGCGGGCAAGGACAGATCGAGTCGAGCCTCCATCTTTCGAAGGCTCATACCAGTCGTGGTGCACCTAGACCTACGCTGCTAATGATCCAGGCGACCTGCTTACAGGTCGCCTTAGCCCGACGGAGCTAACCTGACCCGGTGGGAGTACCCTCCCGCTGGCCGGATCCTGAGCAGATATGCCAGCCAGGACAGGCCTTCATTCTCTACTACCAACTACAGTTAGGGATAGATATGGTAGGTGTTATGTAGATTCCTATCCGGGCCATTTTATAGATTCTACAAAAACCACTTAGGCGTGGTCTCGGAGATCTTAATGGGATCCGATCAATATAATCTCTGCCACACCCAAGCTACCGCCTTACAACCAACTATGGAACTCTATATATATGCCATCGTGCCATGAGAGTCAGGTAACTAGTTTCGTCCCCCATGAACCCTAGCAACCCCTTCGTTTATTTCTCATATGACTTAAGCGTTGGAGGGACCTTAGCTCGGAGGCGAGCCTCAATCTTTTTGCATGTGCAGGAGGAGCAAACGGGACGCGAACCATCCGACGATCGTGGGTGTTGTATGTCTAAAACTCACCTACAATGATCAAGAGCCAAGACTCCTGAAGCAACAAAGTCAAGATGGATGAGATGAGGTGAGGTGAGGTGAAGTGAGGTGAGGTGTTCAAGTCCATGATTTAGTCCCACATCACCTAGAGAGAAAAAATTTATGAGTTATAAATATAACTTCCCATCTCTAACGTGCAAGATGCATTTTAAAACCGTCAATTTGTTGTGGATCCCGTAAGAACTCCGCAGTTAAACATACTAGGGCGAGGGCAGTACTAGGTTGGGCGACCTATTGGGAAGTCCTCATGAGACGGGCAAAGCGTACAATATCTTGTGTGTATATGTAGGGTGGGGGGTGGGGGGGTTGTTACATAATGATATCAAAGCTGGATATCTTTGCGATGGTTGGAGGGGACTAATCCCACACGAGGATGTGTGGTCCTTGTGGAGGGTGGATTGTGACGACCAAGTACCAAGACTCGTGAGGTACGGAGAGGCAAGACACGTGGAGATAAAAGTTTATGGGCTATAAATAAGGTTCGAAATTTCTATTTCAGTCAATATTTCGACTCGTATGGATATGGAAATATTTCGTGGAAATATTTCGATAGTGTGGAAATTTTATGATTTTATAAAAATGGTTGAAATATTGATTTTTTTAATGGAATTTTTAAGTGAATCTCTGCATAGTCATAAACCAAGTATATATACATAATTTAGAATACTCAGATAATATTTATACCCTATCTATAGGTGTAGAGTATCACAGAGCATGTATTCTGTATTTGAGTCTGTGAGTCTTGTGCAGTCTTGTTTGGTCATGTTTTGATCTATATTTTTAAAATAATTTTTAATCTTTTTTGTGGATAAAAATATTTCTAAAATAAAGATTAGTTGATTGTTAAAACAATGCTTCAAATGATTTTGAAAATGGACTTAAAATAAGAAAGTTGTGTAAGTTTGAAATCGTGCAAAAATTATGCTGAAATGTAAGACACTGTTTTTTTTGTAAGTATGAAAAAAAGAGTTTTTATAAGGAAAAGTTTTTATATATTGAAAATTTTCTTTGATGGACCATGATTTTTTAGATGTAATTGTAGTTCTACATCTTGTGAAATTTTTTGAGCTAAAAATGAGTTGATTAAAAACTTTTCTCAACATACAAATTTAATGAAAAACCGAAAAACCTATTTTCTCCTACTAAAACTGAAAACCTACTTTTTGATTCACTTGGTTTTTGATTTTTTTGATATTTTTGTTGAAATCAAATGGGGGATATTTACTTATTTACAAATAATAACTTAAAGTAAAAGGAGAAAATAAAAATTAAGTGAGACGATATTTACTGCTGAGAACGAAACGCCCAGTTTCCTTTTATAACTAGTCAGTCATAATATTTCAATGCCAACATCCCGAAATATCTCGAAATTTTTAAAAATTTTTACGAAATATCACGATATTTCGTGCGACAAATATATCTTGCGAAATATCACGATATATCGCGATATTTTCGTGATTTCCATTTCATTCGATATTGCAGTAGGAATTTTATGCCTAGGTCTGAGAAAACTGAGATATTTCATAAAATTTTGTAAGATTTTGTACCTTGGCTATAAATATAACTTCACATCCCTAACATACATGAAATATTTTAAAATCATAAGCCGTTGCATATCCCATAAGAACTCTGTAGTTAAGCTTGCTTGGGCGTTGGTAGTACTAGAATGGGTGACCTCCTAGGAAGTCCTCGTGTGATACGAGCAAAGCGAACAATATCATATATGCGGGGGGCAGGATGTTACATAGGGTGTGGGGTACACATAACAGATCGAGATTTCTATGGGGTCATTTTGGTTGCCACATGGTAATCCACCACACAAAAGGAAGTGAGGATGCTAGACCTCCCCTTTTTCCAAGCCATTATAATTGTCCTTTTGTTGATCTTTGTGAGATTCAATAGGGAATATTAATTCAGACTCCAAAAATTACGAGTTTACCATATTTCTCATCGCGTCATGGTTTCCCACTCATTTTTTAATGGTAAGTTTACCTTCCCCCATACCCACTTGCTTCCCCAGTCCCAACCCACACACACCTCCCCATTGCCGGAGCCACCACTTCCTCCCCACATCGAAGCTTCTATCGCCTCCCTTTCCCTCCTCCTTACCCTATCGTCAGAGCTATTGTCACATACCTTTCCCCTCCTCCTCCTTCCCCATCACCTCTGACGGTGGAAGTGGAGTCGGCAATGATGGGAAAGAAGGAGGAGGAAGGGGGCATCGGGTTTAGCAATGTGGAAGGAGAAGGGGAGGCGGTGGTGGCTCTTGTCATGTAGATGAATGAGAGGAGGGAGGTGGATATAAAGGAGGGGAGGCTAGTGGAGTATGATATAAGGTAAGGGCGAGGTGGGTTACTGGAGTTTGTATAGGACATACTTGCCATCCAAAATATTAATTAGTAAAGGTAAGTGAAACATTGGAAAAATAATGTATGTGTGTTAGTGATATTGTACATTAGATACACATACCCATATATTTTCCTTGTATAGGTGACCCCTATCTGTAGACTACATGTACATAATACCACCTTTTGGGTACATATATATTTGTCCTATGGCTAATGAGATCATTATTGATTATCCCCAAAACCTAGCCTCTCTCCCACTCCTCTCTCTCTCTCTCTCTCTCTCTCTCTCTCTCTCTCTCTCTCTCTCTCTCTCTCCATGCTAGGTATCTTCTATCACATGGTATATGAGCGGGGGTCTCTCGCGAAATCTCGATGTCGCCTTCGGTTCTCATTGAGATTTACTTCTTAGATCTCAGCCCTTCCCAGTGACTCCTCCCCTGCACAGATCTGGTCCTCTTATGCTCCTCCCCTGCACAGATTTGGCAGTCCCAACCTCTCCCGATCTAGTGGCTCCGATCCGGTAGATCCGACAGTCCTGACTGAGATCCAATCCTACACAACACAGATCTGGCGATCCTGCACGGCTCAGATCTGACAAATCTCGATGTCCCTGCCTTTCCCGACCCGGTAGCTCCTCTCCCCTGCACAGTGCTGATCTAATTCGGTCATCATATCTCAGCTCTCTTTATCGACCATAAGATCTCGAGATCTATATTCCTCTCGTAGATCCCTCAGATCCCTTTCTCAGCCATTAGATCCCTTGATATGCCAACCATCAATGCTGACCATCAGTGCCAGACATCAGCTCCATCAATGCCGACCATCAGTGCTAGCCATCAGCTCCATCAACATCGGCCATCAGCTCCCTCGAGCATCGACCATCAGCTCCATCTGATCTCCTCTCTTGTAGATCTCCTCTCTCACAGCTCGCAGATCTCCATCAGCAACCTCGAGATCAGTAGCCACGACATCGGATTTAACGAACCCTAGATTAAATATGCCCCTTGCACTGGTGACCTTCAGCCCTGCAGAGCCGGCAACCAGATCTGTCCTCAGCTTGATGACAACCGAATTCGCTGTAGTGTGATGATTGTCTGTGTGGTATTGTGGTCTCTATCACCTAACCATAGCCGACTTATCCTCCGTGGAAGCCCCCTTGACTGTGCTTCCACCCTCCGACACCCTCCGTACGAGTACACTCGGGATTTTCTTCCGAGCTCAATGAACCTTTCGCTTGTCTCCTCCACAGACTAGGAGGCATGGGCGGTTATTGTTCATACCACACTACTCAGTTGTGGCCTCCTTTGGCAACTTGATGGGACTCTTCCTATCCTAAGTCTGATCTTTTCCGCCGCTCTTCAGGCATGGCGACTTCATGATGCACGGGGCACCGCCTACCTCGTTGTATTTGTCGATCGAACGATACGAGCTGACCTTGCCTCTCTCAGTGTGTTCGCCACCATATAGCGTTACTTAGTAGATCACTTCATGGAGTCTAGCGGTGCTCGCGAGTACGCCATCCTTTCTCAGGTCCAGTCTGAGCAGCAGGGCGATCACACAATCCAGTAGTTCCACGGACAGATGCATAGTTACTGGCGAGAGCTTCAGTCGCTAGCCCCTTCCGTCCTGGTCAAATGCCATGCCGCTCACCAGGCCTTCTGGGAGGACCGTTAGCTTTACCAGTTCTTGATGGCCCAGGAGTTGGTACGACACTTGTTGAAGCAGTTCAAAGAGATATCTTTCACTCATGTTCCCAGGGTACTTCACCTAGAGTATAGCCCACTTGCCCGTGCCTTGATCCACCGAGACCCGCTTCCAAGATTGGATGTTACGATTGCCGAGCTTATCACAGAGGAGACTAGGCTATGCACTATCACCACCAGAACCCCTCCTCCAGCTGTTGGAGTCGGTATGTCCTTAGCGTGGATTTTATAGATTAGCATTTCTGAATAATGGCTTTGGCTAATGAATAACTAAAATGGTATATATAAACTACATATAATATGGACCCTAGTAAACACAATAGGCCACTGAGGTGCATGGTGGATCCATGCTTGGGAGACCCAGTGGACTAGTCCTGTGTAGACCTAGACTCAGTTCACAGCTTTGGTGATGCTGGTTGCTTCACCGGGAATAAACTATTGGCAGGTAGAGGGATGTGGTGAAGTCTCCACTACGGGGATGTTGGATCTCCATCACTTGACCAAGCATGATGATCGTGTTGAACAGGAACCAGTACGGTGCACAGATCAGTGAGTCAGACACTGATGCATTAATCGTCTTATCACTTTAGGTAATAACCAGTTGTGTGGTTCTTTGATGTGCCAACGTGTACAGACCTACCTAGCCCAATACCAAAGTACGTTGGATTACCCGACTGGCGTTGGAGTGGCATGCAACTCCTACAGGCTATCCAATATCCAGAGATGAATGAGTGCATTCGATGTGTCATACTGTCCACACATTAAACCTAGGCCTGGTGGTTATTAGTTAGATTAATGATAGTTCGATTGTTAGGCAAAACACCAGTGTGTGTGTTGTTATGGTTGACAAGTCATTGAATCGAGTCAAATGACTGACAAGTCTGAAGGTGCTCCCCACCTCCCTGGTCGAGTCATGGCACCACCATTGGAGGGACCAATGATTACCAAGTTAAAGTGAAGAACAGGGGTTTACGAGGGAGTAATATACGTTTGGGATCACTAGAGTGCAGCCCGCGGGACATAGTAGGTTAAGTCGCGGGTTAATTGGATTTGGACTGATTGACGAAACTCTTGGTGTACGTGCCACCAAGACAGTTATTCAGGATTCCGATTGGAACTAGAGATCCTAAGACCTGAAGTTTCCACCTTGTCGTCGTGTATTGAAATTGTAAATCCTATCCAGTGAGGTTTACTAGATACGAAATAGAGCGATGGAGCGCATGCCTAAACGCCGAAAGTCTATTCGCATGTATGTACGAATCATAGGGGTATTTTTGCAAATATATATTTATGGTCGTACACATATAAAATTTGGATCTCATATGGACGGGAATAATTCTAGGAGTACATAGGCGAAATTGGTTCGTGATTTCGTCGAGTAAAACTCTCTCTCTCTCTCTCTCTCTCTCTCTCTCTCTCTCTCAGCCATATAGTGAGCCACCCTAACTATGGGAGTTGACTCCTTGTTTTTAGGGATAGCAGCCATGTGTATAGGGATAGGGTATATGGAATTTCGTTCCCCCCGCTCCCTTGGATATGTATGGCCAACCACAACTCCTAGGGGTTTGACTTGGTCAAACCCTAAAGGAAGCCGCTCATATATAAGGAAGAATAGAGAAGAGGCTGAAACACATGGGTCTCCTCTCCCAAACCCTAGCTGCCCCTCTCACTCTCTCCCTCTCTCTGGTGGTTTCGGCCGTGGAAGAAGATAAAGAATGAGAAAGAAAGAGATGGAAGGAAAGGGAAGAAGAAGATAAGAGAAAAGAAAGGATCCTCCAGCGTAGGGCTACTCCGTCTTCTTCGTTGCAAGCCAACCGATGGTGGGCTCGTTGGCTTTGTACCTAGTGGTGAGCCATCGAGGGTTACTCTCTTCGCAAAAGAATTGGTGCCAACTGACAGATTCTCTCATTCCTCGATGTGGAGGTCATCATCTCTAATGATTTATCAAGAGGCGACATCAATAATTTTTGCTGCCCAAATTTTGGTAGACATACAGTCTGTCCAAAAACTGTTCCTAGAGCTATAGAACTCGGATCAGGTGATTCTACTTTGAGGAGATCCGTATCGATGACGTCGACGTCTAGTAAAAATTTCATGATAATCTGAGTTATGGAGAAAAACTGACGATGGTTTTACTATATGATTTTCTGCAAGGCGTCATCAGAATTTGTTCTCCTTGGGTAAAAGACCCGGTCAAGGTATGATCTATTGAACCCCTCCTAGTGGCAATTCATTCTAGTTAGTCTTCATAGTTCTTGCATAGATCTTAGATCGTAGATTAACTTTAAGGATTCGTCTTCTTCCATGTGCACATAAATTAGTTTGCTATAAATCTAAACGGGAACATATGCTATTAATTCATGCATTTTTTCGATGTTAGCTTCCGTTGCGGGGCTCCGTGATTTCCAACGATTGGTATCAGAGCCATAGATTTAGCATGTATTTCCGAATGTTAGATCTAGCACGTGTGCACACGTAAAACTATTGATCTCATTAAGGGGATATTAATACGGATTAATATATTATTCTTTATGTTATCAACATGGTGATTGTCTCTGTGATTGGTGGTGCTTATTTTTGTGATTGCTATGCATTGATGATCTTGGTTTTGAGGCACTTGTAATGGGCATGTGGTGGGTTTGACAATCACATGGGTCCCCAATCTTATATTTACAGGGTTTTTTTCTTCTTTCTTTCTCCTAGGAAATATATGTGTACGATTGATGTAATTGCACGGATCGTACTAGATTTTATATTTACAGGATAAAGATGAATAAGGAGCCTGCGATGAACCGGGATGTCATCCATTCAAAAGAAGGACAAACAGAGCCATGGTGGATGAAGGAACACAACGAGAACCGGACCCCTCTCAAGGTAAACAAGTCATGGTTTGCGTGGAGAACAAGGCACGGGGGTCGAACCGATAGTTTTTAGCTCCACCGAGGCTTTCAGCATCTCCAGCTCCTCTACTCACTTAGCCACTCCCGGTACATTCGCTACTTGGATCCTCGATTCCAAGGCCTCCCATCACATGACTCCCGATACTTTCCTGCTCACCGTTTGCTGACCGACGCCGCACATCTTGTCGATACACAATGCTGATAGTTCTTCTTTAGCCATCTCGCAGTATGGATCGATCACCACCACTACAGAGCCTACCAACCATCTTTCTTTACCCTCTGTGTTTTATGTCCCCCAACTTCGTATGCAGCTTATTTCTATTAGCAGCCTCTGTGATTCTAGCTGTGTTGTAACTTTTTCCATATTTTGTTGTGTTGTGCAGGATCCATGTATTGGACGGATGATTGGCACTGTCATAGGTCAGGAGAGCTGTACCACTTGGAGCATCTTCATCTTTCTCTCAATCCTCCTCCTGGCGTCTGTAGTTTAGCTTCTCCTGATGCCGACTTGTGACACCAGAGACTCGATCATATCTTTGAGTCATGACTTAAGAGATTACTCCAGACCGGAGTTCTAGGTCCTTGCCCTTTTTCTTCTATATCTATATGTACCAGCTGCAAGCTTGGTAAAGCTACACCCTTACCTTTTCCCTCAAGTGTTTCTCAGAGTTCTGTTCCCTTTGACCTAGTACACTCCAATATCTAGGATCCTGCCCCGCTTTCTTTGATGTGTGGCAATCGCTACTATATCTCTTTTGTTGATGATTTTAGTAGATATACTTGGGTCTATCTCCTCCAGCACCGCTTTGAGTTTCCTCAGGTTTACCAAACTTTCACCTCGATGATCCACACACAGTTCGGTTATCACATCAAGAACTTCTAGTTTGATTGCGTCATCGAGTACCTCTTTGCTGCTATGCGGACTCTTCTATAGTCCCATGGGACCTTATTCCAGTACTCATGTCCTTACACACACGAATAGAACAGGGTGGCCAAAAGGAAGCAACGTCACATCCTTGAGACTATGCGTGCTCTTCTTCTCTCTGCTTCTGTTCCTTGCACTTTCTAGGCCGAGGCTATTTTGACCTCAGTCAATCTCATCAACATCACCCTTTCGTTTGCTCTCCTGGATGTTGTGTCTCTCCACGAGCGCCTTTTCCCCTCCCCTCCTGACTATAATCTCCTTCGTACCTTTGGGTGCAACTGTTTCATTCTCCTTCCGCCCCATGAGCGCACGAAGTTGTCCGAATGGGCAGTTAAATATGTCCTCTTAGGGATCAACACTTAGCACAAGGGGTATCGTTGCTATAACTCCTTGACTCGTCGGCTTCTCATCTCTCGCCACGTCTCCTTTGTCAAGAATGCCCCTTACTACTCCTCTGCAGCTCAAGACCTCACCTTTCTGGAGACTTCTACCACCCTATCTCTGACTCAAGTCTCTTCCACCACCTCTCTCACCCAGCTATGCTTCTCTCCCTGCTTTTGACGATTCTTCCACAGAGTCTTCCGCTAACACCCCCCCTCCCTCTGGTCCTCCTAATGCTCCCGACACCTTTGATACTCCGCTTGATACATCCAGTCCATCGTCGCCGGTCGCGAATCCTTGCCTGCCACCTCAGTACCCTCAACACGAGCACCACCCACCTGACCGCTTCAGCTTTTCCTCAGGACCACTTGACTGTTTTGATTTTGCCACGGTCACCTCCTACTCGCTATAGTTTACCGCCTTTTTTGTCGCCCTCATACTGACCAGGAGCCTCGGTCGTATTAGGAGGCCGTCTAGTCCCCTCAGTGGCGGTAGACTATGAGTGAAGATTTCTAGGTATTTGAGCAGACTCAAACTTGGGATGTTGTCTCCCTTCCTGTTGGTGTTGAGCTTGTCAGTTGTCGATGGGTCTACAAGGTCAAGCGGTGATCTGATGATTCCATTGAACGGCACAAGGCTCGATTGGTAGCTAGTGGCTTCACTCAGGCATACGGGAAAGATTACAAGGAGACTTTCACACCTGTAGCTCGATGACCTCCGTTCATGCACCCCTAGCGGTTGCAGCAGTTCGTCGATGGCCTCTTATCCAGATGAACGTGAGGAATGCATTTCTTCATGGTGACCTTTCCGAGGTTATCCACATACAGCCGCCTCCTGGTTTGCATACTCCTCCCCAATATGTCTGTCACATTCACCGAGCTATCTACGGACTCAAACAGGCCTCTCGTGCTTAGTTTGAGTATTTCCGACAAGCTGTCACTGAGATCGGCTACGTTGAGAGCTCACAGTACCACTCATTATTCATGCGATCATCTCATCAGGGTCGAGTGATTCTCCTGCCTTACGTCGATGATATGATCATCAAAGGTAATGATTCCGCTGCCATCACCTCCCTTAAATAGCATTTCCGGCACCAGTGTCAGATGAGGACTTAGATCCTCTTCGCTACTTCCTTGGACTAGAATGCCCATAGCGAGCGAGGGATTCTGCTTTCCCAGCAGAAGTATATCGTTGACATCCTCAACTGTGCTGCTCTTTTCGACGATTGCTCTACTATCACCCTTCTCGAGCTACATGTGAAGCTTCGTCCCATAAACTTTGAGCCCCTATCAGATTCTACTTAGTACCGGCAGATTGTTGGTCAGGTGGTTTTACCTCTGCATCACCAGACCCGATATTACTCACGCCGTCAACATTGTCAGCCAGTTTGTCAAAGTTCCTCGCTCTACTCACCATGCTGCCCTTCTTTGAATTCTCCGTTATCTCCGAGGCACCATCACCCGGTTGCTCTTTCTGTCATCGACCTCACCTCTGATCCTACGTGCCTACTCGGATGCTGATTGGGTCGGTGATCCAACTACTCGTCGATTGACTATCGATTTTTACCTATTTCTTGGAGACTCTCATCTTATGGCGCAACAAGAAATAGAGCGTTTTGTCTCTTTCTAGTACTGAGGCAGAGTTTCGAGCCATGGCCTCTACCACCAAAGAGATTGTTCACTTTCAACGTCTCCTTAGCGATATAGAGGTTGAGATCTCTGAACATACAGCCCTTCACTGTGACAACCGGAGTGCCATACAGATCATCACCAACCCGGTCTTTCACGAGAGGACGAAGCACATCGAGCTCGATTGCTACTACTCTCACCAGGAATATGAGGTCGGGACCATCTTTCTCCCCTTCGTTTCCTTCGGTGAACAAATTGTTGACTTCTTCACGAAGTCATACTCTACTCCACGTTTTTAGTTTCTACTTAGCAAACTAATGGTGTATGACGCACCTTGAGTTTGAGGGGGGCTGTTAGTGATAGTGTACAACAGATACACATACCCATAGATTTTTCCTGTATAGGTAACCCACACCTGTAGACTACATGTACATGATACCTCCTTTTGGGTATATATATACTAATGAGATCATTATTGATTCTCCCCAAAACCTAGTCCCTTTATCTTTCTCTCTCTCTCTCTCCTTCTCTCCCTTTCTCTCTCCATGCTTGGTATCCTCTGTCACAAGGTGAAATAATTTCAGGGTGTGAATAAAATTAGCCATTCATTATAGGGCTCATGATCTTGGAGCCAATTGATTTCCCTGCACCCAAATCCCAGAAATTGTGAGACAACATACTGGGCTCTGCATTTTTCTCGACTTTGGACATCATCGTTGACCCTTTGTTGGCTTCCTCGATATTTTTTTTGTGTAACTGGTTAGGGGACCTCGCTCTCGGAGACCCTTGTTTCGGTGACCTCATCATCCATGACGATCGACTCAATCTTATCATTGGACTCCCTGCTACACTTGCTTACGGCCCAATCGTGGTGTGCCACATCGTCTATTAAGAAAAGTGTAATGGGGGCAGCTTAAGTGTAGGGTTGGTCCAAAATGGACAATGTGGCACACCTTGATTGCCGTAAACAAGCACAACAAATCAATCGGGTAGCAAAAATGTTCTCGCCCCCCGGCTTCACCTTTTCGTCTCTGACTTCACTGAGTGAGAGGACCCTCATCGGCTATACCATCATGGATGTCATGAGTCTAACCTGCAAATGCTAACGCTTTCCCCTTCGAGAGCGATTTTGTACATTCCAACCTTTTTAAGACGATTGGAACACCAACTTCAACCTCATCGATCCATTTCAAGGTTTTTGGTCATTTCATCATGATGATTAAAATCGTTCTCCCGTTCCTTCTCAGAGCCATTGTCACTAGGGATGGCAATGGACTTCGAAAAACCAGACCTGAAACATTAGGTATGGGTAAAAATTTTGTACCCAAAACATGATTTAGATTGGGTATGGGTATAGAAACTCTATCCGATAGACTTTTAGGTATGGGTATGGGTACCTCAATGCCCCCCTCTAACTTGTGTATACAAGATAATACAGTTCGACTCAAAACTCATTGCCATACGCCCAAATTCTAATCGCTCATATACCTATCCAATTTTTTTTTGCTGGACATCCCTACGCAAACTTATACTCTATTAAAACCATTGTAATAAGAAACCGAAAAGGATATTTTTTCTTTTTATGGCAGGAAACCCAAAGTTGATTCCTTTTTCTTAAATAATTACATATATGACGTAGAAAAAGAGACAAAATTATATCTAATTTATATCCGAAACTGAACCAAAACCCGAAATCCGATAGGTTATGTACCTTTTTTACTTGAGTGGGTATGGCTTATCCGAATGGGTATGGATATGGATAGGGGTAGGGTGACCAGAACCCGACCCATTGCCACCCCTAATCGGACTCTTCCTGATATTGAAAGACCCATTTATGAGTGCCATGCAGGCCAGTGACAGGATTAATAGCAAGGGTAAATTACACTTCTAACAGATTATCACTTTCACCCCCTCATGTTTTAAACCCTCCAAATGCCTCCCTAGGTAGGAAACATATCACAAATACCCCCTCTCTGAGGGGGCACTTTCACCCCTCATAGGGAGTGTTTGTGTGAGGTTCCTAAACTATAGTGGGGCATTTGCAGTGTTTTACACATGAGGGGAAAATGATAATCATTTGAACTGCAAGGGGTTTATGTGTAATTTACCTTAATAGTAATTTTTTTTAAGGAAAATATTACTCATACCCCATAAATCTGTAATTAGCCCCCATTTCCAAGAAACTTGAATACACCCCATTTTTTTTTTTTCATACCCCATTCTTATCCCAAAAATACCCTTCCCCCTTACACCCCACCTTCAATACACCCCAGTTAAATGGCCCACCCCAACTTGATTATACCCCAATCAAACACATACCCCCTTAAATATACCCCAATTATATGCACTCTTGAATACACTGCACTCTTAAATAAACCCCATGCAGTTGGCTGATACTTGAAGGCACAAGTAGAGCTGCAACTTGGGCGGGCTAACCTGAACCCAACCCGAGTCCAACCCGAACCCAACCCGAATTTGGGCGGGCTAATCCGAACCCAACCCAAATCATTTCTCCTCGACCCGACACGAAGTTAGCGGGTCTGGGTCAAGGCTAAACGGGTTCGGGTCGTAAACGGGTCGACACGATAGACCCGTTTATTAAACGGGTCGGGTCCGGGTTTAGGGTCTGGACACGGTAGACCCAGGAAGACCCGTTTAGTATTCAATAGGTCATGTCGGGTCGGGTCGGGTCGGGTCTACCAACAATCCGATACTATAATATATAAAACCAGTGGGTCTTTCGGGTCAGGTCGGGTCAAGTCGGATTGGGTCGGATCGGGTCAACTGAATAGATCCGGGTGGTAAACGGATCTTATCGGGTCTTATCGTGTCTACCTGTTTATTAGCGAGTCGGGTACGGGTTTAGGATCATGACACGATTAGTTAAACGGGTCGGGTCCGGGTCTAGGGGTTTTGGACACGACACGAAACTAGACACGACACGAACCCGACACGACATGACTCATTGCCACCCCTAGCTGTAACTTGGGCGGGCCAACCCGAACCCAACCCGACTTTGGGCGGGTTAACCCGAACCCACCCCGCACAACCCGATGGGTTGGGCGGGGCTAAGTTTAAACCAACATTGGGTTGGGTTGGGGTACAAAAGACGCTGAGCAGGGGCTTTGGGGTTTGGGGTATAAAATAAAGGGCATTGTTGGTATTAAAGGATTGTTGAGTAAGTTATTGAGAAACGCTAGGGATACGGGGGCTAATTACAGATTTTTGGGGTATGAATAAAATTTCCCTTTTTTAATTTTAAACTAGGCATGTAACTTGGCTAGATATGGTTTATATTAAGGGAGTAAGTTGGCCGGTAGAGGGGTGGGACTTGGGTGGGTTGAAGGACTGCCCATGCCCAACCCCACTTGCACAAACCTTAACCCGTCGTGCCCGTGGAACCAAGGGAACCCGTGGAAGCCCAATCCATGCTTGCCCATTCTAGTTGTTCGGGTTGCTCGGATTACTTGGGTTGCTCAATTTGCATAATAATGGACGGGTTGCTCAATTAAAAATGCTTGTGCACATAAATAGATGGAAGAAAAAACCTAACAGATTTTTTAATTGCATAAAAAAAAAATTTGATTTGCATAACGAAAACATAAAGTCCAATCCATATCCTCATATATTTCAAACGAATTCTTAGCATTCAATGTCAAACAGACAATCTTTGATTTCCATAAAAAAAAACTACCAAAGCATTCAACCTTAGTGTCCTCGGGTTGGAAAGATCGGTGCCCAAACCCATCCAAATTAAAATCAGGGTGATCTTTTTTTGTTCAAACCCGCCCAAGCTTTTAACCAGCTTTGCCCATATTTGTTCATTGTTCGGGTTGGGCAGATCGGATTTGGTTAGACCTACCCAAGTCCCACCCCTAGGTAGACACCCTTAGTGACCCCTAGGTAGACACCCTTAGTGAGACTTGTCCTTGGTAGGTCTGACAATGAGCCTGAATCTAGCCCAGACCCAATCGAGTCTGGCCCATTTGGAATGGATTTGCGTCTATATCACAAGCATTGTATATGGACTTGGGCGTTAGTTTGGACCCGAAATTTAGCCCGGCAAACCAGCGAGGTCTGAGCTCATATAGGTCCGACCCGAGCCCAACCCATTTACATAGTTGGAGTCAAGTCTATTCGACATATCGACAAATAGCCTTTTTATATTGAATGAGAGAACAACTATATTGGAGAAAATATTGGAGTTTGTATAGTCATCACAATTTATAAAATAAAAACATATATATTTGTAGAGTATAAAAAATATGGTAACGAATAAAGTTGGTCATTGAACGCTTTTTAGGCTATGACCCGTCCTAGACCTGAATCATTGATTTGGGCTTTGACTTGGGTCTTGTCTATAAAGCCCCATACAAAACGGGTCTAGCCTCGGATCAAAGAAGAAATACGGGTCTGGATCCAGACTTGATTGAGTCCGACCTAGACCCGATCGATTACCAGCTCTAGCAATAATCATTTGAACTATAGGGGGTTTATGTGTAATTTATAATAATAGTAATTACCAGCTTGACCATCTTCAATAAAAAAATATTCTCTTCAATAATCTTTGCCTGAGTTCACATTAGGAGAGTAAGTTGGTAGACACCCTTGGTTGGTTGGGCTGGCAATGGGCCCGAATCAAGCCAGACCGGATTGAGCCTAGCCTATTTGGAATAGGTTTAGGCCTATATCCCAAGCATTGCATATGAACTTGGGCTTATAGTTTGGAGCCGAACCAAACCGGACCGGGTCTGATCTTACATAGGTCCGATCCGAACCTGACCCACTTTCGAAGTTGGAGCCGGGTCTACCTAACATAATGGTGAAAATAATTGACAACCTATAGTCATCACAATTTTATAAAATAGTAGCATGTATATTTATAGAGCAAGAAACATATGTTGACGAATTAATGCCAAATAACTACATCGAATAAAGTTGGTCATTTAAAGCTTTTGGACCTGGGCCCAGCTCTTTGCTTGATGGTAATTTCTCTCTTCCATGTTGAAGAGGTTCCTTTTCCTTGTTCGACTGCCTGTAAGGACACTATGGAGCGAACTTTCCTCGAGGCTGTTGTGCCTTGTTTGCTCATGCGAGTTGAGACCGTTGATGTTATGTTCATGGGATTATGAAAATAATAAATAGTAGCTGCTGACTGTCTCCCTCCATTTTTGATCTCCGGACCTCATTGAGCTATTGCTCTAGCGCCCTGTTCTTTGACCACCTGGCCGGATCAAAAAAAAAAAAAAATCCCTAGGGTATGTTGATACTTAATTGGTCAACAGACTAACTAGTAAAGTAAGTCTACAAAAAAGTTTTACTACAACTCTATTTGAATCCAAAAAGCATAGTGAAGAATTCGATTTACTAGTAGCCAAAGTAAATTGTTTAATTTACTAGTAGAAGCAGGCGGCCGATAAGATAGAGGGCACGAAGGAAAGGATATCTTTTTGCCTACAAAGGGTTTGCTCCGAATGTTAAGGGGCTATTTGGATACGATTCTGGCTTAGGATCCCTCTCGATGTCTAATCTCTCTCTGCCTTCTCGCAACGAGCTGCACTTCGGATCCCCTCTCGATCTCTCATCCCTCTCTGCCTCTCGATGGGATTTTGAAATTTTTCTTTAGATTTTAAAATTTTGCTGCAGATCTAGGGATTTTTTTTTCTTTAGATTTTGAGAAATTACTTTAGATCTCTCTCTACCTCTCGATCTCTCCCTCGTAATTTGCCTCCCGACTAGATTTACGGGATCAGAAAATCTCAAATACAAATAATTTTTGCCAAACAGACTTCCTGGATTCTAGGCTCTCTCAAAACAAGATTCTGAGAGCTCAAAAGTCTAAAATCTGTTTGTGGGATTCTAGAAGTTCAAAAGCCTAGAATCATAATCGTATTAAAAAAGCCCCTAAGTTAGACATCTGTATCTTTCATGGAAAAATATAGAGCCTTCCGATTATACTTTACACACAACCACGACCTGTGCACCTCACTCAGCTCATACCCACTTTACAAACAACCATACTGCCCTCTTTTCACCTACATATTAGGGAACGATCGAGATACCCCACGTAGCAACCTATCCCGACGGTTGCATATCACCTCCATTGGCCATCCCTCTGTTCAACCCTCACCGTGACCCTTTGCCCTTCTCTACAGGCTGTGACCACCACTGCTGCAACCCGAGGACCACCAACCATGGCCCTTTGACA
Organism: Chamaelirium japonicum; assembly: GCA_947650365.1. Lineage (NCBI taxonomy): Eukaryota > Viridiplantae > Streptophyta > Magnoliopsida > Liliales > Melanthiaceae > Chamaelirium > Chamaelirium japonicum. The sequence goes on along the minus strand of OX393549.1, from coordinate 44,774,999 downwards.
CGGGTCACAACCTCATTGCCCACCATCGACCGTCCCCTCTCACATCCACCTAACCATTGACGCCTCTGCACCACCTTACCGGGCTGTCACTTCCAACCGCCCGTCACCTTGGGACGGTGCCACACCGATCCTCGACCGCCCGTCACCTTGGGAGGCCACCTTGCTCCCCTTATGCGGGGCTATTTCCAATCCGGTGGGATAGTCCAGCAACAGAAGTTAGTGCATGCAAACTGTTAGATATCCTTACACCCTAAAACCCGGATCGTAAGGAAAGATCCACAACAGGTATATTAAGCAGGTGATGAGTGCCTCCCTTACCGATGTGGGATTATCTGTTAACACAAACAACAAAGAGAAGGAAATTACTTTTATTAAAATCAGGGTGGCTATTTTTGTTGTCGAAAGAACCAAGTGATCAGCATATCACTTGTTAGTGTGCCGACACGAAATAGACCAAGGATTGAAACTCGTCATAAGAGCGAGATAAATGCTATGATTTTTAATTAATAACCCCTTTGGATGGAAGGCTTATTACTGAGTCGAGAGGGAGGCCCGCCAATACAAGCTGGTGGAAGTATGCTGTATTCGAACCCTTGACCAAGGCGCAATTCAGTTGCATGTCTCACGAGCTGAGCTACCAGTTGGAAATCGGGGAGGTCCATTATGACCCCCCTTAAATGGTGATCTTGGTTTAATCAGACACTAGCCTATAGTAGTGTTTCATTGTAATGCTGATTTTTCATTTCTTTGGTTTCCTAGTTGTATCTCACCTCTTTTTGATGAAGAGATTTGTACGGACTCTATTGAAGATCATTAATGAATTAACCACCTGATCGAGTAGCCTCCTCTCCTTTCTATCCAGATCAACTGGCACTGGACAACCCGTTGGGCTTGGTACCCAGTTTCGGGATAGAAAGAGATGGAGCCTACTGGATGGGTTGGATTTTGAATCGTAAAAAAAAAAAAAAAGAGCCTATAGTAGTGCATGGTGCTCACACCTAGACACTATATAACACCTAGTCTTGCTTGACTGCCGGTTCCAATGCACAAAGCAACACCTCCGGTCAGCTTATACCACCTATCATGCTCACAATTGACTACTTAAACTTGGATCGGGATAAAATAGGCGCACCATTTCATTTTATATATCAAAAAGAAACGATAAAAAAGGAAGAAAAGAAAAAGATAATCATATACTTTTGAAGTTTTAATCCTTTATTCCTTGAAAGCATTTTTTTTTAAAGAGAAATGGGTGTTAGGCCCTAGACAACAAATCGGTTTGATGAACATGCATGACACTCATAAGATCCCTTTAAGGGAAGGTACCAAAATTATTTCATAAATCTGAAAATGGCCTCCTCCACTCCGTCGTACGTCCTCAACGCCCACGACGTCCTCCTCCACTCTGTTGTCCTCAACGCCCCGTGACGGCCTCGACATCCGCCTCCTCCCAACCCCCAATGCCTCCTCCTTCCTCCTTAGCGGCAGCGAGCAACGAAGACGAGAGGCGGGCGACAAACAGGGTTAGGTTTGGTTTGGGTTAGGTCTAGGGTTCATCCCATGACCTATAGATCTTAGGTTTAGGATAAAATTTAATTTAGAATGTAGTTGCATTGAAATGAAAATTTGAAGCATAGTGAAGGGTATTTTCGTTCTCTATCCTTTGATTAAATATGAACTCTTGTTTTGGACCGTTAACTAAGTCCCCCAAAATTCTATTTACAGACCCAGACCTGATCATAGCCGTCCGCTACACCCAGGCCCAACCGGTGAATCGCACTCTACCCCGACAAATAGGCAACAAACATCAATGACGAGGTATGCAAATAATTTGTATGCCTTTTTCTCTGGTAGAATAGAATTGCGCCCATCAAACATATATATTACAATTAATAAAATGTAAGACATTGTATTGGATCGATCATTTGAGTTATTGGATTTGGATACCAACATTTTTCATTCAGATTGAGATCCATTTTAGAGACAATTAATACCCTCTCAAATCTAGGTTCTAGCATTCAACCTCAAAATTTAGGATTAGATGCATGCATAATAGGTATTAGGTTATCGATCTTCACTTTCTTCCCTACTTGTCTACTAGCTTGAATATATGAATGTTGAAAAATATGGAGTTAGGAATAACTTAATTAAGGATTTGAGGCACGTATAGAATACACTTTTTAAAATTGGATTCGTTTACACTCAAATCGAGTTTGCTAATTGATTCCAAACCGCCTCCAGGATTTAATAAGTCTTTATGGGGTCTGTATTCAATAACAACAAAGACTTTTTTTATATTTTTGAAGAGGATGTACATACTTGTCCTGGTTATATATAGAGCAACGCATGTAAGTGGTATTACACCAAAGAGACCACAATGAAGGGCAATGATTTTTTTTTTCTCGTCAGAGATCAAGCTTTGGTTTTGCCCATAGGTGCACCACCTGATTTATACGCCACACGGCATAAAGCATATATATCTGTGATTTGATCCTGCGACCTCCCGAGAGGTAAATATTTAACCGTTGGAACGCAACCTTTGGAATTACTTGGACAAATTTATCAAAATAGGCCTTACATCAAGTAGCTTAAATCATTGGAATTACTTGGACAAATTTATTTAATGAGAAATCTAGGATTATTGATCTGAATTTCTTCAAATCAAAAACAAAAAATCCTATTACACCTCAATAAATTTGGAGGCCAAAAACCTAAACTTAAACCGCAAATATAAATGGAAAAAAAAAAAGCACACCACCACTAAGACAACCGAACATGATGACTTATTGTCACCTTCAAGGCTGCAAGACGTACGTGCATGGGTTATTAGTACACCGAAAGGAAACACGCAACACAGAAACAGAGGGACGCGCGGCCTCCACGTGGCGGCGTCCTTCAGTGGTGGCCGGGCAGCTTCTCCTTGATCTTCTCCATCATCCCCTTCTTCTCCTGGTGGCCGTGGGTGGTGGGCAAGGCGGTGGTGGTGGCTCCGTACCCGGCCTGCCCGTGCTCCTCCGCGCTGTGCCCGCCCGGCAGCTTCTCCTTGATCTTCTCCTTCATGCCCTTCTTCTTCCTCCGCCCGCCCATCCCGTCGTCCTCCGACGAGCTGGAGCTGGAGCTGCCCGAGCGGTGGAGCATCACCGAGACGCTGTGGTGCTCCTCCACCGCACGAACCTGCTGCGGCTGCCCGCCGCCGCCTGCTGCGATCCCCTCGTGCGTGGCGGCCGTGCCGCGACGACCCCCAGTGCCCGCAGTGTAGCCGCCGGCATCTACTCCGCCGGTATGGCCGTAGTGCTGCTGGATCGGGTTACGATTATTACCGGACGCGTCTCTGGTGTTGCCATACTCGTCGACCCTCAGATCCTCCATCTCCCTTCTCTCTCTCTCTCTCTCTCTCTCTCGCCGGCCCCGAACAGAAAACCAAACACAGTTGAAGATCAGCAAGACAGCTTCGAGATGATGAAACCGGGGAGCAGGGGTGCAAGCTTTATATAGAGGAGGAGAGGGAGGAGATGTGGCCATGCGGGCAACATGGAAGCGACGTACGGGGCGCGACGTAGCATCAAGCTCGGTAGGGTCGGATACGTGCGGCGATCTGCGGCGCCACTTGGCAATCCGACCACAAAGCCAGAGTTTTTTCTTGGTCAATCTTTGGCCCGACATCTGAAATGGTCAAAGGGTGGGTGTCTCGGTGACAACTAGCTTAGTTGGTTAAGTGAGTAACCTCTTATACGTGAAACCTTGTGCGAAACCAACCTAGAGGTTTCAGAATTTGATGAAACTTGGCAGACATGCTACCTATGCTAAGTTGATCATCCTCACCATAATTCATCAAATTCTAAAACCTCGAGAGGCATCAAATTTGATAATCAAATAAACGGTTTTTATAAACGGTCAGTAAATCTTCTAACGTAACATTTGATGCCCTTAAAGGTTTTAAAATTGGATGAATTTTGGTGCGGATGATCAACATGGCATAGGTAGCATGCCTACCAAGTTTCATCAAATTTTGAAACCTCTAGGTTGGATTCACACAAGGTTTCGCATATAAAAGTTTCTCATTTGATCGGGATATATATATATATATATATATATATATATATATATATATATATATATATATATATATATATATATATATATATATATATATATATATATATATATATATATATATATGAGAAACAAGATGCTACCTTTGAAAACAGTGTTCTTCGCTGCTTTGATAGGTCGCCGATGGCTATCAAAGCCTTGAACGACGACAAAGATCATTCGAACTCATAATCTGGAGGTACTAGAAGTCACCAGAGGTGGTTGCCGGGTGCGGATGTCCTCGAAGGTCACCGGATGAGATGGGGTGATGAATGGATGGCTCACAATAAAAGTAGTCATCGAAGTTCTCTATCGGTGGAAGCCGACATGTGGTGTCAGCGGAGATCACCGGTGGAGGTGATTAGAGGTTGTTTATGTTGATTTTGGCCACAGATCACACGTGGAGCGACCGTGGTGGGTTGTCAAAGCAACAAAAACGCTGCTTTGAGAGGTAGCGTCTCGGCCCTCTCTTTCTTTCTCTCTCTTTCTCTCTCTCTCTCTCTCTCTCTCTCTCTCTCTCTCTCTCTCTCTCTCTATATATATATATATATATATATATATATATATATATATATATATATATATATATATATATATATATATATATATATATATATATATATATATATATATATATATATATATATATATATATATATATATATACCCACCTTGGCCATGCCAACCAAGATGGATATATGGGAATCAAGTGCATGATCCCCCCGACTAGCCAACACGTTAATCTTCCCTTCAATTTAAGTACCACGTGGTAATTTTTAATCGGGGTTAGGGGTTGGCCAAGATGGGTTCACCCTTTCTAACAATGATTATAAAAAAAATTTAAAAAAAAATGCCAAGTGACATTTTTAGATTCATCATAGTAATGGGTATTTGCGCACTACAGTTTATCGTTAATTTTTTTTTTTTGAAATTTTTTTTAATCATGATCCAAGTAGAGTGGATTGACCATCCAGGCCATAAAAAAAAAATAGTTAAAAGTACCACGTGGTACCTAAATATAGCATGTTGGCTAATCGAGAGGACCATACTCCCTATTCTCTATACACACACACACACACACCCCCCATGACCAACCCCTAACCCTTGTTAAAATTTATCACGTGATACTTGAATTGAAGGAAGGACTAGCGTATTAGCTAGTCAGGAGGACTATGCACCATATTCCCTATAAATATAATACACACACACATGCACACACCAAATGTACTGCATTTGTATTGGGCTCTCAGGTTGGGGTTTTGGGCTTCCTTTCGGGTCGGACCGAGTTGCGGGCTCAAGGTGGCGGTCCGAGCCTGGCCCATACATGATGTTTTCGGGCCGAGTCGGGCCGTTGACTTTCGAGTCAAGATCGGGCTAGTGGGCTTTTTTTACACCCCTTAGGACCGAATGTGGCTTTTCTAAAAAAAATAGCCAATGGTTGAGGATGTAACAATGGTTAATAGCCAATATCTAATAGTATCTAATCTAATAGTATAATACTAAAATGGAAGCCTCTCTCTCGTGTTGTGACACGTGAACATCTTTTAAAAAGCCAAATGGCATGCATCAAGCTTATCCAGATATTGCCCGGGTTTCTTACTAGTAGTTTATATCTATATAGCTATACTAAAATGGAAGACTATCTCCCATGTTGTGACACGTGGATGTCTTTTAAAGAGCTGGAATTCTTTTTCTTGTGTGAATGCGACTCTCTTTTAAATCCATTTAAAAACCTACCATAAAGATGATAAATTTTTATTCAATGGTATTTAATGGTCATTTGATGTTAATCTCTCTCTCTCTCTCTCTCTCTCTCTAACAAGTGATCGAATCACACTCACTTCAGATTTCACACTTCTTCAAACAGTTGCAATGTCGTCTTTGCCAAATAGCATGCATCAAGCACATTCGTGCATTGCCTGGGTTTCTTACTAATTTATATATCTATACTAAAATAGAAGCCTCTCTCTCTCGTGTTATGACACGTGGACGTCTTTTAAAGAGCTAGAATTCTTCTTCCGTGTGTGACGCGGCTCTCTCTCATAAATCCTATTTAAAACCTCCACCCATATAATGACAATTAATGGTCATTCATGTTAATTAAGAAAATCATTAGTACTCTCTTCCTCTATCAAGTGAATCACACCCTGATGAGTGAATCACACACTCTAGATTGCACAAGCACTTCTTTGGGCGGCTATGATGTCGTCTGTGCCAGGTGGCGTGCATCAAGTTCATCCGGGCACTGCCCGGGTTTCTTATAAGTGTGCATATATAACTAGACGCAACCACCACCCTTGACAAATTAAGGAATGCTATATTCTCTAAGCAGACATATAACTTGCTTCGAAACACACAAATAGGCCATATTTAGATGGACATTTGCGTATAAGTTAGGGATGCGGCTAGGGTTGGGGCCAACTTAACCCTGACTAACAGGTTGGGTTGGAGCCCAATAATCTCAGCCTAACCTCAAATTGAGTTGGGTCAAACTCAAATTCAACCCATGCCCAATCTGAACCCAGTTCTATATTGATCTCATCTGTCTAGACCTAAGCCCGACTCAAAATTTATATGTTCATACATGTTACAACTGTTAATATTGGTGAGGTCTACAGCTCGTAAAAACCTATAGTTTAGCTATGTATGGTTGATAGTATAAGATTGCATCTTGGTACGTACCTTAGTACGTGTTCTGATTATAGAACAGAGAGCCATGGTTACATGGTAATCCACTTGAGTGGGAAACTCAAGGGACTGGTCCCATGTAACTTAAATAAGTTCGCAGCTCTGATTAGGGTTGGTCGCCCTATCAGGATAAGCTGTTGGGATGATAGAGCGTGGGTGTCTCCACCACGGTCATTACCAGGCATAGTGTCTGTGGCCGAACGGAACCAACACAGTGCACAGATCGGTGAGCAACACCGGTGCACTAAACCGTGTTTTTGCTTAGGGTAAAACGATCCTAAACCCTGAGGAACCATGTATGGTGGACTAACCAGTTGTGTGGTGCTTTGGCGCACCAATGTGTGAGGATTCGGATGCAGTGATCCAAAACCACGGTGTACTGGATTACCCGGCTGGCGTTGCATCAGCGTGTCACTCCTGCTGGCTATCCACACCCTAAACGGGAGGTGCGTTCCTTGGTCCGACCCACATCGTATTAAACCCTGGCCAGGTGGTCATCAGTTGGACTGATGACGAATCCGGTTGCTCGGAAGAGTAATCGGAGGTACGATGTATGTGGTCAACCTGGAAGGAACCGAGTCATATAAGCACTCGAGTCTGACGGTATTCTCCACTGCTCGAGTTGCATCATGGTACCAGATGGAGGGACAACGAGTTTACCATACTAAGCGGAGAGCAGGGGTATGAGGGAGAACATAGTAAGTCCGAGGGAATTGGAGTGCAGCCTGCGTCGCACTCTAGGTGGCTACGCAGGTTAACATGGACTCAGAGGATCGATGGTACACTCGGGTAGTGTGTTGATCGAGTCTAAGTTGGAAGCCATGAACCCTGGTCCTTGAAGGTTCCACCTTATCGACATTATGTACGGTTCTTATACCATCTCCTCGAAACACAGAACGTAGTTAGAAGAAGCGAGAAGTCCAAGCCTACGCTCCGTGAGTGCTTCGTACTAGTGCACGATAGATGTGTAGCTACGTGTATGCACTAAGGGGAAACCCTAGGTTAGTGCAGAGACGCATGTAGCAATTCCTTGTCATAAGTGGACTTTGCCACATGGGTACGATGCACCGGGATATATTGCGAGTTGACTAGTTGATTTCACTAGGGGCACACTACGGGAACCTCAAAGAATAGTGACATCACTGGTGCACTTCACTTATGTGTGCCTTGCAAAATCTCGTACACAAGGAACGGCCAACTAGTGATATAAGGGCGTTTTGGTCATACCATGCGTCACTATGTACTAGGGGGGCCGGTCCTAAGTATTGAGAGACTGATCAAGGCCGGCCCTATTGGTTTCAGGAGGTTGTTGCCTCCGATGAAAGGGCCGGTCATGAGGCGCAGAAAACGGGCTGGTTTTGATCGTTTTTCAAAAACAAGAAAAAGATAGAGATGAAAGAAGAGATATATAGAGAGAGGTTTGAATCAGTCAATCCTATCCGCACTAGGCTTATCCATAAGCCTAGGGCCGGCCCTGTATAAGGGATAGGGGAGAGGGGGGGCCGGCCATGCATGATGCAAGCCATAGGGGGCCGGGCCGGCCCAAGCATGGGGAAACCCTACCCGCCCCCTCTCATATTCTCTCTTCTCCTCTCTCGTCTCTTCCTCGCTTGCGCCATTGGATGGTGACTCGTCTTTCTCATGTGGTGTTTTATAGAAGGAGAAGGCTCGTCATATGGAGGCACTCAGAGATCCATCGACGAGGTGCCATGCATCGTGTGAAATCGGGTGAACTAGAAGGCATCTCCCGCAACCTTTTGCTGTCCAGAATCTACACCAAAAATTAATATTGTTTCTATGATTTTAGGAGTTACAAAAGTCTAAACGATGTGAAACTTGTTGTAAAAGTTGCGTCTCGAAGTTGGCTACCTGCAGTACAAATTTCAGCCCAATCGAAGTTCAGAACAAAAAGTTATGGCTGTCGCACCAAAGCTATATCAAGCAGATTCGAGCCCGTCTCCATCGACAAAGAAGAAATTTGTCGCGGTGAAAGAATCCGCACGCAGGTATGATCTCTAACATGTAGATCTAGCATAGATAGAACATGCATGCATGCTAGATTATTCTTTCGCGTTAGATCGATGTTAGGGGTTCACGTAGTTGTCATGCTAGATTCATACACGCACGTGTAGATCGTTTCGATGAAATTTTTTGATTTGTAACGCACACCGCTTACGGTCTTCGGACCTTAACTTTGCTTCCGCTGCGGGCCTCTACCATGGATTTATTTCCAACAATTGGTATCAGATCACGCTAGTGGTGTGCGTTTTATGTTTTTTTTATGAAACCGTCATGTGCGCGCATGAATAATATGTGCTGCTATCGGGGTTCTACGAGTAGATCATGCATAGTATATATTGTATGTTTTATGAATCATTCTTGCAGGGCGCCGCTTCTAAAATTAATCTGGATATATGAATGCTTGCTACCGGGGGTCGGACCCCATGTTAGCAAATATTTGTCTGGATATTTTTTCTTCTGTGTGTGGATAGATTTTAGAACCATAGTCAGGCAAGAGGTGAAGATTGACCACCTTTGATTCCCAGGCTTTTTGCTAGGTTTGTTTTTCTTTTCATTCTAGGAAATTGTGTATGAGCGAGCACTTGCTCGAAGAGTACTAGAGCTTTTTCGGTTACAGATTGAAGAGGAGGACCTGCCGCGAAGATCCACCACCGGGAGGACGAGCGAAACCTTGGAGGATGATGGTGATCCGGTGAAGCGTACACGATAACGACAAAGGGCAGAAAGCGTCAGGAGATCGTATACAGAGGCTTGCACCGGATCAAGGAGCCTTGCGAAGGAGACAGAGAGCCTGCGCTGTGCTAGTCAGGTTCAGGGGTCGGACCCTGAACTTGATTCAGTTGTGTGCTTATTTCTTTTAGTAGTTCTTTATATTTCTGTAGAGAACCCCAATGCGATAATTTGATTATCTATGTTAGAGGGATGCCCTTTCCCCTCGGGTCCTAGAGACCTTATAAGGATAGGATTCCACTAGTGACGCCTATTATTTAATTGACCCTTGATGGTAGCATGAATTCCTCACATTTGGTTATGCCACCATTAGGTCAACACCCGATTAGTCGGGTGTGCCTATTTAGCCAGCATCGAAACCTAGAATGAGTTGGAATTCTACTATGACATCATTCGTCAAATTTATAAGCAAGGCGCCATGGTAGTGGAAGACCTTTTCTGTCAGTCTGACCTTAGGCTAAGCTCCAGGGCATTAGCGTGATAGCCAAGTTTGCAAAGCATCGTTGTTCTTGGGATATGTAATGTGACCCTTAAGTGGAGAAATCTACTTGAGGCAGGGACTATGATATTTAGAGATCGATTAATGCTTCACGAAAGGCTTGAAACGCTAGTGGGAGCACGGTATGACCAGGGTCTAGTGTATAGGTTGTCGTGACCTTAGAGTACACTCGTACTTGCATTAAATAACCCTCAACTATAATAAGGGATGTAAGAGAGGACTTTTAGAGATCTTCTGGCCTCCACAGTCAACTGCTTTGTGTCTGGGTGGAAGGGCGTAGCTCGACACCCCCTAGGGTGAGGGTTATGTTTTTCCATACCAGATGACTTAGCAGTCTCCTTTGGGATATGGTGGTTACGGGGTAAGGAGAGAAGGGCTTTTTATCCCACCCTAGTGGGGGCCGCATGAACTCTCGTGTCGTAACTACCTAGGCTTGTGGGTAAGCATCCGAAGTGGACGTGAGGCATCCGTTGCTTGCACAATGGGGATCACGTGGCACTGGCCAAAAGGACAACCATGGTCCATCAAAGCCCTTAGTTGGCAGATTTGGATAAGGTCAAGGAAAGACCCGTGTAAGCGGATTGACGTTGCATGATGCCCCCTAGGGCAGGTGTAGTCAATTCCGAGATCTTACATACATGGTTAATTAATCCATAGAGGTGTCTTCGTTGTGAGGGTAGCGTTGGCATTTGGATATAATTAGCTTATTTTCAAAATCCATAAAATAAGTTATTTTGCATTCGTTTTCATTCAACCATATAGTTTCCCTATCCGCTATCCCATAAGAGAACCAGTTATCGGGTCTCTAACTACGTAGAGCGGAAGCGCTATCTTTAGCTTATACTTAGGGTAGTAAATATACATTGACTAGCAATCTAAATATCCCTGTACTAGACCTAACGGGTCCAGATATCACTAAGGCACTAACTAGGACATATGACGACTAGCGAGAGTCTAAGGAGATGTGCAAGTGCTATGTTATAGTAGACTTACATACAACTCTTTAGAAGCGAGTCAGAGATATGTCGGGTCTTCTCTAATAAAGTTTTATTTGCATAAGATGTCTGGAAGGCGAAGTTGGTAGACTTATCGCTTTTCCACCAAAATACTTGTCGGTACCGAGATGTCTGAGGGTAAGCTTGTTCGGGAATATATACTTGAGTTCCAGATCGAACTAGATTCCAAAGACATGGTGCCAGATGACGAGGTGGTGGAAGACGTCTGTCTTAAGCTTGCATCCTTGTCTGGAACCTTTGAAGGCGTTATCAGAGACTTTAGCTTTAACAAGTTAGAGATGATAAACGCAGAACTTCTAAGGAGATTTCCAAGAGACAAAGGATGGGATCAAGATTAAAGGCAAAGCCTTTAGTGCTTAACCTAGGTCTTCTTTAGAAGGACCTAAGGGAGTAACTTATAAGAGATCGAAAACTATTTTAGTGCAGAAACTGGTGTGGACTCCTAAGTATAGTAACACTAAGGACGGAAGTGTTTCCGCTTTGGCGAGTATAGGGGTTATTTGAAGATTGAGTATGGACTCAGGGTGTTAGGGGTTAAGTCACTATTTAGTAGTAGTTCTTCTGCTTCTTGGAATGTAGACTTTGGGTCTACTGAGATTCAAGGAAAGCAGAAGGCTACTTTATAGTGAAGTAATCCTAACATAGGTACTGATGCCATAAGCCGCTGCGGAAGCTGTTAGATATGATTATCTTAGTTTTTCTGAAACACGGATTTTGATTTTTAGAAATATAGTTCTGTTTCCTCCTTGGTAAATGAAGTTTTTTAGTTGTAGACAGCACCGTAAGTGTGTATCTTAAACTGAATTGATAGCTTCATAGTTAGAGGAATAAATTAGAAAAATCTCTTTGTATTTAATCCTAATTCGGAAATAGATTTCATGACAGCTGCAGCATCTAATTAAAATTCATTTAAATCCTTCGGAGAAGCTATCCCATTTGTGACCCCTCTGATTTAGATATTCTGCCTTAGATAAATTCAGAGATAAAAGAAGGCCGAGTTTCTGTTCACAGATTCATCGGAGATCCTTCTAACCTATGAGTATTATCTGGAAGGCAGAATAACTAAAAGGGCCACTAAGGTATTGGAGTTAGTTAATTTTGACGTCTATGGTTCCAAGAGCGTCCAGACGATAGGAGTCTCTTTGATTTAATCGAAGGAATGAGACTCTATCGGATGGGTTCCATAGGATCCTGAGAGAGCATGGGATTATCTCTCAGTTAAATGCTCCAAGGATGACACGTCAGAATGAAGTCTTCGAGAGAAGGAATCAGACCCTGTTTCCGGAGTATGATGAATATTGTCAAGTGTACTATCCACCTTTTCGTGGGTTGTACCTTAAAACAGTAGCTTATATTTGAAACTATCTCTCATCTAGATCAGTGCCGCAGACCTATAGAGAGCTATGGTCTAAGCGAAAGCTGACACTATAGTGTCTCGAGATATAGGGTTGTCCTGCACTTGTGCAAAAGGACAAGAAGGATGAGATGAAGATGTAGTTCCAGGTATATCTGTTTGTAGGTTACCCTTAGGAGGTATAAGGTGGATTGTTTTATGATCTTGAGGTTTGGAAGGTAATTATTTCTACGAACACCATCTACCTAGACCAAGATTATATTATAGACCATAAGTTTATCAGTAAGGTAGTTCTAGGTGAACTACTGGGTAGTGGTAGATAGTGCGCATCTGAAAAACGTAGTGGGAGTAGATGATACAAGAAACTAGTATACCAGACACTGTAGAAACAATTCACTTTTGAACCACCACCACCCCGTCGTTGTGGGACCATCAGAGCTCCTGAAATATACTATAGAGAAACTTTGATAGTTAATCCAGAGTTTCAAGAAGATGATCCCTAGAGCTACGAAGAAGTAGTGGGAGCTTCCGACAGCTCTAATTGACAAAAGACCATGGAGGCAAGCTTGCATCAATGTCCCTTGGAACAGTCTTGACACTTATAGCACTATCACCCTTCGGGGTGTAGGGGGTGTATAAGAAGCGCATCCGGTTAAGACTTAAGTAGCTAGATTAGTTACCAAAGGAGAAGGGATTGACTATGTCAAAAGCATCTCACTGGTAGCTATGCATAAGTCTATTTCGGATCCTCTTAATCCATCGTAGCCCATTATAGTTGGGAGATCTGGTTGATGGATGTCAAGACAGTTATTCCCTAACGGGAATTTGGAAAGGACATATGGATGATGCAGCCCCAAGCTTTGTATCAGTAGGTTAGAAAGATATGGAATGCAAGTTGCATATGTCTATTTATGGACTGATACAAGCATCTAGGTTGGAATATCTATTTTGATCAAGGGAATCTGCTTACACGGATTTGATCAGAATGAGGATAAACCAAGTGGGTACAAAAAAGGTGAGGAACTACAAGGGTGTACGTAGTACTTTACCTTAACGATATTCTACTGATTGAAAATGATGTAAGAATATTGTTTACGGTAAAGGTTTGTAGTCATCACAATTCGATGTGAAAGACCCTAGTGAGGCGAGTTATGCTCTGGAAATCAAGGTAACTCGAGATAACCAGAGCAAGGTTCTCTTGCTGTCACAGACTACGCATGAAGATAAGATTCTAGCCAGATTCGTTTTACGAGGCTAGATATCTATTGCGCAGCAGGATTCATGGGTCGGTTTCAGTCGAACTCGGGTCCAAATCATTGGACTAAAGTGAAGGGTATACTCAGAAATCCTCATTAAGTAAGGATTGTGAGTTAGCTTGCACTTCATAGGTCCTGATATCGATTGGACACACAGGATCTGACTTTGGTGTCAGATGTGCGTTCCAGAGAATCAATTTCAGGAATTGTTTTTATCTTGGGATTAGAAGCGGTAGATGGTAGAGTGTGAAGCATGCATCACAGACTCCACCACAAAGGCTTAGCACGTTGTTGCGTGCGAGGTAGTATATCAGGTGGTAAACCTTAGGAAGTTCTTAGAGAACCTGGGACGCGTACCAGAGGCTCAGTTATCTGTTGTTAGAACAAAAGAGCGGTAAGCAAGGTCCAAGGAGACTAGGCACCACAATGAGGGGAAACCCATCAAGTACAAACTCCACTTGATCTGACAGTTATAGGTGGAAATACAAGTAGCGGTACTGAGGCGGAATCTACAGACAATGTTGCCAATTCCTTTAGAGAACTCCTGCAAAGGCTTTTGGGCAGTATGTAGAAGCTACAGAGCTCAACACCGTTATTCCTCGTTAGACCTAGTGGGAGATTGTTAGAATTGGTGAGGTCTACAGCTCGTAAAAACCTATAGTTTAGCTATGTATAGTTGATAGTATAAGATTGCATCTTGGTACGTACCTTAGTACGTATTCTGATTATAGAACAGAGAGCCATGACTACATGGTAATCCACTTGAGTGGGAGACTCAAGGGACTGGTCCTATGTAACCTAAGTAAGTTTGCAGCTCCGATTAGGGTTGGTCGCCCTATCAGGATAAGCTGTTGGGATGACAGAGCGTGGGTGTCTCCACCACGGTCATTACCAGGCACAGTGTCTGTGGCCGAACGGAACCAGCACGGTGCACAGATCGGTGAGCAGACACCGGTGCACTAAATCGTATTTTTGCTTAGGGTAAAACGGTCCTAAACCCTGAGGAACCATGTCTGGTGGACTAACCAGTTGTGTGGTGCTTTGGCGCACCAATGTATGAGGATCCGGATACAGTGATCCAAAGCCATGGTGTACTGGGTTACTTGGCTGGCGTTGCATCAGCGTGTCACTCCTGCAGGCTATCCATACCCCTAACGGGAGGTGCGTTCCTTGGTCTGACCCACGTCGTATTAAACCTTGGCCAGGTGGTCATCAGTTGGACTGATGACGAATCCGGTTGCTCGAAAGAGTAATCGGAGGTACGATGTATGTGGTCAACCTGGAAGGAACCGAGTCATATGAGCACTCGAGTCTGACGGTATTCTCCACCTCTCGAGTTGCGTCATGGCACCAGATGGAGGGACAACGATTTTACCATACTAAGCGGAGAGCAGGGGTATGAGGGAGAAGATAGTAAGTCCGGGGGAATTGGAGTGCAGCATGTATCACACTCTGGGTGGCTATGCAGTTTAACTTAGACTCAGAGGATCGATGGTACACTCGGGTAGTGTGTCGATCGAGTCTAAGTTGGAAGCCATGAATCCTGGTCCCTGAAGGTTCCACCTTATCGACATTATGTACGGTTCTTATACCATCTCCTCGAAACATAGAACGTAGTTAGAAGAAGCGAGAAGTCCAAGCCTACGCTCCGTGAGTGCTTCGCACTAGTGCACGGTAGATGCGTAGCTACGTGTGTGCACTAAGGGAAAACCCTAGGTTAGTGCAGAGACGCATATAGTAATTCCTTGTCATAAGTGGAATTTGCCATATGGGTGCGATGCACCTGGATATGTTACGAGTTGATTAGTTGATTTCACTAGGGGCAACCTACGGGAATCTCAGAGAATAGTGAAATCACAGGTGCACTTCACTTATGTGTGCCTTGCAAAGTCTCATACACGAGGAACGGCCAACTAGTAACATAAGGGCGTTTTGGTCATACCATGCGTCACTATGTACTAGGGGGGCCGGCCCTAAGTGTTGAGAGACTGGTCAAGGCTGGCCCTATTGATTTCAGGAGGTTGTTGCCTCCGATAAAAGGGCCGGTCATGAGGCGCAGAAAACGGGCTGGTTTTGACCGTTTTTCAAAAACAAGGAAAAGATAGAGATGAAAGAAGAGATATATAGGGAGAGGTTTGAATCAGTCAATCCTATCCGCACTAGGCTTATCCATAAGCCTAGGGCCGGCCCTATATAAGGGATAAGGGAGAGGGGGGGCCGGCCATGCATGATGCAAGCCATAGGGGGGCGGCCCAAGCATGGGGAAATCCTAGCCACCCCCTCTCCTCTTCTCTCTTCTCCTCTCTCGTCTCTCTCTTCCTTGCTTGCGTCATTGGATGGTGACTCGTCTTCCTTGCGTGGTGTTTCATAGAAGGAGAAGGCTCGTCGTATGGAGGCACTCAGAGATCCATTGACGAGGTGCCATGCATCGTGTGAGATCGGGTGAACTAGAAGGCATCTTCCGCTACCTTTTACTGTCCAGAATCTGCACAGCAAATTAGCATTGTTTCTGTGATTTCGGGAGCTACAAAAGTTCAAATGACGTGAAACCTGTTGCAAAAGTTGCGTCTCGAAGTTGTCTACCTGCAGTCCAATTTTCAGCCCAATCAGAGTTCAGAGGAAAAAGTTATGGCCATTGCATCAAAGCTATATCAAGCAGATCCGAGCTCGTCTCCATCGACAAAGAAGAAATTTGTCGCGATGAAAGAATCCGCACGTAGGTATGATCTCTAACATGTAGATCTAGCATAGATAGAACATGCATGCATGCTAGATTGTTCTTTCGCGTTAGATCGACGTTAGGGGTTCGCGTAGTTGCCATGCTAGATTCATACACGCACGTGTAGATCGTTTCGATAAAATTTTTTGATATGTAACGCACACCGCTCATGGTCTTCGGACCTTAACTTTGCTTCCGCTATGGGCCTCTACCATGGATTTATTTCCAACAACATCCATAATATATATTGTTTACAATATATAATATCCATATCACATAGTTGCGTCGATCATCTCCTTGTAACTGAATGGCCTTTTTTGTCTTTCTATATTAATTGGGGGGTTTTCAAGCCAATCCAATGTAAACATATCTATTTTCTCATTTCGACCCGACCAACGTGATTGGACCTAAATTCATCTTGAGATACGGATAGGTACCGTGGGTAACTAAGTTGGATGATTCCTAACCAGAGGTTGGTTGGGTTAAGGTTAGTGATAGAAGAGAGAAATCTGGATAGGTTAGAGTTGGCATAATTCTTCTTCTTCTTTTTTTGCTCTTCATTCTACTGTTTGGCATATCTTGTCATGCTTGCGGTGACAAGGAAATTGATGCATATAAATTGTGATTAATGTCTGTTGTGCCCTGACAAGCTTCAACACTTTGATCGATTTCAGCAACGGGAGATACCGTCGGATGACCCATGGCTCGTGCTGGTTGGGCGCAAGTTTGATAACCTAAGTGCCAGATTCGGAGGAGGGAGGAGAAATACATAACATGGATCAGTGGTTGTGCAAGCTGTGAGCTCACATGGAGGCCCCATTTCCGCCGGATGTTCTTCGTTTGGATAGTGTATTTAGCTTTCAGGATGCGGTGGGTTCTCTTTGAAGGCGATGGATGGCGAGATCATGATTGACACTAGCTGCTACTGGGTTGAAGATCATAAAAGCTCATCATCTGTTTCTTTGATTGGAGATCCACTTATTTATTATTATTATTATTATTTTTTAAGAATTTGGTATGCTACTTGGCTTGCCAGCTATGTCAAGGTTTCCCAACTTCTCATTTAGATAGCTTACTTCCAACTTTTTTTATGAATCCAAATAATTTGTGAATTATTTGTGAATAATTCAGGAATAATCTGAATAATTAGGGAATTTTTAGCGAATAAATCAGGAACAATTCATGAATAATTGGGGAATATTAGTATTTTTTGCGAATCATTCCTAAATATTTCGTTAAAAATTCAGGAATAATTCATGAATTATTCGCAAATAATTCATGAAAAATCCATCAAATATTCATGAATAATGGACCAAAAATTCAGGAAAAATCTGTGAAAAAATTGGGAAAATTCGTGAATAATCTGGGAAAAATTCGTGAATAATCCGGGAATTATTCGTGGAAATAATTTGGGAATTATTCACGATTTATTTGTGAATAATTCGTGAATTATTAACGAATAAATCACAAAAATTCATTAAAAATTCAGAAATAATTTGGAAAATATGCATGAATAATTCGGAAAATAATTTGGAAAAAATATATGCGAATAATTCAGAAAATATTCTCAAAAAAATTGGGAAATAATTGCAAAAAATTTGCTTATTATTCCCCAATTATTCACAAAATACTCATGAATTATTCATGAATTATCGGGATAATTCAGGAATTATTCAGAATTTATTTGCAAATGATTCAGAAATTATTCACAAACATTTCAGGAATTTTGGGTGTGACCAATGTCATAAATTTAGGGAATAATTCTTTTAACCTTTCCCAAACTACAGAAAACAAATGGAATGTGCAGTCTTGAAGACTAGCACCAAGATTTATAAGTTAATTACAAAATCAAGTAAGTGGGATTCAATGGTCTCAATCTTTCCAATTTATTAATCGCATTTCCCATTAACCAATCAAACGGCTGTGATCGGTCACCTTACATACGGGACACCTTATTTGTATCAATTTCTCTTTCGATTAAAGCAATCTGGCCTTGCCAGACACAGAACATGAGTTATTCTTCTATTGAGGGAGAACACTGTACGCTAATGTGGCAGCACAGCACGAATGCACCACTGGATCAATCTACAGAAATGGCGATATGCACCCACCTGGGGATATGAGAGTTGGCAAAGCAACTGATGCTTTGGTGATGAGGTTGTGGGTTCAACTCTTCCTCCCCTCGATTTACCCAGGAGTGAAGTGGAAATTGCCGAGTGGGTCGGGCTTCACTCCCGGAGGGATTAGTTCGAGCCTGAAGTGGGCCATTGCCCGAAAGGTTTCGGGACACCCGCCGATCTCAAAAAAAAAAAAAAGAAATGGCGATATGCGTTAAAATTCTTTTACCATTGTTAGGAGACGACGGCTAGGGTTTGGAGAGGAACAGAATGATTCCATTGAGGGACTCAAGCCCAATATATGTACAGTAAACCCGACCCGACTATACAGTAAACCCGACCCATTACATTTACATTAACACTCCCCCTCAAACTCACGGTGGATCATGAACCGAGAGTTTGCCTAGAAAATGTCGGAAGCGAGCAGTCGTCAGTGGCTTCGTCAGAAAATCAGCAGTCTGCTCCGATGAGGGAATGAAAGGCAGGGAGATGATGTGATCGATAAATGCCTGGCGAACATAATGACAGTCAACTTCAATATGCTTTGTTCGCTCATGGAAGACCGGATTGCTAGCAATCTGAATAGCACTCCGGTTGTCACAGAAGAGAGGGGTCGGCCCGGATATCACCACTCCCAAGTCAAGCAGAAGACGTCGAAGCCAGACAATCTCGGCGGTGGTGGAAGCCATAGCCCTGTATTCGGCTTCGGTGCTGGAGCGAGCAACAGACTCCTGCTTCTTGCTGCGCCATGAAATCAGTGAGTCACCCAGAAACACACAGTATCCTGTAGTAGATCGACGAGTGTCTGCATCTCCTGCCCAATCTGCATCTGAGTAGGTGCGCAGTACCAACGGAGAGGTGGAGGGAAACAGGAGTGAACGGTTGATGGTGCCCCGGAGATAGCGAATAATCCGAAGAACAGCTGCATAGTGTACTGACCGTGGAGCCTGAACAAACTGACTGACAATGCCAACAGCATGGGCAATGTCTGGCCGGGTCATGGTGAGATAGACAAGCATCCCAACCAACCTCTGGTAGCGTGAGACATCCTGGAGCGGCTCACCATCGGTAGCGAGAAGCTTCAAATTGAGCTCCATGGGTGTATCAGCAGTACGTGTGTCAGTGAGGGCAGCATCAGTAAGAATGTCGGAGATGTACTTCTGCTGGGAGACCAACAGACCACGAGCTGACCTGGCAATCTCAAGACCCAGAAAGTAGCGAAGAGAGCCCAGGTCTTTCATCTCAAACTGACTCTGGAGGTGCCGCTGGAGAGAGGCGATGGTGGCACTGTCATCCCCAGTGATGATCATATCATCCACGTAGAGGAGAAGGACTGCAATGCCCTGACTGGAGGAGCGAGTGAACAGGGCATAGTCGGAGTGACGCTCAACAAACCCGGCGGCCAGAACTGCACTGCGAAAGCGCTCAAACCAGGCACGAGGAGCCTGCTTGAGCCCATAGATGGCCCGGCGCAATCGACACACGTGTCCTGGAGGAACTGAAGTACCCAGAGGAGGAGCCATGTAGACTTCCTTGGAGAGATCACCGTGAAGAAACGCATTGGTGACATCCATCTGATGGAGAGGCCACCCTCGAGCAGCTGCCACAGCTAAGAGGGTGCGCACAGTAGTCATCCGAGCAACTGGAGCAAACGTCTCCTCGTAGTCAATCCCATACTCCTGGGAGAAGCCACGAGCAACGAGGCGAGCCTTGTGCCGCTCAATGGATCCGTCAGGTCGAGTCTTGACCTTGAAGATCCACTTGCAGCTAACAGGCACCACCCCGGGGGGACAAGGCACCAACTCCCAAGTCTGGGTCCGCTGAAATGCCTCAAGCTCAACTGACATGGCTTGCCGCCACTCTGGATGTAATGCTGCCTCATGGTACGATTGGGGCTCCCGATGAGTGTGAAGAGCAGTAAGGAAGGCCTGAAAGGATGGTGAATAGGAGACACTGGCAGAGAAGCCAGAAGAGTCAGGAGAGTCAGTGGGAAAAGCAGAGTAACCAAACCTGTTAGGAGAGTAGTCGTATCTGGCAGGAGGGTGATGTTCGCGCGCTGGGTAGCGCCGAACAGGAGCAGGATCCACGACCGGGGAGGAGGGAGCAGCAGCATCAGGCGAGGGAGTACCAGGGAGAACCGACTCTGGAGGGGGAGTTGTAGACCGACGTACATAGACACGAGTAATGGGTGGTGGAGGTGGTGGTGGTGGTGGCGTGGGGGACTGAGGAGGTGGTGGTGGTGGTGGCGATGGATACTGAGGAGGTGGTGGTGGTGGTGTAGTAGGCGTGAATGGGGCAACAGAAACCGGGGGTAGAACAAGGATGTGGAGATGTGAGGAGGGCGAGGAGGATGACGAAGTAGGCAAGGAAAGATCCCGAGACTCAGGAGCAAAATACGGGACATCCTCAACAAAGGAGACGTGACGGGAGACACGGATCCGACGAGCTAAGGGATCATAGCAGCGATACCCCTTATGCTCACGACTGAGCCCCAAGTGAACACACCTAACAGACCTCGCAGAAAGTTTGGTGCGCTCATGGGGAGGAAGAAGAACGAAGCACGTGCAGCCAAACGTGCGAAGAAGAGAGTAGTCAGGTGGACTGGAGTGAAGGCGCTCGTGAGGGGTGGCACCGGACAGAGTAGATGACGGAGTGATATTGATGAGGTGGACAGCCGTCATGACAGCTTCAGCCCAGTAGGAGTGAGGGACAGACGCAGAGAGAAGCAAGGCTCGTGCAGTCTCAAGGACATGACGATGCTTGCGTTCGGCAACGCCGTTCTGCTCATGGGTGTGGGGACAGGACTGCTGGTGAAGAGTGCCGTGAGACTGAAGAAGCTCACGCATCTCAGAGGAGAGATACTCCTTGGCACAATCAGACCGAAAGGTCTTGATTCGCCGACCAAACTGGGTGTGTATCATAGTGGTGAATCGCCTAAAGATTTGGGGAATTTCAGACCGATGACGCATGAGATAGACCCAGGTGCACCTAGAATAGTCATCGATAAAACAAACATAATACATATAACCAGATAGAGATGCAACAGGAGCAGGACCCCAAATATCCGAATGAACTAAATCAAATAAAGCATTAGACTGGGAAGTACTAGCAGAAAAAGGAAGAGCTAGATGCTTTGCCAGTCGACAACCCGTACAGACAGAGAGGGGGGAGAAAGACGCTCGACCCAAAGCGCCCGAACGGAATACGCTTTTGAGTCGATCACTTGAAATATGACCTAACCTTCTGTGCCACAGGTCGGCATCAGAGGTGACAGACATGACAGACGCAACTGAAGACACATGGAGATGGTCCAACTGGTAGAGGCCTCCTGCCCTACGGCCCAGCCCAATCCTCTGACCCGTCCGCGAATCCTGCACAACACAAACAGAAGGGGTGAAGGTGACAGTCAGGCCAGAGTCGCAAAGAGAACTGATGGAAATCAAATTAATATTAAGACGGGGGGCATGATGGACATGGGATAGGGTCAGGCGACCAGAAGGGTCAGAGGTGGTGGTGATGGAGCCACATTGCGGAATAGGGACGAGAGTCCCATCCGCAGTGCGAACCTCCTGGTGGGTGGTAGTGGGAGAACAGTCCGTGAGGACAGTGGAGTCAAAAGTAAGGTGACAGGAGGCACCCGAATCGAAGATCCATGGAGCAGTAGTACCAGAGGTGGCAGACAAGCCGTGCGCAGTCGCGGAGCCGGTGGAGGCTATGTGGCGAAGGAGGATCTCCTCGAGGCGCTGAAGACGGTCCGGCTCAGGCGGCGAAGGAGCTGTGGGAGCAGTGGGGAGCGGCGAGGCCTCTGCAGTAGCCGCTGCACCACCAAAGTGGCGAAAGGAAGACGAACCACGTCCTCGGCCCCGTCCACCTCGACCGCCGCATCGATCGTCGCGAGAGGTCGAAGACCAGCGGGGGGATCTCTCATCCGGACCCCAGCGGGGGTTGCGTGGAGGACGTGTAGGGCACTCGCGCTTCATGTGGTCGGGCTCCTTGCAGTAGTGACAAAAAACAGCCTCATCGGAGAACCCGGCTGCCAGGACAGAGTCGGAGCTAGGAGCAAGTGGAGGAGCACGAGCGCCCT
Organism: Chamaelirium japonicum; assembly: GCA_947650365.1. Taxonomy (NCBI): domain Eukaryota; kingdom Viridiplantae; phylum Streptophyta; class Magnoliopsida; order Liliales; family Melanthiaceae; genus Chamaelirium; species Chamaelirium japonicum. The sequence continues at coordinate 44,752,423 of OX393549.1, read as the reverse complement.
GAGTCTGAAGGCGGGTCTCCTCGTCGACCAAGGCGAGTAGGGCATCCTCGAGCCGAGGGAGGGGCTCACGGTGCAGGAGCTGGGCGGCTATGAGAGCAAAGTCTGGACGAAGTGCTGCCAGGAACTGGTGCAGGTGGCCCTCGTCGAGGTAGCGCTGGAAGTCCCGGGAGCGGGGGCAGTCACACCGCTCTGGAATCAGTGAGTCCAGCTCATGCCAGTAGGCACTCATCTGACTGAAGAAGTCCTGAATGGTACGCTCCCCCTGACGGGCAGACTGCGAGTCACAGATGAGCTGATGCCGGCGGGCGCCGCCGCGTGGGAGAAAACGGTCCCGGAGATACTCCCACATCGCGCGCGCAGTCGGAAGGCGGCCGATGGGAGCAAGGAGCGGACGAGCAACCGAGTCCAGGAGGTACGCCCGGATGGCCTGATCGTGGCGGCGCCACGTAAGAGCAGCAACGGTGACGGCCGTGGTAGCAGTTGCTGCAGAAGATGCAGCACTGCTGGTGACAGAGGACGAGCCGGAGTAGTCAGTGGGAGGAGGATCCTCGCCGGTGATGTGACCCCACAGATCACGACTGGAGAGGGCGGCCTCGACGGTGATGGACCAGTCAGGCCAGTCGCTGGCCGACGACAACTGAAACGCAACCGCCTTTAGCGGTGGAGAGATCGCAACGACAGACGGTACGGCTGGAGAGGCCATGGAGGAGGTTGTATGGTGTCAGGGGGTGTCGGGGGGGCTGTAGGGGGGTCGGGGGGGGGTTTCGGGTGGTCGGAAGGGGCTGTAGGGGGGTTTCGGGTGGCCGGAAGAGGGGGCCGGTGGAGGAAGGGTGATGTAGGTGGTGGCGGCGGCTGTAGGGGGGGTCGGGAGTGGAGGCGGGGGCTGCTGCAGGGGGTCGGGGGTGGAGGAGGTGCTGCAGGGGGTTTCGGTGGCCGGAAGGGGGGGTTGTGGGGGGTTTTTGTTGGCCGGAAGGGGGGCTGGAGGGGTTCGGGGGGCTGGAGAGGGGGGTCGGTGGTGGAGGAGGGGGCTGCAGGGGGTCGGGGGTGGAGGAGGGGGCTGCAGGGGGTTTCGGGGGTCGGGTGGTGGAGGAGGGGGCTGCAGGTGGCCGGAAGGGGGGGCCGGTGGAGGAGAGGGGCCGGACGGAGTAGGTGCAGCCGGCGGAGGGATCAGCCGGAGGAGATGCAGCCGGCGGGAAGGAGGGAGACCGGAGAAGGTGCAGCCGTCGCCCTAGAGCTCTGATACCATGTTAGGAGACGACGGCTAGGGTTTGGAGAGGAACAGAATGATTCCATTGAGGGACTCAAGCCCAATATATGTACAGTAAACCCGACCCGACTATACAGTAAACCCGACCCATTACATTTACATTAACAACCATCATAGTACATTAACAAAGAAGTGGAGAGAGAGAGAGAGAGAGAGAGAGAGGCGACTTACTATCGGGACCGCCGAGCTTGGTGACGGCGTCGACAAAGCGGTAGTGGAGTTCCGCGCGCGGTCCACCTGAGGCGGGGCTTGGGGTCTATTGACAGCAGCACACCTCCGCCGGTGGTCTCATACGATCCGATGGTGATGACGACGATGGTGGATACCTCTCTCCATCTACTCCATCATCTCATCGGCTCCGGCCCCGGCCCCGGCCCCATCCTGTTCTATTCGAAACCGAACCGCAGCTCCGCTTGCATTCTATTCAAAAGTTAACCCACCCTGGTCGGCCAATGCTTCATTTATCTTTCACAGAGCAACCACAATAGAGAAATGAATCTTTTTTGGTTCTAGGGTTTTTTTCCGAAAAAGGAGACCGATTGATGGACAAAAATTTGAAGGAAAAATTTAAAAACAATAAAAAATTCTGCACAAACTTCTCATGAACAGTGATCCAAAATACAAAATGGGAAGAATCAAAAGCGTGAGACCGAACTGAACCGAGCCAAGCCGAACTGAGCCGAACCGAACCGAACTCAGCCGAGCCGAACCGAACCGAGCTGAACCAAACCGAACCGAACCGAGCCGAGCTGAGCCAAACCGAACTGAGCCGAAACAAACCGAGCCAAGCCGAGCCGAGCCTAATCGAACCGAGCCGAGCCAAACTGAGCCGAGCTGAGCCGAGCCAAGCCAACCGAACCGAACAACAAAAAACTAAAAAATCAATACTTCACTCCGTCAAAATCTTGGATTGGCGAAGGCGGAGGCGGCCTGGGCCAAGGCGGCGTTCCATCGGTTGCCGAAGTAACCACTCCTCAGCGTTGTGCTGGTGTACGCGAAGTTCCGCATTGCTCGGCACCGCCGCCGGGAGGCTTGGTAGCGGGGCATGCGTCGTCAGCACCTGGATCGCCTGCCGCATCGTCGACCGAGACCTTTGGTCCGGGTGCGCGCACCACAGCCCCACCACCATCAGCCGCTCAATATATCTCGCCATCATCGAACTCCCCGTCGAGCCTCTGGTCCGCCGCCGCCACCACCACCTGCCCACTCCCGTACCGCCCCCACACCCACTCCACCAGGATCACCTCCTCCTCCTCCCCCATCACATCCACCGCCTTCCTCCCGCACGCGATCTCAAGCGCCACCACCCTGAAGCTGTACATGTCCGACACCCTACTCGCCCGCCCCGTCGCGACGCACTCCGCCGCCATGTACCCCATCGTCCCGGCCAGCACCATCTTCTGCGACCAGCATGAACTCGTTGAGGCTCCCGTTGGGCATGTACTCGTAGACCAGCATGAACTCGCCGCGCCCGTGGCACCACCCGATTAGCCTCACCAGTTTTCGGTGCTGGAGCCGGCCTATCGCCGTCACCTCCGACAAGTATTCCTTCTTCCCCTGCCTTGACCCCCTCGATGTCTTCTTGGCCGCCACCTTCTCGCCGTTCAAGACCCCAATGAACACGCCTCCGAACCCCCCTTACCCGAGCTTCCCGTCCTCCCTGAAGTTCTTGGTGGCGACAACCAGCTCTTTGTAGGTGAATTTCCTTGGAAAATCGGTTCCCTTCTCGAGCTTATCTAGCTTCCATGGATCGATCCAGTCCAATGTCCTCCTCCTCCTCCCCTTCTCGCAGAAGTGCCACGAAAGGATCCGATGGAGCTCCGTCGAGTGCCTGACCGAGAATCCGACGACCACCCTCTCGGGGAGGAGCTTCGCCAAATTCAGGCAGTACGACAGGGTTGGAGGCCCGTCGAGGACTGAGTACGTGTCCATGCTGTACGTCAGGTGCACCTCCAGAACCCCCGTGGTGGAATTGTAGCAGACCAACCCCGACCCAAAATTCCTGTCCCGGCCTCATCTCGGTGGCCCATTCGACACGACGGAGTTGTGGTTGATGCCGATGTGGTTGTCGTCCGGGTCCCAACTGTTCATGTAGGTGTCAAACTCCACGAAGACGACCTCGGTGGATGCGACGGTGGAGTTGAAGAGGCCTAACCAGCCTCCGGCGGAATTTGTCGGGAGGTCGTAATCGACGGGCGTGATGAAGCACGTGGACTCCCTCCACCATCGTCAAAGGGAGAGACCGGATCGGGTCGATGGGATAGGAAGAGTGAAACTAACCCGGAGTGCTCCAAGAGCTTAATCTTTGATCGGCCGGTTCGATCCAGTTTTGTTAACTTTTAATTCTTTCAATTGGGGATTGAACGTCCAATGACAGTGTTACTAACCCGGAGTGCTCCAAAAGGCTAACCTTTGGGGTGAGTGGGTGGGTGCCGGGCGAAGGGGGTGTGTGCGTGAGAGCACATAATGTATATTAAACGGCCTAATGGCGCCCCCTCTTTCTGATGTGGGACACGCGGAGCATGCATGGGAAGGCATAATCAGAGGGGCTGTCTTGGAGCGGGCCCAGCTCTGATACCATGTTACTAACCTGAAGTACTCCAAAAGGCTAACCTATTGGAGGGTGGAGAGCACAACATGTATATTAAGCAGCTTAATGGCGCCCCCCTTTCCGATGTTAGCACACCCCATGGTTCCAAAAGGCTAACCTCTTGGAGGCTAGGGGGTGTAGCACAAAGGATATATTAAGCGGTCTATAGGTGCCCCCCCTTACCGATGTGGGGCTCTTCAACTCTCCCCCTCATGCGAAGTACGCGTGGCAAGGTATACCAGTGGGGGCGCATCCGGAGTGAGAGTAAGAGCAGATGACGAGCCCAGCTTTGATACTATGTTAGAACACCCCATGTCTCAAAAAGGCTAACCTCTTGGGGGGAGAGCATAACGGGTATATTAAGCGGCCTATAAGTGTCCCTTACCGATGTGGGACTATTCAACTAGTAGGAAGTACAGTAAACTTCAATACGTTTGGCAAATGTTATCTTTGACTGTATCAAGTTGGGCGCATACACACTACAAAAAAAACAGTTATTACCGACGGACAATATCCGTCGGTAATATTAACTTTCCGTCGGTAATATTTTATAGCGACGGAAGATATTTTCGTCGCCAGCTGTCGGGAAAAAAGGTGTCGGGAAAAACAATACGACGGACCAAATATTACCGTCGGTAATAATAATTAATACCGACGGTAATATGAAAGCCGTCGGTAAGATTTAAACAATTAAAAATTAATATAATATATTATTGCCGACGATACATTATAGTCCGTCGGTAATATATAAGACTTTTACCGACGGTTATAATATAACCTGTCGGTAATACTTTATATATTACCGACGGATATATATTTCCAGTCGGTAATAATATATATATTACCGACGGCTATATATTTCCAGTCGGCAATAATATATATATTACCGACGGATATTATATTCCGTCGGCAACTTATTTATAATTTAAAAAAAAATAAAAACTTTATTACCGACGGAATAATTAATTTCCGTCGGTAATAAGTATGTTTTTTTTATAATAAATTTACCTAAATAATGTTATTTAATTCCTGTGATTTACAACAATACCACAATATATTACCACAATTTATCAAATATTACCACAATTTATAAAATATTACCGCAAATGTTAAAATATGACCTAAATTGATAAAAAATTGCAGCAAATTATCAAAAATTACCACAATACTCGACAATTATAGACAAGAAAAAAAATAACCACATATTACAAAATAATATTTACACAATCCAAAACTGTGAGATGATACATGCCCTATCTCAACCACCCCCTCCCGCCACCAACGCTGGTGCTCTCATCAATCCCCTGACGCCGCCCTGCTTCTGCAATTAACATGTATTTGTTAAAAAAATGGTTTATATCTATAACTGAGTCTAAGCGTTAAAAAATCATAAGTTAGCGTGTTTCGGTTTTGAAATAGGTTTGGATTCGATCGGATCGGCATCCGATAATTCGAAGTTGGAATTATTCCATATTTCAGACTCGTGAGCAAGTTCTAATTGGATATTTGACCAATTTACGCTCCGGTTCACCGATTTAGAGTTTAAGTGTTGGAAAATCATAAGTTAGCGTGTTTCGGATATGAAATAGGTTTGGATTCGATCCGATCGTCATCGGATCGGCATCCGATAATTCGAACTTAGAATTATTCCATATTTCGGACTTGCGAGTGAGTTCTAATTGGATATTTGAGCAATTTACGCTCCGATTCATTGATTTAGAGTCTAAGTGCTGGAAAATCATAAGTTAGCGTGTTTCGGATATAAAATAGGTTTGGATTCGATCGGATCGTCATCGGATCGGCATCCGATAATTCGAAGTTGGAATTATTCCGTATTTCAATTCGGACTTGCGAGCGAGTTCTAATTGGATATTTGACCAATTTACGCTCCGATTCACCGATTTAGAGTCTAAGTGTTGGAAAATCATAAGTTAGCGTGTTTCGGATATGAAATAGGTTTGGATTCGATCGGATTGTCATCGGATCGGCATCCGATAATTCGAAGTTGGAATTATTCCGTATTTCGGACTTGCGAGCGAGTTCTAATTGGATATTTGACCAATTTACGCTCCGATTCACCGATTTAGAGTCTAAGTGTTGGAAAATCATAAGTTAGCGTGTTTCGGATTTGAAATAGGTTTGGATTCGATCGGATCATCATCGGATCGGCATCCGATAATTCAAAGTTGGAATTATTTCGTATTTCGGACTTGCGAGCGAGTTCTAATTGGATATTTGACCAATTTACGATCCGATTCACCGATTTAGAGTCTAAGTGTTGGAAAATCATAAGTTAGCGTGTTTCGGATATGAAATAGGTTTGGATTCGATCCGATCGTCATCGGATCGGCATCCGATAATTCGAAGTTGGAATTATTCCGTATTTCGGACTTGCGAGCGGGTTCTTATTGGATATTTGACCAATTTACGCTCCGATTCACCAATTTAGAGTCTAAGTGTTGGAAAATCATAAGTTAGCGTGTTTCGGATATGAAATAGGTTTGGATTCGATCCGATCGTCATCGGATCGGCATCCGATAATTCGAACTTGGAATTATTCCGTATTTCGGACTTGCGAGCGGGTTCTAATTGGATATTTGAGCAATTTACGATCCGATTCACCGATTTAGAGTCGAAGTGTTGGAAAATCATAAGTTAGCGTGTTTCGGATTTGAAATAGGTTTGGATTCGATCGGATCGTTATCGGATCGGCATCCGATAATTCGAAGTTAGAATTATTCCGTATTTCGGACTTGCGAGCGGGTTCTAATTGGATATTTGACCAATTTACGCTCCGATTCATCGATTTAGAGTCTAAGTGTTGGAAAATCAAAAGTTAGCGTGTTTCGGATATGAAATAGGTTTAGATTCGATCGGATCGTCATCGGATCGGCATCCGATAATTCAAAGTTGGAATTATTTTGTATTTCAATTCGGACTTGCGAGCGAGTTCTAATTGGATATTTGACCAATTTACGCTCCGATTCACCGATTTAGAGTCTAAGTGTTGGAAAATCATAAGTTAGCGTGTTTCGGATATGAAATAGGTTTGGATTTGATCGGATCGGCATCCGATAATTCAAACTTGGAATTATTCCGTATTTCGGACTTGCGAGCGAGTTCTAATTGGATATTTGACCAATTTACGCTCCGATTCACCGATTTAAAGTTTAAATGTTGGAAAATCATAAGTTAGCGTGTTTCGGATATGAAATAGATTTGGATTCGATCCGATCATCATCGGATCGGCATCCGATAATTTGAATTTGGAATTATTCCGTATTTCGGACTTGCGAGCGAGTTCTAATTGGATATTTGAGCAATTTACGCTCCGATTCATTGATTTAGAGTCTAAGTGCTGGAAAATCATAAGTTAGCGTGTTTCGGATATGAAATAGGTTTGGATTCGATCGGATCGTCATCGGATCGGCATCCGATAATTCGAAGTTGGAATTATTCCGTATTTCAATTCGGACTTGCGAGCGAGTTCTAATTGGATATTTGACCAATTTACGCTCCGATTCACCGATTTAGAGTCTAAGTGTTGGAAAATCATAAGTTAGCGTGTTTCGGATATGAAATAGGTTTGGATTCGATCGGATTGTCATCGGATCGGCATCCGATAAGTCGAAGTTAGAATTATTCCGTATTTCGGACTTGCGAGCGAGTTCTAATTGGATATTTGACCAATTTACGCTCCGATTCACCGATTTAGAGTCTAAGTGTTGGAAAATCATAAGTTAGCGTGTTTCGGATTTGAAATAGGTTTGGATTCGATCGGATCATCATCGGATCGGCATCCGATAATTCGAAGTTGGAATTATTCCGTATTTCGGACTTGTGAGCGAGTTCTAATTGGATATTTGACCAATTTACGATCCGATTCACCGATTTAGAGTCTAAGTGTTGGAAAATCATAAGTTAGCGTGTTTCGGATATGAAATAGGTTTGGATTCGATCCGATCGTCATCGGATCGGCATCCGATAATTCGAACTTGGAATTATTCCGTATTTCGGACTTGCGAGCGGGTTCTCATTGGATATTTGACCAATTTACGCTCCGATTCACCAATTTAGAGTCTAAGTGTTGGAAAATCATAAGTTAGCGTGTTTCGGATATGAAATAGGTTTGGATTCGATCCGATCGTCATCGGATCGGCATCCGATAATTCGAACTTGGAATTATTCCGTATTTCGGACTTGCGAGCGAGTTCTAATTGGATATTTGACCAATTTACGCTCCGATTCACCGATTTAGAGTCTAAGTGTTGGAAAATCATAAGTTAGCATGTTTCGGATTTGAAATAGGTTTGGATTCGATCGGATCATCATCGGATCGGCATCCGATAATTCGAAGTTGGAATTATTCCGTATTTCGGACTTGCGAGCGAGTTCTAATTGGATATTTGACCAATTTACGATCCGATTCACCGATTTAGAGTCTAAGTGTTGGAAAATCATAAGTTAGCGTGTTTCGGATATGAAATAGGTTTGGATTCGATCCGATCGTCATCGGATCGGCATCCGATAATTCGAACTTGGAATTATTCCGTATTTCGGATTTGCGAGCGGGTTCTCATTGGATATTTGACCAATTTACGCTCCGATTCACCAATTTAGAGTCTAAGTGTTGGAAAATCATAAGTTAGCGTGTTTCGGATATGAAATAGGTTTGGATTCGATCCGATCGTCATCGGATCGGCATCCGATAATTCGAACTTGGAATTATTCCGTATTTCGGACCTGCGAGCGGGTTCTAATTGGATATTTGAGCAATTTACGATCCGATTCACCGATTTAGAGTCGAAGTGTTGGAAAATCATAAGTTAGCGTGTTTCGGATTTGAAATAGGTTTGGATTCGATCGGATCGTCATCGGATCGGCATCCGATAATTCGAAGTTAGAATTATTCCGTATTTCGGACTTGCGAGCGGGTTCTAATTGGATATTTGACCAATTTACGCTCTGATTCATCGATTTAGAGTCTAAGTGTTGGAAAATCAAAAGTTAGCGTGTTTCGGATATAAAATAGGTTTGGATTCGATCGGATCGTCATCGGATCGGCATCCGATAATTCAAAGTTGGAATTATTTTGTATTTCAATTCGGACTTGCGAGCGAGTTCTAATTGGATATTTGACCAATTTACGCTCCGATTAACCGATTTAGAGTCTAAGTGTTGGAAAATCATAAGTTAGCGTGTTTCGGATATGAAATAGGTTTGGATTTGATCGGATCGGCATCCGATAATTCGAACTTCGAATTATTCCGTATTTCGGACTTGCGAGCGAGTTCTAATTGGATATTTGACCAATTTACGCTCCGATTCACCGATTTAAAGTTTAAGTGTTGGAAAATCATAAGTTAGCGTGTTTCGGATATGAAATAGATTTGGATTCGATCCGATCGTCATCGGATCGGCATCCGATAATTCGAACTTGGAATTATTCCATATTTCGGACTTGCGAGCGAGTTCTAATTGGATATTTGAGCAATTTACGCTCCGATTCATTGATTTAGAGTCTAAGTGCTGGAAAATCATAAGTTAGCGTGTTTCGGATATGAAATAGGTTTGGATTCGATCGGATCGTCATCGGATCGGCATCCGATAATTCGAAGTTGGAATTATTCCGTATTTCAATTCGGACTTGCGAGCGAGTTCTAATTGGATATTTGACCAATTTACGCTCCGATTCACCGATTTAGAGTCTAAGTGTTGGAAAATCATAAGTTAGCGTGTTTCGGATATGAAATAGGTTTGGATTCGATCGGATTGTCATCGGATCGGCATCCGATAATTCGAAGTTGGAATTATTCCGTATTTCGGACTTGCGAGCGAGTTCTAATTGGATATTTGACCAATTTACGCTCCGATTCACCGATTTAGAGTCTAAGTGTTGGAAAATCATAAGTTAGCGTGTTTCGGATTTGAAATAGGTTTGGATTCGATCGGATCATCATCGGATCGGCATCCGATAATTCGAAGTTGGAATTATTCCGTATTTCGGACTTGCGAGCGAGTTCTAATTGGATATTTGACCAATTTACGATCCGATTCACCGATTTAGAGTCTAAGTGTTGGAAAATCATAAGTTAGCGTGTTTCGGATATGAAATAGGTTTGGATTCGATCCGATCGTCATCGGATCGGCATCCGATAATTCGAAGTTGGAATTATTCCGTATTTCGGACTTGCGAGCGGGTTCTCATTGGATATTTGACCAATTTACGCTCCGATTCACCAATTTAGAGTCTAAGTGTTGGAAAATCATAAGTTAGCGTGTTTCGGATATGAAATAGTTTGGATTCGATCCGATCGTCATCGGATCGGCATCCGATAATTTGAACTTGGAATTATTCCGTATTTCGGACTTGCGAGCGGGTTCTAATTGGATATTTGAGCAATTTACGATCCGATTCACCGATTTAGAGTCGAAGTGTTGGAAAATCATAAGTTAGCGTGTTTCGGATTTGAAATAGGTTTGGATTCGATCGGATCGTCATCGGATCGGCATCCGATAATTTGAAGTTAGAATTATTCCATATTTCGGACTTGCGAGCGGGTTCTAATTGGATATTTGACCAATTTACGCTCCGATTCACCGATTTAGAGTCTAAGTGTTGAAAAATCATAAGTTAGCGTGTTTCGGATATGAAATAGGTTTGGATTCGATCGGATCGTCATCGGATCGGCATCCGATAATTCGAAGTTGGAATTATTTCGTATTTCAATTCGGACTTGCGAGCGAGTTCTAATTGGATATTTGACCAATTTACGCTCCGATTCACCGATTTAGAGTCTAAGTGTTGGAAAATCATAAGTTAGCGTGTTTCGGATATGAAATAGGTTTGGATTTGATCAGATCGGCATCCGATAATTCGAACTTGGAATTATTCCGTATTTCGGACTTGCGAGCGAGTTCTAATTGGATATTTGACAAATTTACGCTCCGATTCACCGATTTAGAGTCTAAGTGTTGGAAAATCATAAGTTAGCGTGTTTCGGATTTGAAATAGGTTTGGATTCGATCGGATCATCATCGGATCGGCATCCGATAATTCGAAGTTGGAATTATTTCGTATTTCGGACTTGCGAGCGAGTTCTAATTGGATATTTGACCAATTTACGATCCGATTCACCGATTTAGAGTCTAAGTGTTGGAAAATCATAAGTTAGCGTGTTTCGGATATGAAATAGGTTTGGATTCGATCCGATCGTCATCGGATCGGCATCCGATAATTCGAAGTTGGAATTATTCTGTATTTCGAATTTGCGAGCGGGTTCTAATTGGATATTTGACCAATTTACGCTCCGATTCACCGATTTAGAGTCTAAGTGTTGGAAAATCATAAGTTAGCGTGTTTCGGATATGAAATAGGTTTGGATTCGATCCGATCGTCATTGGATCGGTATCCGATAATTCGAACTTGGAATTATTCCGTATTTCTGACTTGCGAGCGGGTTCTAATTGGATATTTGAGCAATTTACGATCCGATTCACCGATTTAGAGTCGAAGTATTGGAAAATCATAAGTTAGCGTGTTTCGGATTTGAAATAGATTTGGATTCGATCGGATCGTCATCGGATCGGCATCCGATAATTCAAAGTTGGAATTATTCCATATTTCGGACTTGCGAGCGGGTTCTAATTGGATATTTGACCAATTTACGCTCCGATTCAGCGATTTAGAGTCTAAGTGTTGGAAAATCATAAGTTAGCGTGTTTCGGATATGAAATAGGTTTGGATTCGATCAGATCGTCATCGGATCGGCATTCGATAATTCAAAGTTAGAATTATTCCGTATTTCGGACTTGCGAGCGGGTTCTAATTGGATATTTGACCAATTTACGATCCGATTCACCGATTTAGAGTCTAAGTGTTGGAAAATCATAAGTTAGCGTGCTTCGGATTTGAAATAGGTTTGGATTCGATCGAATCATCATCGGATCGGCATCCGATATTTTGAAGTTGGAATTATTCCGTATTTCAGACTTGCGAGCGGGTTCTAATTGGATATTTGACCAATTTACGCTCCAATTCACCGATTTAGAGTCTAAGTGTTGGAAAATCATAAGTTAGCGTGTTTCGGATATGAAATAGGTTTGGATTCGATTCAATCGTCATCGGATCGGCATCCGATAATTCGAAGTTGGAATTATTCCGTATTTCGGACTTGCGAGCGAGTTCTAATTGGATATTTGACCAATTTACGCTCCGATTCACCGATTTAGAGTCTAAGTGTTGGAGAATCATAAGTTAGCGTGTTTCGGATTTGAAATAGGTTTGGATTCGATCGGATCATCATCGGATCGGCATCCAATAATTCGAACTTAGAATTATTCCATATTTCGGACTTGCGAGCGGGTTCTAATTGGATATTTGACCAATTTACGATCCGATTCACCGATTTAGAGTCTAAGTGTTGGAAAATCATAAATGTGATAATATGATCTAAACTCAAATTAGTAAGATTCATATTTTTTACTAATATTATAAAGATTAGTAAGTACCTGATCATGAGGATGAGCCACCACTAGACCTGCTTATGAAGTCATAAAATTTACGCTCCAGTTCCCTGCGAGCTTCTCTTTCCTCATCGAGGGCCTTCTTCTCCGCCTCAACCCTCTGCTCGAGGGCCTGCCTCTGCTCTCGCTCTGCCTCAACCCTCTACTCGAGGGCCTGCCTCTGCTCTCGCTCCGCGTCTAGCGCAGACTGCAGCTGAGTGATAGCACCGGTCTGGGTGTCCCGTGCCCTCGAGCGCATACCCTCTCGTCCAAAGTAGGAGGAGGGCGTGACTCCAAGGCCCGTACAAATCGAGGACACGGCCGTGCGTGGCAGATCTCAGCACAGTATCCATCGCTGAGTCGATAGATACTGATCTGGAGGAGGAGCCGGCCTCGCCCGACGAGGTCACCAGAAGTCGCATCCTCTCCTATATAAAAACAACGAATGATATTCAATGATATTCAATGAAGTCGTATAAGAATATATTAACAGTAATTTAATTACTTACCACTTGCAAGGCAACTTTGTCGTCCAGAAATGCCTCATCGGTACGCCGCCTCCTAGAGGCCTCAAAAAGGTCAATCCTATTAGGCTCGTAGCCCAAGGACTGTGTCTGTTGGACATATAAAATAAATAGATGAGTTAATATAACATGTATAGAGCTTTAAAAAATAACAATGTTTGTATCATTTACCAGCTGCTGGGCAAGCTGGGGCATGGAGGTCCTCCCCTTCACTGGAGCAGGTGTCGTCGAGACACTTCTATTCTGCTTGCCTTTACGTGAACTCATCTGTGTCAATCGATTAAATTTTGAAACATCAATACAAATTTTTAGTATAATATTAAAACAAGTACGAATCAACAAAATTATGATTATACCTGAAAGTGAGGAGTGGCCCAGTGAGCGACCAAAAACTGTAGAACGTGTAGCGGTGGCGCGTCTCTCATCCCGGCCGCAGCCTGTACCTCCTCAGCCGGCTGGCCGACCAAGTAACCGTAGAGCTGGTAGAGCTCGTGACGGTAATCCCTGTACCGCTTACCCATCATCTTCCACAAGTCCTCCCGATGGGTGTCGGTTTCCATGTTCTCCCATTTAAATTTCTCTTGTAAAATCAATTTAGAAACAAGTCATTTCATCAAATCAAATTATAATTAAAGAAGTACGATATTATTCTAAAATGCTTTAATGAAACTAACATACCAAAAACTACTGATACATCCTCTCCTTATAGGATGCATCAATGTTCTTCCACCCCCTTAACCCCACAATCGGGGCATTCCTCTCCTCCCGTACTATAATACCAACCCACGTGGCGGCGTCAGAAGTGTACTCGCCCACAAAGGTCCTGCCGCTCCACTGTAGGGAAAGCGGCTCGCGTAAGGTCGACAAGCACCGGGCCGTCGTCACGCCCCGGTCGCCTACGTGCCTGGTGATCCTCGACCCTGCAAATAAAATATACATCAGTACTAAAGAAGTATTTACAACATGTATAAAACTTTAGATCTAAACATTACCTGTGGGGGTAGACGCTGCAGCCGAGTGCTGAGCACTGCTCGAAGCTCCGGAGGCTGCGACCACATCAGGAGCTGGTGTGGAGAGAGGAACAACACTACCAGATCAGGACGGCTCGGCCTCAGACCCTGGGGTGGCAGCCGGAGCGCTCCGAGCTACCCCACCCCTGCCTCTACGAACATATGACCGTGATGCCATCTGAAACTAACGTCCGTCGGCATAATGGCTTTATACCGACAAAAAACTAACGTCCGTCGGTAATATAACACGACGAAACTCAGGGTAAAAATCGAGTCTCTGAAAAAAATGGAACCCTGAGTTTCGTCGTTGTGTTTTACCGATGGATAATATGACTCCGTCGGTATAAAAGGATTATACCGACGGTACAATAAAGTCCGTCGGTAATTTTTCCCGATGGATATTTAATTGTCGTCGGCATAATCCCTTTATACCGACGGAGTCATATTATCCGTCGGTAAAACACAACGACGAAACTCAGGGTTCCATTTTTTCCAGAGACTCGATCTTTACCCTGAGTTTCGTCGTGTTATATTACCCACGGACGTTAGTTTTTTGTCGGTATAAAGTCATTATGCCGACGGAAGTTACATATCCGTCGGTAAAACGAGATACTTTGTACCGACGGAAATATGTTCATCGGTAAAAACTTATTATACCGACGAAAATATATTTTCCGTCGGTACAATGTTTATACCGACGGAATATTAATGACCGTCGATAATAAATGTGTTAAAAAAATTAAAAAAATCAAAGTTATAATACCGACGGACATTATTAATACCGTCGGTAAAAAGTACATTATTACCGACGGGCATAAAAATGTCCGTCGGTAAATAACCTATTTCTTGTAGTGACACTGAGATTGGATATTAGGGCTGTGTACTAGTCGGATTCGAGTAGGACCCATTGAAGATCGATATTCAAACTAAATCATTTTATCAGATTCGCATGACGAATTCGGTTTGGATTCTTAGTTTTCTTATCAAATTCAGGTCAGAGTTTGTTTGGGCTTCAAATCTCTTATTTGATTTTGAAGGCTATAATTAGAACTTTCAGAATGATTATTTTCGTGGATATTTTATCCCTAGCATCTTTAATGCTTAACTTGAACATGTTTTTAACATCTATATATATATATATATATATATATATATATATATATATATATATAAACTAAAATGGAAGCCTCTCTTTCCCATGTTGCAACACGTGGACGTCTATTAAAGAGCTAGAATTCTTCTTTCGTGTGTGAACGCTGCTTTTTTTTAAATCTATTTAAAAATCTACCATAAAGATGATAAGTTTTCATTCAATGACATTTAATGGTCATTTGATGTTAATCTCTCTCTCTCTCTCTCTCTCTCTCTCTCTCTCTCTGTCTCTCTCTCTCTCTTTCTTTCTCTCTCTCTAACAAGTGAATCACACTCACTTCAGACTTCACACTTCTTCAAACAGTTATGATGTCGTCTTTGCCAAATGGTGTGCAACAAACACATTCTGGCATTGCCCGGGTTTCTTACTACTATACATACTAAAATGGAAGCATCTCTCTTATGTTGTGACACGTGGACGTCTTTTAAAGGGCTGAAATTCTTTTTTCATGTGTGAACATGGCTCTCTTTTAAATCCATTTAAAAACCTATCATAAAGATGATAAATTTTCATTCAATGACATTTAATGGTCATTTGATGTTAATCTCTCTCTCTAACAAGTGAATCACACTCAATTCAGATTTCACACTTCTTTGAACGTACAGTTGTGATGTCGTCTTTGCCAAATGGCGTGCATCAAGCACATTCAGGCATTGCCCGGGTTTCTTACTAGTATCTATACTAAACCAGAGCCCTCTCTCCCCATATGTGACACGTGTACACTTTTTAAATGCATTGGCTATCTCAAGGTGTGAACATACCAAATCCTTTTTAAATACAATATTTCTTTCTCTAGGTGTGAACACACCCTCTCCTGTTTTCTAAAGGAATTCAAATCGTTTGTCTAAAAAGAGTGCCCTTTAAGTTTTTTAATGTTTTGAAACGGTCACCTCCGTGACCATTTGTATCCCCTGAGTTGCTTCATGAATATCATGTATTAGAAGATAGTTTTCGTTCTCATTACTCATGCATGTTGTTGGGTTCAGTGTTATGGTGAGGACAGATGTCTGCTAAGGAGGCACATGAGCTCAAAATGTTACCTTTCTCTCTCTCTCTCTCTCTCTCTCTCTGCTTATAATGTTTTTTTTTTGGTATTATCAAAGGTAGAGGTCACAACAGACGTCCAAGGAGGCGCCACAGCCTGGCGTAAGCATTACAGACACCGCACACCTGAGGACAACGCCACCCCGGCGAACCACGAGCCCGACTAACATCCAACTGCACTCTGGCGACCGATAATAGGGGGTCAAAACCACTCCCAAAAGCAATCACTTCCACCACCGGAGGGATACATGGAGCCCAAGCTCCGACTGCCACTCAGAGGTGCAATACAGAGCCGCCACACCGGGAGCGACTAGCTCACCAGCGGACCCCAAAACAAAACCCAACTAAAAATAAAAACAAGGAAAGCCAGGGAAAGGGACCTCGCCACTACGAGTCGCTTGTACCTCCGACGAGCCCACCGGTGCCTCCACGCCATGCTAAGACTGAGCCGCCCTCCACACCGAGATTGGGAGCCGGCGAATCGAGCAGAGGCAAGGTCAAGGACCTATTCAAGGCCGCCGCAATGAACACCCGAGCCGCCGCACCTCACCGGAGAAGGTGACCCCAACCACACGTTGCTGGAGCCAGAAGGGACACCCCAAAATTCCAAACAGAGATGAAAAGGGCAGGAAACGCCGCCGCCGCAAACAAAGTCGATCATCCACAAAAAAAACCCTATCTACAAGGGGGAGAACCCAATCTACAAGGGGGGAGACCCCAGATCCAAACACCAGAGGCAAAATCGTCGATCGCTCAACCCCCCCGGTGCCATGGCACCGATGACCGAGGGGGATGAGGGAAGATCGCTGAAACCCTATCCAGATAAGAAAAGGGGGAGAGGGGAAAGGCGCTCAAAGCCGGATAAGAAATTAATGAGCCGCCGCCCCCAAAGCACGTTCAATTGCTTATAATGTTGGTTTAGAGAAATTTAACAACTTTTGCTAAGTAAGAATCAAAGAGGTCCATTTGATAGGTTATAAGACTTTCACATATTTTTTTTTTAAATATCATAACACCAAAATGAGAGTCTCAAAGTAGGTGGTAACCAAAATAAAAGCTATGATTCAGATCAGGAGTTGCATGGGGTGGGTGGGGCATGACAGCCGTTGTGAATCACACCGTAACACCACACGGACACAGAGTAGGCCATGCCCTCTTTCAGCGTCTGATCATGTGATTTCATAATTTTTGTTTTGTTTATTATTTATTTATTAATGTTTAGACTTGATGTTTCATGGTGCCTCTGGTTCAATTTGGATGTAGATCATCAATGATTGTGCAACTGGGTGATGACTTTGGCTTTGGAACTTTAGCAACGAGAAGTTGATGACGGACGACATCGGTAGGAGGAGCCGGTAGAACATCGACCAGATGAGGGTGATACTCATCTGGTCGATGTTCCGCAGCGGAACAAAAGTACTCTCCATAGCCATGGTCATAGCCACCTCAACCATAATCGATGCCTTGAAATCGCTGCGGAACACTCAACGAGTCCCACCCTATGAGTAGGGTGGCGGTGGCTGAGTGTTCCGCAACGATGAAGGCATATATTATGGTTGAGGTGGCTACGACCATGGCTATCGAGAGTACTTTTGTTTCTCTTGCTATTATTTTAATTAAAAATATGGCTTTCGGGGTGTCACCCGGGTTCAAGTGTTCAACACTCATGTTGTGACCACTCATTTAAATCCCATTTAAAATCTACAATAAAAACCAAAAGAATCATTTGGATTTGAACAAACGTTATTATGAAGAATTTTAATGGCCACCTAATTATCTTGCACATCAGAGCTTAATTAGTGCACGATTACGCATGTATGTGCACCGGCGTATGAAGGGATGTTTTTATTGTAAAATTTCGGTGGATTCAAATAAAAATTTTAGGGTTATTTTGACTTTGCCCCCCAAATTTTGCCTTGAATTAGGCTTTACCCTCCATCTTTTCATTAATTAGACTTTACCCCCCAAAACTAATTGTTCCGTCAGCTCACCCTCCAAAACTTTATTTCTTTTCCATCAGCTCACCCTTTCTCTTAGATGGTGAGCTGACGGAACAGTTAGTTTTGGGGGGTAAAGTCTAATTAATGAAATATGGGGGATAAAGTCTAATTCAAGGCAAAATTTGGGAGGCAAAGTCAAAATAACCCAAAATTTTATTGCACTACTTTCTCTCCTGACATTGTCTGGGTTCAAGACTAGACTTTCTCTCTCGTGTTGTGACACATGGACGTCTTTTAAAAAGCTAGAATTCTTCTTCCGTGTGTGAACGCGGCTTTCTTTTAAATCCATTTAAAAACCTACCATAAAGATGATAAATTTTCATTCAATGGTATTTAATGGTCATTTGATGTTAATCTCTCTCTCACTCTCTCTCTCTCTCTCTTCCTGCCTCTTTCTAACAAGTGAATCACACTCATTTCATATTTCACACTTCTTCGAACAGTTGCGATGTCATCTTTGCCAAATGGTGTGCATCAAGCACATTCGGGCATTGCCCGGGTTTCTTACAAGTATAATACTAAAATGGAAGCCTGTCTCCCATGTTGTTACACGTAGACGTCTTTTAAAGAGCCAAAATCCTTCTTCAATGTGTAAACGCGGCTTACTTTTAAATCTTATTAAAATCTACAATAAAGATGATAAATACTCATTCAATGATATTTAATGGCCATTTGATGTTAATATCTCTCGCTCTCTCTCTCACAAATGAATCACACTCACTTCATATTTCCCACTTCTTCGAACAGTTGCGATGTCGTCTGTGCCAAATGGCGTGCATCAAGCTCATCGGAGCATTGTTCGGGTTTCATACTAGTTAACATTATAATGTTAATCTGAATTCATTGATATAGTGTGAAATTGTTCGGTCTTTGTGCAACGACTGAACCCATCGATATTATATGAACAAAATATTGTAGTGGTGATCATCAATGATTTCTTCGGAGAAATATTCGAAGGTGGAATAGCTGGAGGGATCGGACGTGTAATATGAGAAGAAGGGGTTCGATTTGCTCCTGTAACAAAAACGGCAAGTAACTAGCCAGTAGCATCCATGCTCTATGATGAGGACTTAGAATACATGATATTCTCACTACTCCTTTGTGACCAAGTGCCCTTGCGCATCGTGGTTTGCTGCTACCGCATTGCACGCGCATATACGCTACTAGCCTGTTACTGCTCGATTTCATTACTGGAGCGGAGTTAGTCCAAGAAGAAGCGGATGAGAAAGGGTTCGTACCATGCTGAATACACTCTTAGAACATTTGTAAGGGAAAAAAAAAAATGTTAAGTGGGTGACAAACTTAAGTTGTAGGTCTCAATTAGGGCTGTAAATGGGCCGGACTCAATCAAGCTCGGGTCCATGCCTATATTTTTTTTCCTGGGCTCAGTTTGTATCAGGCTTTAAATACAAAGCCCAAGACCAAGCCCGCCTCAATGATTTGTGATTGGGCCGAACATGGACCCGAAACCTCAATTACCTAATTTCCTTGATGGTGATACTTGGCATTAATCGAGCTTTTTACCATATTTTTTCTTATTCTACAAACACACATTCTATTGTTTTATAAATTGTGTTCTATTTACAATAGGTAGATCCGGCCCCAACTTTAGAAGTGGATCGGGTCCGGACCAAACCTATACAAGCCCGGACCTGGCCTGTTTTGATTTCGGACCGAAAATATAAACCCAAGCCCGAATAAAATTTGGCATATAAGTTGACACCCATTCAAAGTGGACCGGGCTCAATTGGGCCCATATCGGATTCAGACCCATTGCCAGCCCTAGTGCCAATAGAGTTATCCAATAAAAATCCCACCAACTTGTGGATCGATTGGAGTGAGGGGAACAGAAAGAGAGAGAATGACAAGCACAAGAGAAAGCACAAAGGGCCCATATAGTGGCCTTTCCATTAAGCTCAATAATTTCCATGGTAGTGATGGGGGTCTCCAATTTCCTTAGCATGCAAAGCAACTCACTTCTCACCCATAAAGGGATCTTTTCCCCCCTACTTAGAATCTCATCATCATAATCTTTTCCCCGCTACTCAGAATCTCATCATCATCATAAGGACCGGGTGATCGAACAGGAGGGGACATGTGTCGCTGGCTGGACCCCGAACCACGGTGATTCCTTGGTTAGGAGCGACTACTTTAAGTCATTCGAATCCAATCCATCGTAGATGTATCGGTGTTGGATTGTCAACAATTGCAGTTGTGTAGCCGCATAGTGCACAATTGTTACTGTATAAGAAACACTTCATTTATTATGCTATCTTAGGATGGGACGGCTCACTTCAATCAAGGGATATCTGTCCCGGTATCTTGCATCTATTTCTCCTCCATTAGAATATTATTGGGACGAACTCTTTTCCTACTCCTCGTTGTCTGTGTGTGCACCGGTGGTGCTATGAATATGTTTTCTGAATATCAACAATAAGAACGTTGTTGACGATTTGGCTCCAAACAAACCACATACAAGTTCAAGGTTCGTGCATGAAGAAATGGCGGACGACAGAGCACATGAGCGAATGATGAGTCTGTGGGTGCAAATTTTGGCAAGAAAGCTGCAAATCAGCGGGACCCACCGGCCCTGCCTGGTGGGCCCCCGAAGACTACAGCGGGACCCACCGGCCCTGCCTGGTGGGCTCAAGAGCCTGTGGAATCCCTCCAGGAGATGGTAGCGGGGTCCACCAGCTTTACCTGGAGGATCCCCAGATACAGCAGCAGAGACCGCCATTTACCCCGGAGTTCCTCCCCAGGAATTCTATAAATAGCAGAACCTTTGAATGTAAAAGGATCCCGAAAATTCGATTTCCACTTCTGAGATCTGATTTTCAGAACCCAGAGCTCAGGAATTTCTCAGTTTTCCCTCTTCCACCTCTTTTGATCTTCTTCTCTCCTTTGTAGAGATCAGAGTGGTTTCAGTGATACTCGGCCTGTCGAGATCACTTCAATACAAGTGTTAGTGAATTCGGGTTGCTCCCTATAGCACGGAGACGTAGGCTTCGGCCGAACTCCGAGATCACATCTCTCGCGTCAACTCTCTGATTGCATATCTCTCTCTGCTTGTGTATTGTGAAAGACAACTCCAATCAATAGATCGAACAACGATCTTCAATTCGAACCTTCAAATTGACTGGTGCGGCGAAGTCTTCGGGTCGGCACGAAGATTTTCCCCCACAGTTTGGCGTCGTCTGTGGGATCCCGAACGAAAAGCCAAGCTCTCTCTACAACTACTAGATCGGTTGAGCAGACAACCGATCTTGATAGTCAAACTTCCTCGCCCCCTCAGCTGATTAGACAACTGTTCGGGTATCAGCACTCTCGTTGTACCCTTCGCTCTCTACTAAATGGCGAGAACGAAACATCAGGGTCAACCAGAAGGAAGTAACACTCAACAACAAGCTCGTCCTGAGACTCGTTCAATGAGTCAAAGGCTCAACTTCGGACAGCCCCTTGTTGTCCCCGAGATGGGGGTTCGCTCAGGGAGTGGGAGATCTGTCGATCGACCGATCGCCCAGCCCGCACGACAGTCGATTGGGCAAACTGCCCCCGCTCCTGCTGAAGACCCTCCATCGACCTATCAAATATCTGCGGTCGACTTCCAATTGCTTCAATTTGCAAAACAAAACGCCGCCCTCACCGCAGAGAGGGACGCCCTCAAGAAGGCAGCCTCCGAGGCTGGAATTGCTCTACCTATCCCCTCTACTAACGAGAGGGTCGAACTTCCACGACCATCAATCCACTCCGAGCAACGGAGGTCAATGGGCACTGCTGCCCTCGAGAGGATCCGACGCGACCCAACTCCCTCTGCTGCCCCATGGAAGCAGAGTATTTGGGATCGCCTCGACGACGAGTCCTCCCAATCATCTTCTGGTCGCAACTGCGATAGGAAGGCTCCTTCAAAGCCCGATATACCACGAAGACACCAGATGAAGGGTGTTCCCTCAAAGAGTAAAGTCTCCCCTTCCATTCCACTCCAACATGGACTCGGATCGGACCTTCGCCACCGACTCCAACCTGCTGATATTCAGAGGCCTGAACAAGACCTCTCGATTCTGCCTCTCGATCTACATCCAATTCAGGGGCATGGTCGTAGAGATGGGTACTCCTCTGCCGGACCTCTCCATCGGAGTTTGTTCGAGTCAACATTTCCAAGGGGATGGAGAACTCCCACTTTCCCCAAATTCAATTGCATTAGAGGAGATCCAACTCTCCATATACTTGCCTTCAAGCAAGCCTTGACACCGCACGAAGAAGAAAACAACGTGCTTTGTCACACTTTCGCCGGAAGTCTCGATGAGCCATCACTCGATTGGTATCATAATCTCCGAGCTGGGTCCATCACCCAGTTTGGTGTTTTGGCTAACCTCTTCGTGCAGCATTATCAACTCAATCTGAAGCCAGAAAAGAAGCTCAACTCCCTCTATCGGCTAAGGATGGGTGCTGACGAGACTCTCCGCAGTTTCACAAGGAGATTTCACAACGAGCATGCTGCCCTCTCTGGAAGACATCTGGATGATGAAGCCATCATGTTGGCTTTCCAGAACGCCCTCCGCTTCGATCTACACATCTACAACGACTTCATTCGCAATCCCCCTCCTTCCCTGGGTTCAATGTTTGATCGAATTCAGAGGGAGATTGAGGTTGAAGATGATCAAGTGGCCCGAAAGGGGCGAGAGTCAAAGCGAAGGCCTACGGAAAGAGAGGCTCCGAAGTATGCTGCCAAAGCTCACAACGTTGAGGCAGCAGTCCCCCCTGCCAATAAACGATCGAAGAACGATGGAAGACGATCTCCGACGAAGACCGCTTTCACCGAGTGGAATTTACCGGTCGAACAGATCCTCGACCGCATTCAACACGAAGAATTCCTTCGAAGGCCCAATCCACTTCAGCCAAACACTAAATTCACGGCGGATAAAACAGTTTATTACGACTTCCACCGAAGTCACGGTCATTCCACCGATTGGTGCTACCGGCTAAAATTTCATCTCGAAGATTTGTTGCGAGAGGGCCATCTACAAGAGTTCACCAAAGAAGGGCAAGATCAACGCCGATCCTCCGCAAAGGGGAAAGAAGCTTGCTGGGTCCATCAAATCTCTTCTAACTGATCTCCTCTTACTGTGAATGCCAACGTCTTCGGCATTCACGGATCATTGCACAATCAAGCGATGACCGGGAAAGAAGTTGATCGACAAGTTTGACGTATCTTCCATGTTCGTGCTGCTGCGAACAAAGGGGACACATGGATCGAGAAGCCTATCGAGGGTTTAGCTTGGCCCTCCATCATCTTCAACGACTCAGACCTTCAAGGAGTTCATACTCCGCATCGAGACCCCATGGTCCTAAAGCTCCTCGTTGATGGAAGCACTGTCAATCGGATCCTCATCGACACTGGGAGCTCCATCGACATTATGTTCTCATACTGCTTCAAATGTCTGGGACATAAATATTCAACCCTTGATGTCGTCCCAACGGTGATTACTGGTTTCAACGGTGAGCAAAGCATCACTATGGGCGAGTCAAGGTTCACTCTCGATCTCAGCCGAGAGACTCGAGTCTCGGTGAGATTTGCTATCGTCGAAGGAACATCCAGCTACAACGCTATTCTCGGGCGACCATTCCTCCACCAGATAAATGCCATCTCCTCTCCTTATCATCAACTCCTCAAATTTGCAACGGGAGAAGGTATTGTCTGTATACGAAGAGATCAACAAGCCGGGAGATCGTGTGAAGCCGCAGCTGCAAAAACAGATCGTAAGATCAATATTGCCCCTCCAAAGCGGCCACGAGATGAAGCTGGCCCCTCTTCCAAATAGCAATCAAAGGAGATTCCACTGATCGAGCCCCCACCAATCGAATGGGAAGCCTCACCTTTAATTGAAGAAATTATCCCAATCAATATCGACAGTGGAGATCTCCATCGACAAATATTTATTGGTACCGGTCTTAGCGACGCAGAAGCGCAAGACATGGTATTTTTCCTTCAATCCAACATCGACGTCTTCGCCTGGTGCTTTGAAGACATGCCAGGAATCAATCCAGATGATGCCTGCCACCGGCTCGCTATCAAAGAAGAAGTAAAACCCGTCAAGCAAAAGCCACGCACAATACGACCAGAACTACAAATTGCAGTTCAAGAAGAGATCAGTAAACTACTCGCGGTAGGCTTCATCCGTGAAGTAGAGTATCCTACCTGGATCTCCAATATAGTTGCTATTCTAAAGAAGAACGGGAAGGTCAGAGTGTGCATCGACTTCACCAACCTCAATAAGGCTTGTCCCAAAGATCCATTTCCCATGCCAAGGATAGATAGACTCGTCAATGCCACTGCTGGCCACGAGTTACTATCTTTCATGGATGGATACTCTGGGTACAATCAAATTACGCTCCACTCTGAAGATCAAGAGAAGACATGCTTTGTGACTAGCCGGGGTCTTTACTGCTATAATGTAATGCCATTCGGTCTCAAAAATGCTAGCTCTACCTATCAAAGGTTAGTCACAAAGATGTTCAAAGATCAGATCGGTCGCAACGTCGAAGTCTATGTCGACGATCTCCTCACAAAGAGCTCCACTCGAGGAAAACATCTATCCGATCTGGCAGAAACCTTTCAAGTCCTTCGGAAGTACCGTATGAAGCTCAATCCAGTGTGCTTTCGGAGTTCAATCGGGTAAATTCCTGGGTCATCTTGTGACCAGGAGGGGCATTGAAGCCAACCCCGACCAAATTCGAGCTATCCTTGACATGCCATCACCTACGAATCGAAAGGAAGTTCAACGCCTCACTGGAAGGTTGGCAGCCCTCAATCGGTTCATCTCGAAGTCTTCTGACAAATGCAAACCACTCTTCGACAAGCTACGAAAGGCGGATACATCTGGATGGGGTCCAATTTGCGAAGAAGCTTTCCAAGACATCAAGAAATATCTGGTGCAAGCCCCTATCCTGACGGCTCCACTTCCAAAAGAAGATCTAGGGCTCTACCTCGCTGTCACCGATCAAGCAATCAGTGCAGTCTTAGTCAGCAGAAGAGAAGGCATCGAGCGTCCGGTCTACTACATCAGTCATACTCTTCTTCCGGCTAAAACTCGCTACTCAAAAACTGAGAGGGTCATTCTGGCCTTGCTCACTGCATCACGTCGCCTCCAACCCTATTTTGTCTCTCATCAGATCACTATTATTTCAGAGCACCCACTCAAAGATATCGTTGACAAAGCTGGTCGAATGACCAAATAGGTGATCGAAATGAGTGCCCTGGGGATTCAATTTGAATCTCGCACTTCCATCAAAGGTCAGGCCATTGCTGATTTTCTAGCTGACTTTCCGGTTGAAGATCCCATCACTTGGGAAGAAGATGTCGATATGCGCTTAGAAGATGAAGCTGATCCTTCGATCAATCTTGTAACAAATACCGATCCGAGCCTCGAGGCTCTTACCACAACTCCTCCATGGAAGCTTTATACTGATGGAGCTTCAAGTGCCATCGGTTCGGGAACTGGGATAGTCTTGATATCCCCCGAACTCGATCATCTCCAGAAGGCCACTCTCCTCGGGTTCAATGCCACCAAC
The DNA here is from genome assembly GCA_947650365.1 of Chamaelirium japonicum. Lineage (NCBI taxonomy): Eukaryota > Viridiplantae > Streptophyta > Magnoliopsida > Liliales > Melanthiaceae > Chamaelirium > Chamaelirium japonicum. The sequence goes on along the minus strand of OX393549.1, from coordinate 44,726,761 downwards.
AACGAAGCCGAATACGAAGCACTCATTTCCGGACTCGAAATGGCTGAATCCCTGGGGGTAGATCGAATCATCGTTTACAGCGATTCCCAACTGATCATAAGGCAAATCAATGGAGAATGCACAGCTCGTGAAGAGAGAATGCAACTCTACTTGGCCTTAGTACGACGTCTTCAACAACGTTTTACTAATACTGAATTCATTCAAATCTCAAGAGCAGAGAATCGAGAAGCAGATGCCTTAGCCAATGCTACATCTGTTCTTGGAGACTCCCTCGGAGGAAGACAGATACAAATTGATTATCAAGAAGTACCCAAGACCACCCCCGAACAACAGATCATTTCTACTACAAAAAGATCTGGGGGTGGAAATCAACTGATACTGAACTTTACCACTACAAGTGAGCTCGAGGATTGGAGACGGTCAATTTTTGACTTCTTCAAAAATGGCAAAATGCCAGAAGATCCAACTCAAGCCCGAAAACTAAGAAAGCTCCCATGCTATATCATTCGAGGAGAAGATTTATACTTCAAATCTCACAATGGGATGTTCCTCAAATGCATTGGCCCTGAACAAGCAAAGGCAATCCTGATTGATATCCACTCTGGAGCCTGCGGGAACCATTCGGGAGGAAGATCACTTGAAGCTAAGACAAAATTACAAGGCTACTACTGGCCAACAATGGTAAGGGATGCTCACCAACTCGTTCAAAGATGCGAGCCATGCCGCTCGGGCTATACATCTCCCTGCAGATGAGCTTCACCAACTTTCGAGTCCGTGGCCTTTCCATCAATGGGGGTTGGACTTCTTGGGTCCCTTTCCTCCAACCCCGAGCAAGAAGAAATATCTACTGCTGGCAACAGATTACTTCACCAAATGGGTTGAAGCTGTGCCACTCTTTCGAGAGACCGATGATGAAGTGATCAAATTCATTCGGCATAACATCTTCTCAAGGTTTGGTACACCGCAAGTTCTTATTGCTGACAATGGAGCTTAATTTGACTCCGACAAATTCCGAGAATTCTGCCTGAACAACGGAATCAAACTCTTTTATTCAACTCCAAGATATCTTCAATGCAATGGTCAAGATGAAGCCTCCAATAGAGCTATTCTTGGTATACTCAAGAAGAAACTCAATAACAAGAAAGGATTGTGGGAACAAGTCCTACCTGAAGTTCTTTGGGGATATCGCACAACTTCGAGAAGATCCACAGGGTTCTCACCTTTCCGTCTGACATATGGATCGGAAGCAGTACTCCCGACAGAGAATATATCAAATACTTTGAAGACCAGGGCAGTTAAAGAAGGGATCAATGAAGAGCTTCGCGTCGATGATCTGGATTTCTCTGAAGAACTACGAGATCAAGCATCCCTTGGTGTAGCCAAGTATCAGCAAAAGATCAAGCAAACCTACGATCTAAAGGTCTACAAACGACAATTCCCAATTGGCAGTCTGGTCCTCAGAGCAGTCTTCTACAATACGAAGGAGCACAGCAGCGGGAAACTAGCTCCCAACTAGGAAGGACCTTACATTATTCAGTAGGAGGCAAAGGGTCTTACCGGCTGATTTCACCAGAAGGAGAAAGACTGCCACGGGCTTGGAATGCTAGGCACCTCAAATTGTTCTATCCATGATGTATATATCATAATGAATAAAGATTCTCTTTCAAATGTTCAAGTGTGCAAATGTTCAGCTTTTCAATTCAAGTTCTGAAGCAGTTTCAAATCATCTACATTCAAATTACCAGGTCGTTTAACAAGTTTGGGTGTTTGAGTTGTGACTCAACCCCTTACAGGCAAATGTTAAAACGGTTTCGGGTTGTGCTACAACACAACCTTCAAATTACTACGTCTATTTAACAGGTTTGGGAGTTTTGTGTTGCGACACTAACCCTTACTTACAACTGTTAAATGACTTTCAATTTCAAATTCAATATCGTCTAACAGGTTTGGGTGCTTGAGTTGTGACTCAACCCCTCACATATAAATGTTAACGATTTCAAGTTGCGTTGCAACAACCTTCAATTTTTGAGTTACTTAACAAGTTCGGGTGATTGAGTTGCGACTCGACCCCTTCTTTTCAAGTGTACAAATATTCAATTATTCCAATACCATCCAGAACATAACATTCAAAGGATTGAATACCAGAGACATTCAATTTCGAACAACCAAAAAGATACCTTCATTATCAAAAAGGATCAAATACAAAGAGTGAGCTTTTGTGTGAAGAGTTTACAGGTACAACAAGCAAAAAAAGAAGATAGAATACATCAGAGTTTCACCACACTATGAGCACGTGACTTCTCTCCTTCAGATCCACCACGAGCTTTGCTCGCCACTGAAGCCTTGGAAGATCGGACGCTGCTAGCATGGACCCTGAGGGCTTCCACCGCCTTCTCGGCCGTCTCCCTGTAACTCGTGCATTCAGCACGCATATGATCCAGCTCCTTTTTTAGAGCCTCTTCCCTGGCAGCTGAGGCTGTCTCCTTAGCAGCAAGAGCGGCATCCCTTGCAGCAAGTTCAGCCTCCAACTCCTTTATTCGGGCCACGCGATCAAAGGATAAGTTCTCGATCTTGAAAAATTGATTCTTCAACTCCTCGAGCTCGTGACTCCGAGCCTCGTATCCGTTCTGCCAGCCCTTGCTTTCGAGCTTCTCCTTGTGAAGAGCCTCGATCTTGGCTTTCAAGGCCTCCTTCTTGGAGAAGAGAAGTTCCCTCAGCTTGTCTCTCTCTTCGTTTGCAGCCTCCAATTCAGCAGTCAAACGGGATACTTCAGATGAAACTTCCCGTTCTCCTGCCTTCCTGAAGAGCTTGCTCGCAAATTTCAAAACTACTGAGTTCTGCAAAGAAACAAAAGAGTTAGAATTATTTTGAAGATACAACTCAAATGATCGATCAAGCAGATGCACATACCACTACTTCAAGCCTGTCAAAGGCTTCATCCAGAGTAGCCTCCGGAAGGTTACAGAGCTTCCGGATCACAGCCGTTGGGTGGTTGATGTCAACCTCACCCAAGTTCTTTATTTTCTGAGTCGAGCCAGCAGGCGTACCTACAATCAACAAAAGTTCAAAGAGTTAGAATAAATTCAAACTTCGATGGCAAGGCAATCGAGGCAAATTAGTACAGATACCTGAGACATCGACTCGAGGAGCCTTTCCCTTCCCACGGTCGGAGCTCTTACCCCGAGGGGTCGACTTCTCCTTGGTGGGAGTTGGCTCTGGCTGGGGTTGGGGAGCCCCATCGCCCACACGGCTCTCTCTCTCCAAGTGAATAGGAGAGGGAGCACCCTGGGGAGGTGAGACACCCCCTTCCTCTTGCTGCCCGCTTGGCTGATCAAGTCCAGCCATTAGAGCAGCCACCTCCTCAGCCAAAGAGCGTGAGGGGAGTGGAGGTTGCTCAACCTCCAAACCCCCGCTCGTAGTCGCTCTTTCGATACGAGGAACTTCGGGAGGCATTTGATCGAGGGGCGTGGGGTTGCTTCCAACCCCACCACTCCCCGAGAATTTGATCTTCAAGCGCATCGGGCGCTTCTTCAGCTCCTCGAAGTGGTAGGCGGGAACCACCTTGTGGCCGTCGCCCTCTGCATCCATAACCCCCTCCATGCGACGGGCCTTAGCCTCATCGATAGGGATAGGCTGAGAGTCTTCTTCTTCTTCTGCACCACCAGTGGGGGTAGGAGGAAGGTCATCCCCACCACCCCCCTGTCCTTGATCACCACCAGTGGGGGTGGGAGGAATTTCTTCCTCACCACCCCCATTTCCACCATCCCCACTAGTGGGGGTGGGAGGAAGATCATCCTCACCACCCCCATCTTCCTCATCATCGTCGTTGTCGTCGTTGCCATTGCTACCATTTTCAGCCTCTTCTTCTTCTTCTTCCTCATCTTCCTTCTTCTTTTCTTCTTCCTCTTCTTCTTCATCTTCCTCCTTCTTTTCTTGGTCCTCATCTTCCTTCTGCTTGATGAGGATTTTCCTCTTCTTCTTCGCTGGGCCTCGTTGTATCACCAGCTTCTCCTCAGTGGTGGGCAATCGGCGCCTTGCACCATAGGCCTTCTTCTTGATTAGAATCTTTCTAATAATCTTGCCAGACTGAGGATCCTCCTCGTAGTCTGAGTACAAGACTTCGTTGTCTTTGTATCTGGCCTGTAATCGGTGGAGGAGGTTGGCATTGCCATACCTGACTGGGCAGTTCGAAAACTGCTTCCATGATCTGGTACCACAGGTCAACTCCAGGAAAAGGTTGTCGATTGCCCCAACCCGCTCCGACGGCCAAGCCAGCTCGCCTCCTGCATAGTACATCTTGATCTCTTTGTTCACGTCAGCGCGAGGAGTCTCTGGCACTGAGAGTGGAGTCCAGGCACCAGCAACTGAGAGCGGCCACTCAGTGTATAGTTTGTCAAAAAGAACCGTGTCGGCGAGGGGGCGTAGAGCAGAAACCCCTGTCAGGTTGAAAAAAGGGTTGTCTTTCCTCGAAGCCCATCTATAATGATAGAAAAAGTAGCCCAATTCAATCCGGGCCTCTTCGTCGTCTGGGAGGCTGGAGTAGCACTCCCTCAGCTCCTTCTGGAAATCGGACTCTACGCGGCAGAAGGCGTAGATTATCCTCCATGCATTGCCGGTGAGCTGTCCTGGGCAAAGGCCGGAGGTATTTAGCAGCCTCGCGGCAAACGGCAGCAGCGAAAGACGAAGTCCGCAGTTCAGTTGGCCCACGGAGACCACTGTCCCCATCACCTGCTCCATGCTGGCAACGTTCACAAACACTGTCTGTTTGTCGATGCCAAAACCAGATAGAACCCCTGACAGTGACGGTCGGTTCGTCCCCTCTGTGAAGCACGCCAGCAACTTTTGCCACTTTGCCCTCTTCGAGTCAGTGAGCTGGCCACCTGTGTTGTAGACATAGGTAGGCTCCTCCGCCAAAACATCAGAGGGCCCAAGACGAACTTCGCCTTCGGAATATGCTCCGGTCTTGATGGAGCAGAAGCGAATCCAACTCCAGTGTGTCTTTTGCCTAGTTGGCCCAACTCCACGAGCACTGCTTTGCCCTTGCCGCGACCTTTGGGGGGGGATGATTCTTCAGCAATCTCCTTCCCCTTCCTCTTGGAAGGAACTGCGTTCTTCTTCAAACTGCCAGAAGACGCCATTTGACCGATCGAAAGGAAACAGAGAACGAGAGATTGGGAGCAAAAGTTCTGGACTTCGAAAATTTTTTAAAAGCGTGAGGCGAAAATGACAGCCAGAGAAGCTTAAGTATCCTGAGGGAATTAGGCGCACAAATCGAGAGGACACGTGTCATCACCATATAAAATTGCGTGTTTTTGCAGGTACACGTGGCATCTATCCGTAGCAAGCGCAAAACCAGGCGAACCGTCGGACCAGACGAAGCGTCAGACCGCCGATCCAAGTGAGCCACCGGTCCAAGCAAACCACCGGTCCAAGTGAACCGGACCGCCGGTTCAAAAAAACCCCATTCGGACAAACCAATGATTCGAAACAGAAAAAATCAAACTCCATCAACGTTCAAAACTCTGCCCGAATATTACGAAGAAGAACAGGCTATACTGCCGCCTCGAATGGGCAGGTTCGAAACTTAACCTCGACCGGTTGAATTTAACCGATTGGTCAAACTTGACCGATCGATCAAATTCATCCGATCGGTCGATTTTCTAGTGGATCAGGCAAAAAATTTGGCTTTTTGCCCGATCCCGCCAACCTTGACCGGTTGAATTTATCCGATCGGTCAAATTCATCCGATCGATTGATTTTCTACTGGATAAGGCAAAAAACTTGGCTTTTTGCCCGATCCCGCCAACCTTGATCGGTTGAATTTATCCGATCGGTCAGACTTGACCGATCGGTCAAATTCATCCGATCGGTTGATTTTCTACTGGATCAGGCAAAAAACTTGGCTTTTTTCCCGATCCCGCCAACCTTGACCGGTTGAAATTATCCGATCGGTCAGACTTGACCGATCGGTCAAATTCATCCGATCGGTTGATTTTCTACTAGATCAGGCAAAAAACTTGGCTTTTTTCCCGATCCCGCCAACCTTGACCGGTTGAAATTATCCGATCGGTCAGACTTGACCGATCGGTCAAATTCATCCGATCGGTTGATTTTCTACTGGATCAGGCAAAAAACTTGGCTTTTTTTCCGATCCCGCCAACCTCGACCGGTTGAATTTAACCGATCGGTCAGACTCGACCGATCGGTCGATTTTCTACTGGATCAGGCAAAAAACTTGGTTTTTTGCCCGATCCCACCAAACTTGACCGGTTGAATTTAACCGATCGGTGAAACTTGACCGATCGGTCAAATTCAACCGATCGGTCAAAATTCTACTGGATCGGTCAGAAAACTGTGTTTTCTGACCGATCACTCCAACCTCGATCGGTTGAATTTAACCGATCGGTCAAACTTGACCGATCGGTCAAATTCAACCGATCGGTCAAACTTGACCGATCGGTCAATTTTGACCGATCAGTCATAAGTTGACCGATGAAAATCTTATTTTCAAAAAACGCTAACACTCGGCAAAAGCTCCTCTACATGTATAACAGGGGTCATTAACTTTGCACCACGAATCCAAGCCAGCCAAAGTGACCTCTTAGCTAACTTGGAGGGGGTAACTGTGGGTGCAAATTTTGGCAAGAAAGCTGCAAATCAGCGGGACCCACCGGCCCTGCCTGGTGGGCCCCCAATGACTACAGCGGGACCCACCGGCCCTGCCTGGTGGGCCCCCGAAGACGACAGCGGGACCCATCGGCCCTGCCTGGTGGGCTCAAGAGCCTGTGGAATCCCTCCAGGAGACGGTAGCGGGTCCACCAGCTTTACCTGGAGGATCCCCAGATACAGCAGCAGAGACCGCCATTTACTCCGGAGTTCCTCCCCAGGAATTCTATAAATAACAGAACCTTTGAATGTAAAAGGATCCCGAAAATTCGATTTCCACTTCTGAGATCTGATTTTCAGAACCCAGAACTCAGGAATTTCTCAGTTTTCCCTCTTCCACCTCTTTTGATCTTCTTCTCTCCTTTGTAGATATCAGAGTGGTTTCAGTGATACTCGGCCTGTCGAGATCACTTCAATACAAGTGTTAGTGAATTCGGGTTGCTCCCTATAGCACGGAGACGTAGGCTTCGGCCGAACTCCGAGATCACATCTCTCGCGTCAACTCTTTGATTGCATATCTCTCTCTGCTTGTGTATTGTGAAAGACAACTCCAATCAACAGATCGAACAACGATCTTCAATTCGAACCTTCAAATTGACTGGTGCAGCGAAGTCTTCGGGTCGGCACGAAGATTTTCACCCACAGAGTCTGCCTAGAAGGTTGTGCACACGACTTGCATGGGCAGAAAAGTCGGACGAGCGACTGATTGTGTACACGATTTTCCAAGGTCGTGCGCACGATTTAGTCTGGCAGCACGCGATTGAGGCGGTTCAGCCTATGTTTTCGCGTGGGATTCCTTCTACAAGTCGGATACGAATGTGTGTCTATAAATAAGAGGTTATAGGACGAACCTAGTAACACAAGATATATTTTTATCAAGACTCTATAAGGGTTTAGAGGGTAGCCTTCATCAAGAGAGAAGGAGGAAAACCCATTGGAGGCTAGAGGGTTTCGGGAAGGATTTCTTCTTGCTCGTCGGGGTGAGAGGGTTGCGGGATCTATGGACTCTCTTTAAGGGGTATCTCTTTGTAGGTATATGAGGTATTGTTAAAGACAAACAAACGTGTACTCGGGTTTTCTTATACTAGTGAATCTATAGATCGTCGTTGCCGGATATCGTCGTGATTACTTGTGCGTACGTTGCTTTCTTTGTTTGATCTTTTTCATGGTGGTGAGCCTTCGTCTTCTCCGAGGTGGTTCTTTGAGCATCGTGTTCCACGCTCCTTCCGCTACACAAGGGCCTCGGATCACAATAAATTGGTATCAGAGCCAAGGTTCAGGATACTAACAAATTGGTATCAGAGCCAAGGGTTGGTGTGGCAAGCTGATACCAACAAATTGGTATTAGATCTTTTAGTTGTTAATCCTGAGGCACTATTTTGATAATAAAGAATTCAGAGATGATGACTCAATGCAAGGATCGAACCTACGGTTTGAGATCAAGAAGTTCGATGGCGAAATCAACTTTGACTTGTCGCAAATACAAGTCAGAGATGCATTGACTCAAGAAGGTTTGCACAAAGTTCTGAAGGTGTCAAGTCGGACGACGATTGGGTTAAGTTTGATTTGAAGGTGGCGAGCGGATTTGGAATTGTCTCGCAAAGGCTGTGTTGGCAAACGTCTACAAGGAGCTCTTCGCGATAAAACTTTGGGAGAAGCTTGAGAGTATGTACATGATCCAATCGCTCATGAACCAGTTGTACCTAAAGCAAAAAATCTATACTCTTCATATAGCGGAAGGTACAACGATCGCGGAGCATATCTCGGTATTCAATCAATTGACAGTAGAGCACATTAATACTGGTAAAGACATGAAGGAGACAGATAGGACGCTACTTCTTTTTGGATATCTACCCAAGTCTTATGAGTATCTAAAGGTCGCAATACTTTAAAGGAAGGAATCTATCAAGTTAGAGGATGTCACGAGAATACTTCTCGAAAATGAACTTTGGTTGAAGGAGACGAGAGAGGTGTGTTATGACAATCAATCCAAGGCACTAATGATGGCTGCGGGGGTAAAGAAGAAGAAGCAATGTACTTGTTGGAAGTGTGGTAGATTCAGACACTGCAAGTCAGAGTGCAAGTGGAAAGGTGGAGCAAATCGAATTGCTATGGGTCATCCAAAGGCAAGAAAATTACCAAGGATAATGGATCCGTAGATTATGCCTCGTCGAGAGAATTCCATGAGGGGGATGTTCTTATGGCTACCACATATACTATATCAGATCAAGATTGGATTCGATAGTGGGGCCATATATCATATTTGTTCGTGCAAGGTATGGTTCGATAAGTATGAGGAGTGCGATGGTAACAAGTTGACGGCTGGTGATGGCTCCAAGGTGTCGATAAGGGGAGTTGAGGATATTCGACTTGAGATGTCTGATAAAAAAGTACAAACACTCAAGGATGTCCATCATGTTCTGAGATGGAGAGAAAATCTAGTCTCTCTTTCTGGCTAGATTCTCTCGGATGCAAGTTCACTGGTCAATATAGAACTGTGGAGGTTTGGGACAGAGCTTCCATGATCATAAAAGGGGTCTTAGGTGGAGTCCTATATAGCTTAGTCGGAATAGCGGTGACATATGCATAATATTCGAAAAAGAATAAGAGTGCAAGTGAAGCACGCTCAGGGGCAAAGATTAGGAGCTATGCTCAGTGGACAAGTCTAATGACTTGGGCAATCACCAAGCTCGGTGATTGAGCTCCCGGTACGAGGGCAAAGGCTACGATGATGATCAGGGGATGGACTCACGGTTAGAAGAGATAGAGTTCGTGTTTGAGGAAGTGCTCATGTCTTATTTGAAACCAAAGTGGAGATTGTTGAAGATGTGGCTCAAAACAAGCCACATACAAGTTCAATATTCGTGCGCAAAGGAATGGCAAAAGATAGAGCACATGAGCGAATAGCGAGTCTTCCAGGAAGATCAAATGCAAGACCTCCCCAGGTCGTGCGCATTACTTGTATCGGAAAAAAAGTCGGGTGAACGACTGATCGTGCGTACGATCTAGTTTGGCAGCATGTGATTGAGGCGGTTCAACCTAGCTTCATTTTCGCATAGGATTTCTCCTACAAGTCGGATACGAATGTGTGCCTATAAATGATAGATTCTATGACAAACCGAGTAACAAAAGAGATGTCTTATCAAAGTTCTATAAGGATTTAGAGGGTAGCCATCATCAAGGGAAAAATAGTACATCAATACTGTTGAAAAATGACAGACAATGATTGTCGTTTTTCAGTATGTCATTTTTTAGTCTGTCGTTTTTCAATGCTTGTTGTTTTTTACCACTAAAAAATATGAATTGACCGTCGTTTATTAAAAGACAAACTTTACTCGTCGTTTATTTATGTAGTTTATTCCTCAAATTGGTGATCCATTGGAGGCTAGAGGGTTTTGGAAAGGGTTGTGTATTCTTCTACGGGGTGAGAGGGCTGCGGGATCAATCATCTTTGGGGGGTATCTCTTTATCACAACCTATAGATTATTAGGAGGAGTTACATCACATGATTTTATAGACACCTATGGAGAAGATCTAGTCGATGAAGAGCCGATAAAGATGTACAACACCAGTGATGAAGCCTTGCTTCCAGCGAGCCTATTCCATGATATGGCTGACATTGGATGGACTTCCCTTTTTTTTTTTTCTTGCTCTTCTTTGTCCCCCTCTCTTAGAAAAACTATAGGATAAACCCTAAAGAATTATGTGTGGATAAATATGCGGAACTTCTCTTTCTCTCTTTCTTTTTATCTCATTTTTTCTTTCTTCTCTCTCCTCTAGGTTCCTTGAAACCCTGGTCGTGCTCTCCTTGCTAGGGAGGTCATGCAAGACCTTTGGAGAAGCCCTTGGTTGGCCACAAGAAGCTTATATACCTCTTGTGTGGCCGACCCCTATTAGGTTTTCTAATATGGTGGATTTTTGCCTTTGGATAGATCACACTCCTTCTCTTTAGGGGTCTCATTAATGAGAATCCTTGTTCATGTGGGAGACCTTATCGACGACCACTATATGACCTTGCAGACTCCTATAGTCGGTCAACGTTTTTTTCCCTACAAGGACTTGACCATTAATGAGAGATGAATCCCATATGGGGAGGAATCCTCCTATGGAAAGAGATATCATGTAATAGTTAAACTCTTCACCTATGATTATTTACGTGTATTCAGTTGTCTTTGCTATGCATCTACTCTTTCGACCTTTCTCCTAACAGTGTTTCCCCATCTATCAAACCCTTCGCCACCAACACTACTGCGCTCTGAGCGCACAATTCATCCTCCTACTTGGTTTAGTGATTTTGATTGCTCTACTGCCATGCTTCCGCACTGGTATGATCTATCATCTTTGTAATCGGCTCTACTAAAAGAAATTAAACACGATATCCTTAATTTGTCTCAAGTTATTTCTTATGGAAAATTATCACCATCTCATAGAGCCTTTGTGGCTACCACATCCTCTCTTGTGGAACCTTCTAGTTTTACTCAGCTTGTGAAATACCCTAATTGGTGTGATGCAATATAGGCTGAAATCGAGGCTTGGCAACAGAACAATACTTGAATCCTTGCATCTCTACCTCCACATAAGAAAGCGATCGGATGCAAATGAGTATACAAATTAAAATATCATTACGAGGACCCCTTACGTTTATAAAGCTCGTCTTGTGTCTAAAGGCTATACATAGATGGAGGGTCTTAATTTTCATAAGACTTATGCCCCTATTGCTAAATGGCTACCGTTCGATGCCTCCTTCTTCTGGCTGCAGTCCGGAATTGAAAATTATATCAATTGGATGGATGTCCATAATGCTTTCTTACATGAAGACCTTGATATGTATATGTCATTTCTACCTGGGTTTTCACGACAGGGGGAGATGTGAGAGTGTTATTGCTTAAAAAAAAAAATTCTTTATAGTCTCAAGCAAGCTTCACGTCAGTGTTTTGCCAAGTTCTTGACCCAAAGTTGATTACCCTTAATTTGATCACCGACATGGCGATGTTTTTCATAAATGTTCCAGTACACGTCGATGATGTGATCATGACAAGAAATAATGATGTGGAAATTGCCTCTTTAAAATCATTGCTCCACCATCATTTTTCACATCAAAGATCTTGGCACACTCAAATATTTATCAAGCATTGAGGTTGCTCGATCCCAACGTGGTGTATGCCTCAGCCAATGGAATTACCCTGTCGACATTCTTCAAGACATGGGCCTAGCTAGCTTCTTCGTGCTCTCCCGAATGCACTTCCCATTGAACAACATCTCAAGCTTAATGACATTGATGGTGGGTTTGGGTTAAACGGATTTGGGTGGTAAACGGGTTGACACGGTAGACCCGTTTAATAAGCGGGTCGCGTCCGGGTTTAGGGCCTAGACACAGTAGACCCATTTAAAATTCAATAGGTCGGGTTGGGTCGGGTCGGGTCAGGTATACCCACAATCCGATACTATAGTATGTAGTACTAGCGGGTCAGGTCGGATCGAGTCAGATCGGGTCAACCGAATAGACCCATGTGTAGGGGTGGCAATGGGTCGTGTCGGGTCGGGTTCGTGTCGGGTCTAGTTTCGGGTTGTGTCAAAAAACCCTAGACTCGGACCCGACCCGTTTAACTTATTGTCTCTAGATCCTAAACTCGTACCCGACCCGTTTATAAACAGGTAGACCCGATAAGACCCGTTTACCACATGGGTTTATTCAGTTGACCTGATCCGACTCGACCCGACTAACCCGATAGACCCGCTGATACTATATATTACAGTATCAGATTGCGAGTAGACTCGACCCGACCCGTTGAATATTAAACGGGTCTACTGTGTCCAGACCCTAAACCCAGACCCGACACGTTTATTAAACGGGTCTATCGTGTCGACCCGTTTACGACCCGAACCCATTTAGCCCTGACCCAGACCCGCTAACTTCGTGTCGTGTCGGGTCGGGTCTGCCGTGTCGGGTCCGAAATTGCCAGCCCTACCCGTGTAGTAGACGGGTATTATCGTTCTACCCGTTTATAAACGGATCGGGTACAGGTTTAGGGTCTAGATTAGTTAAACGGGTCGGATCCGGATCTAGGAGTTTTGGACACGACTCGAAACTAGACATGACTTGCCACCCCTAGACCGAACCCCTCTAATTTCTCAAATAATAATAATAATAATTGCATAATGTCGGGTTTAATCTTTGGTGGTGTTATCACACTAGCTCACGAGTAATCCTTAGTGTATGTTTTTTAACGGTGACCAACTACCAAGAGGACCCAACATGTGCCTAAAGTCTAAAGCCTAGCTAATTGGACACCTGGCTTGCTAGTAAATAGCCAATAGCCACTATATTTTGAAAAAGTTAGTGATAGATTCTGAACTAAGTTCCATTTAACATTAAGGACAAAAACACTTCGTCTCATATTAAGTCCCTAGACAAGTAATAACTTGTGCCATAAATCATTTTTTACTTGTTTTTGGACCCAACAGGTACTCTTCGGTGTTAAAAAAGTAACAAAGGACTTATTGTAAAAAACATAAATTGGCAGGGACTTAATGCTAATTGTAAATTTTTTCGTCCTTAACATTAAAATCAAAATGTTTCAAGGACTTAACATTAAAATCAAAATGTTTCAAGGACCCAAGTTGGTTTGAGTTGGGGTCCCTCCACAAAGAACGGGACACCGCCAGCTATATTTAACCGTTAGATTATTTTAAAGACCCATTGATACCCTTCTGATTATGCTCAAATTATAAACTTTGCTATCAACAGAAATCTGAACATATATAAGCACTGTAGCAACCGTTTCTACTTATTTTCGGAATTATATTATTTGCTACAGTGAAATCACTGTAGCAAATATTTTTTTTAGAAAACTCGATATTAAAATTTATATTTTTTTGCTACAGTGAAATTACTGTATCAAATTTTTTAATAAATCTCGTTTAAAATAAAAAAATTACATACATCGAAATTACTGTAGCAAATGTTACTCTTCATTACCGAAATGTTATTCTTATAAAGAGTAACATTTCGGTAATCAAGAGTAACATTTGCTACAGTGAAATCACTGTAGCAGTTTTTTTTTTGCTAAATCTTGTTTAAAAAATTAAAAAAAAATAACAGTGATCACCGTTGCACCTTTTTTTTTGGACGATACATGAAATTCTTCACATGAAGAAGAAAAGAATAAAAAAGATTGTTTTGGTCTTTTTTTCAAGAGTTTGTTGCACATAACAAATTCTGATCCACTGTAGACGCCCCACGTGCTTTTTGAAATAACTAAACATTATTAAATTCATAATCGAAGGGACCACAGATATAACCAATAGTTTCAGTGCCCCTATACTAAATCGATATGTCTTACAAGGACCTAAGGCACATTACTTATTAATTTTTTTGGACCAACGGCTAACCTACCTGACCTTAGTATGGATTGAGTTGGTTAGGATCTATGCCTAATTCTGATTTGTTCAGATCTTAATACGATAACCGAACTAGTTTGGTTAGGTTCCGGATTAACTCAAATCCGAACCAACCCGACCCGAGTTGCACCCCTAGTCAAAATTATCTCATATATAACACAAAAGAGAGCACAATGTACATAAAGAGTAGCTAGGGGCTCACACCACATGAAGCTAAGGCAACTAGACTCAATCTCCAAACCATGAAGAAGAGCAAATAAGCCAACCATACTCGAAGTCTAACCACGCATCAATATGGCCAACCATCACACGATTCACACCGAAATGGAACACTGAGCCCCCTGAGCCGAGTTCAGCAGCCCGGCTGGGCCGCCGGTCCGGAAGCCCACGACGGCGACGCAGTCGACATCCAAGCGGTAGCTCCCCGACACCCACGTCCCCACCTTCCATCGCAGCTCCCCGTCCAGCCTGACCCCGAGGTGGAGCTCCCCGGCGGTCTGGTCCCTGTCCACCTCGTACCCGAACGACGGCGAGACGGGCATGCCGGACCCGTAGAGGGCGGCCGACAGGAGGTTGGCGTCCCCGTGGCCCTGGTAGAAGGGGGGGAGCGCGGCGTCGGCGGTGATCTGCTGGCCCCGGTAGGCGGCGTAGGCGCGGAGCCGGTCGTAGTAGACGCCGACGCGGGAGTTGGGGTTCTTGGCGACTATGGTGGTCTGGATGGTGGTGTTGAGGAGGTGGGGGTCGGCGAGGGCGAGCTGGTAGACGGCGGTGTCCTTGAGGTAGAACTGGGGCTTGGAGGGGCGGAGGACGAGCCAGACGAGGAGGAGCAGCGAGAGGACGGAGAGGGCGAAGGTGGAGAGGCCGTAGAGGAGCTTCTTGTTGAGCTTGAGCTTCTTCAGGTGGAGGCCCTCGTGCTTCGCGCAGTGCTTGGGTGAAGTTGTGAGGAGGATAGACATTTGCTAGCAGACCGTGGACTAGCTTCGGGGAGAGAGAGAGAGAGAGAGAAAGAGAGAGAAAGAGAGAGAAGGGTTAAGAACGAGGAAGTGGATGAGGCCACGGCTAAATAAAGCCCACTTTTTAATAGAGGCAGCCCCCTGACAAAAGGCAACCCACACCCTTTTTTTTTTAAGGGCAACCCTATTCTAAAGGCAACCCACATCAGTCGCCTTCGATTCCGTCTGATCGACCATCGTCGCCTTCTCCCTTCTATCGTTATCCTCCCCCTTTATCTCATTCTTCCGCCTTTGCTCGACCATTTCAAACCGAGTGCTTTGACATAATATTCAATCGAAG
The DNA here is from genome assembly GCA_947650365.1 of Chamaelirium japonicum. Lineage (NCBI taxonomy): Eukaryota > Viridiplantae > Streptophyta > Magnoliopsida > Liliales > Melanthiaceae > Chamaelirium > Chamaelirium japonicum. The sequence goes on along the minus strand of OX393549.1, from coordinate 44,711,401 downwards.
AAGTCCGAGTGCATTGTACTAGCACTTGACCATTGCATATACAACCCATTTTTTAATAGAGGCAGCCACCAACAAGAGGCAACCCAGAATTTTTCTTAGAGCAACCCACACCTTTCTTTTCTTGAAGGAACCGTACCCCATCATAAAGGCAACCCACACTCCTAGCCTTCTCTTCCATGCAAGATCAAGTCACCGGTCATCCGCCACTTTCGATTCCATCCAACCGACCACCTTCGCCTCCTCCCTCCTCCTTTCGTCATCCTCCCTCTTCCTTCATCTCCTTTTTCCTCCTACGCTCGACTAATTCAAACCGAGTGCTTTGACAAACCATACGATTAGAGAAAATCGTGTGCATATTGTACTGGCAATTGACCACCGTGTATCACTTGATCTTCAATGACTGAATGTGATCCAAAGTGAGACCTCAAGTATGTGGTTGTCACTTTACTAGCACTTGGCCACCATCATATATCACTTGACCTCTAATGGCTGAATGCGATTACGAGGGAATCGGTCTCAGACTCTTAGGTAGTTATCACTGTTACAGATGAAGGAAGGAGGAGGAGGAGGCATGCAAGAGATCGGCAATGGCGATAGTGGGTATGAGTTGCCCTTAGCAATAGAGATGGCTCCTCTTAGGGGCATACTGGGTATATTAAAAAATGACTTAATGGGCTGCCCCCAAAAAAACTGGGCTGTGTATAGGCTGTATATCAAGTGGCCTTCCAACATTTGAATGTCAAGAGGAGATTCATGCAAAAGGCAAGCAAATTATTTTTGTGACACTGCACCCACTGCTTTTGACCAGTAGATAGGGGTGGGTGGGGCCGTGATGTTGGGAAGCTATGATTGGGACACGGTGTCGTCCAATGGCTTGAGATACAGTATCCCCTTTCTGCTTCCACACCTGAAAAGCTTTGTCCAAAGTCCAAACCTATATACATGATTCGGCCCACAACTAGGGCTGCAACTCGGGTCGTGTTGGTTCGGGTTTGAGCCAACCCAGAACCGAGCCAAACTAGCTCGGTTCTACCATATTGAAACCCAAACCAATCTGACTTGGGCAAAGACCCGAACCAACTCAGCCCATACTATAAGGTCGGGTTGGTTCTCGAGTTGGTAGTTGGTTTGAAAAAATAATGGCCACCAACTATTTACTAGCAAGCTGGAGGTCCACGTTGAGCTTTAGGCTTTAGCCACCAGTTGTGAGTTCTCTTGGTAGTTGGTTCAACGTTAGCAAACAATTAATGTTTACTCATATGCTAGTGTGATATAGTCCAAAAGTCCATCCCGCGCGTGACATATATATGTGGTCTAATATATATGAGTTCGGTTCTCGGGTTGGGTCGGGTCTACCAAGTCCCAACTCGGTACCGACCCATATTTAGTCGGGTCCACATAACTTAACCAATCTGCTTAGTCAAAATACCAAACCAGCCCAACCCACTTAGGTTGGGTTGGGTCGGTTCTTGGTTTTACCCGACCCATGTTGCACCCCTACTACAAACTAGTCGAGCCGAGGCGAGCCGAGCTTTGGTCTGTTTGAGCTTGGCTCCTTTATTAAAGGAGCCTAAACTTCAGGCGTTGGCTTGGCTTGCTTAATAATCGAGCCTAACCAAGGTTTGGTCCGCTTGTTCATTAAACAAGCCTAAACTTCAAGTTAGGCTTCCCTCGATTAGTGATTGAATAAACTTGGTTTGATTCTTATCGAGCTTGTTCCCAAACTCCAGAATCAGTAAAATACATAGACTATATATAGTAGGTCTATTCAAGCCTTTAATGAGCATATTCACAAGCTTGCTCATGAGCCCTAAACAAGCATGTTTTCGAGCCCATCCGTGCTGAGCTTTGGTCTGTTTGAGCTTAACTTGTTTATTAAACGAGCCTAAACTCTAGGGATGGGCTTGGTTCGGTTAGTTAACGAACTTGTTTATTAAACGAGCCTAAACTCTAGGGATGGGCTTGGTTCGGTTAGTTAACGAACTTGTATGCGAGCCTCTCATGGACACCTTGGTTCGTTTGCAGCCCTACCCACAACCTTTGATTGGGTGACGAGACAGTTGATGGGAAGGATCAAAGAATCGATCGAACGGCTATTAGGGGTGAGATACACTGGATTTTGTTTAGAAGGTCATTTATCAGGATTCATACCATACGAGCTTTCCCAGTACAAGATGCATACATTGGTCCCCTTTGGAAGCTCAAACATGATCCCTTTGGGTGCTGATACTCATGCTTTCCATCGGAGGGGATTCGGGTATATCTTTGTTATAGGATAGTGTTGTGAGGGGGTCCCTATAGAATAATTCTGAATGGAAAGCAAAGCTTTCTACATACTAGCTTTGATTATTAGAGGGTATTATAGGAAAAACAAAGGGGGGGGGGGGGGGGGTTCAATGGATGGCGAGCTGATGAAAGCTTCTATTTACACACCAAAGTTAACTTTTCGCGCACCGATTTTTTAAATTTTAAATATACTCCACCTCAAATTTAAAAATCTCTTAACTTCCTGTACACACATCATACAGTTTCTATAAACCCTAGTATACCCTTCACATTTCTCAACAACCGGCGAGCTTCTCTCCACCCCCGACGTCATAGGATATAACATCACCTGCGAGCTCATCTCCGCCCCTGACGCCCTAGCATCCTCCCAGATCCACTGGCAAGCTCATCGCCCTCCAAGTAATTTCATATCCACCCATTTTGGTTTCATACCCAAATTCCACTCCACCCTCCACTAACCCGTAGAATGAAGGACTAGCCAAAATCCCGATTTGTTCGGCTGGCCAGGACAGAACGTAGAACATAGTATTCTACTATTGTTAGAAGAACATAGAATAGGGTGTCTTGCCCTGGTTGGCAGAACATAGAGCAGTTCGTTCAGCCATGAGTGTTAAAACATATTATTAAAGAAATCAATAACGCCAAATAATACTCAAAGATTTAAGTGGTTCGCACGGCTCATAATCTTACTCCACTAGAGAAGGGTGAGGAAGAGTTTCATTCACAAGAGACTCCGAATTAGAGCCCCACAATATAAAGGAATACAACGAGCCTAAATCAAGAATCAAATCACCCAATAGACAAATACAATAGGTGATAATATAGCTCATAAAGTTTCTCATATTGGCGTCTCGATTACATCAATCAAGATCCCCATGATTCTTCCTTCACCAACACTAGCCCTCAAGTTGAGGCGAAGGAATCGAGCCCAACTTCGATAGAATAGCACAAAATTTGGCTAGAGGAAGATCCTTGGTGAAAATATTTGTCAATCGTTGATTGCTTTGAATATAGAGTGTACATATAACTCCAACTTGAACTTTTTTCTTAAACAAAATGACAATCGACTTCTATATGCTTTGTTCTCTCATTAAATGCTGGATTCAATGAAATATGAATCGCTGCTTGATTGTCACAATGCATATTGGTTGGATGGGGGGAAGCAAACTCCAAATATTTTAGGAGTGCACGAAACCAAATTATTTCACTAGTTAAATATGTCATGGCATGATATTATGCTTCAGTACTTGAGCGATCGAGAACATTATATTTCTTGCTTTTCCAAGTAACTAAGTTTTCCCAACGTATGTGCAGTATCCAGTAGTAGATCATCGATTAACAAGACAACCTGCCAAATCTGCATCTGTATAACCAGTGATGCAAGAATGACCACATTTTTGCATTCAAATGCCTTGTCCTGAAGATCCCTTTAAATATTGAAAAATCTGAGTAACATCAGTCATATGAATAGTTCTAGGAGCATGTATAAATTGACTTACTAAACTAACAACATATGCATTGTCATGACGAGTGATGGTGAGGTCAACTAGTCGCCTAACCAAATGTTGATATTGCCCAATATTAGTCATGCGCTCACCATCCAAACTAAGCATACAACTTTCTTTATGAGTTTCTGATGCCTTGGCCTTAAGTTTGCCTCTATCCTGCTTTTTAAATTGAGACAAATCCCTCTTTTGAGTAAGCAAATTCTATACCTAGAAAATACTTCAATAGTCCCAAGTCATTGATGGCAAATCGAATATAGAGTAAAGAATTTAGTTTGGTGATGAAGTCTTTATCATCTCTAGTAATAACAATGTTATCAACATAAATAAGAATAATTGTAGTTCGGGATGTAAACTTTTTGACAAATAAAGAGTAGTCTGATGTATTTCTTCGGAGACCATTTTTAGTTAGCGAAAGAGAAAAATACCACTCGGACAAGCGTCCATTGGTGCTTCATCAAATTGTTTTCTGAAAAACCACCAGTCCAACGGACTGGAGACTGCAAATCGGAGTAGAATGTTAATATTGTTGGTGCTTCGATCGGTTCCAATTGCTCGAAGATTTAATATCTTGACGGTAAACTTCACCTAAAACCCTTACACATAAAAAATACTATTTTGCCACGAATACTTTATCGATTTCTTTACACAGAATGATGTGTCATGGTCGAAGCCGTCCTTTGCACCCAACCCCGATTGGTGAACCGCACTCATCCCCAACTGGCAGACAAAGGGACTCTGTGATTGGATGACACATCATTGTGAGGACAATTTCTGATATCAAAGGGGGCATGGATACTACATTGTCTGAAATAAAATCGGCATTCGTTTGGAGTAGAAGAGAATCACGCACACTTGTTCCTTGCACCCAATGGGGCTCTGGAAAGGCCTTAGCTTTTACTAAAGGGCACCACGGCTAGTAGAAGAAGTGGAGGAGCTTTGCTCCTTTGCTGTGTGACAAGGACCCATTGCCATGGGGCCCCATTGGTTTTCTCCATCTCCAACGGTGCCCGCTAAAATACAAATATCGCTAAAGTATATGCTAAGAATATTCTTTTATTTTGTCGAAATAGCAATCCATTCCTCCGACGCTCAGTTATATTTTCATCTTCAGATCTTAGACGGACGGCCACGATAGACAAGAAAGGATGAAACGGAAACGATAGGCAAAAGAAAGAGAGAAAGAGAGAGAATTCATCGAAAATAGCGGGCTATTCACAATCCCAACATATATAGAGCCAAAAGACCAGTCAGCATTTTTGCAGGGAGATATAGCAGATGTTTTGAAGTCGTCGTCCGCCATTTATGGCAATATGGCGGACAGCTAGAGATGCTCTCAGGGGTGCTAACTCATGTCGGGTTGGCTCGGGTTTGAGCCGATAAGAAGTCAAACCAGACTAGTTTGGTTCTACCATATTTAAGTTCGTACCAATCAAAATTAGGCATAGACCCAAATCTACCCGAACCCATGCTAAGGTCAGGTTGGGTCAGGTCGGTTCTCTGGTCGGTAGGTAATCTAAACAATAACGGCTATCAATCATTTAATATCTAGCTAGATTTCCACATTAGGGTTTAGACTTTAGCCACACGCTGAGTTCTCTTGGTGCTTGGTTCAACGTTGGCGGACCACAAGCGGTTGCCCGTGTGCTAGTGTGAGGTTGCCCCCAAGTTGGAACCCATATTTGACCCGATCCACAAAACTTAGAACCAAGCCAACCAACTTGGCGAAAATACTCGAACCAATCTTGTCAATTTAGATCAGGTTGGGTCGGTTCTCGGTTTTACCCGACCCAAGTTACACTCCTTTAGAGTGGGGTCATTGTCTAAGCCTTAAGAAACGAGGATGAAAAGATCTCCCTCTTTTACGGCCCCTATCTTTCGTTTCAAACTTTGATGAAATTAAAGCTAAGTTTTCGTTGTATGGTGGGGTTCATTGCACATGATCGACGATCTTAATGCTGCCCTTCACCCACCACTCGCTCTCTTCTTTTATAAAGTAGCCGGAAGCTGTTGTGAAGCCCTTATTGAGCCTAAAAAACAGAGAGAGAGAGAGAGAGAGAGAGAGAGAGAGAGAGAGAGAGAGAGAGAGAGAGAGAGAGAGAGAGATGCACTCTAAGCAAAACAAAGGATTTTTTTAAGAAAATTTTATTCATACCCCATAAATCTGTAATTAGCCCCCATTTCCAACAAACTTGAACACACCCCAATTTTCTTTTTCATACCCCCTTCCTATCCCAAAAATAACCTTCTCCCTTACACCCCAGTTAAATGGCCCGCCCCAACTTGATTATACCCCAATCAAACACATACCCCCTTAAATATACCCCAATTATATGCATTCTTGAATACACCCCACTCTTAAATAAACCCCATGTAGTTGGTTGGTACTTGAAGGCACAAGTAGAGCTGCAACTTGGACAGGCCAACCTGAACCCAACCCGAGTCCAACCCGAACCCAACCCAAATTTGGGCAGGCTAATCCGAGCCCAACCCGAATTATTTCTCCTCGACCCGACAGGAAGTTAGCGGGTCTGGGTCAGGGCTAAACGGGTTCGGGTCGTAAACGGGTCGACACGATAGACCCGTTTAATAAACGGGTCGGGTCCGGGTTTAGGGTCTGGACACGATAGACCCGGGAAGACCCGTTTAGTATATAACGAGTCGTGTCGGGTCGGGTCGGGTCTACCAGCAATCCGATACTATAATATATAATACCAATGGGTCTTTCGGGTCAGGTCGGGTCGAGTCGGATTGGGTCGGATCGGGTCAACTGAATAGATCCAGGTGGTAAACGGGTCTTACCGGGTCTTATCGTGTCTACCCGTTTATTAGCGAGTCAGGTACGGGTTTAGGATCTAGACACGATTAGTTAAACGGGTCGGGTCCGGGTCTAGGGGTTTTGGACACGACACGAAACTAGACATGACACGGCCTATTCCCACCCATAGCTGCAACTTGGGCGGGCCAACCCGAACCCAACCCGACTTTATGCGGGTTAACCCGAGCCCACCCCGCACAACCCGGTCAACCCGACGGGTTGGGCTTGGGCTAAAAGACGCTGAGTAGGGGATTTGGGGTTTGGGGTACCAAAAAAAAGGGGCATTGTTGGTATTAAAGGATTGTTGAGTAAGTTATTGAGAAACGATAGGGATACGGGGGCTAATTACAGATTTTTGGGGTATTTTTTTTTGGGCTAATGTGCCTAAGGACCCTGACAAGACATCAATCCCATGGTCCTTATAAGTTTCACTTAACCTAAGGTCCATGCCTTTTCATGATAAACCCGAAACTAACCCCAGCTCTCTCCCGAGCGGCGAGGGTGGCAGCGAGAGCTCGACCTACCGACCCTAGCGAGCTCGACCTTCGGCTAGTGCATAGCATCCCACCCCAACGGCAGCCACCACCGACCGTGCATCGCACCCCACCCTGACGGCAGCCACCACCAGTGAGGAGGGAGGAGGTGGAGCTCTGGCGGCTGCATCGCACCCCACTCCAACGGCAGCCACCGCCGACAGTGCATCGTACCCCACCCCGACGGCAACTATCACCGAACGGTGTATCGCACCCCAGCCCGACGGCAGCCACTGCCAGTGAGGAGGGAGGTGGTGTTCGGGGGTGGCGATCAAATTTGGCCGTTCAGTGTTCACTGGTTCAGTGGTATTGCAAAGAAAATTTAAGACACAGTAAGGGGTGTTTTCGTCTACAGGTTTTGACAGGCCTTTAGCTTAACCGGTCTCTGTGTCAGGGACGGCTCGCTAAGTCCCCCCTTTTTTTTTTGAAAGAAAAGTGGTTAGTACATCACCTATTAGTGAGCAGGCATAAGATAGACCAAGGATCGAAACTCACCACCCTAGCGATAGAAATGAAAACGATTTTTAATCCTTCAGTACTATAGTGAGATAATCAGGTTTAAAACAGAGCTCCATCGGACTCAACAGATATTTTCATATTTTAAATTCATTATTGCTCTCGCTGTAGCGGCCGACGGAGTAAGAGAGGTTTGACAGTGGGCCCCGCAGCTCGAGTAAAACTCTTCCTGAAGGGAGATAGCCGAACGGAGAAGCATTTGTTCTTCAATCCCCATTCCATATTTTGCCAACAAGGCAGGTAGGATCTCTAAGAATAGGGAAGACACCTAGGAGCCTGTTGGAGATGCTCTAAGGTGAGAGGGAGGCCTGCCACTACAGAGGAAAAGTATCTCGTAACATTTACTCAAATCTTGGACCAAAGCCACCAATTACATACATCTTACAAACTTAAGTTTAGCCTGAACAAACAGAGTGATCCTGCAAGCTCTCAACAAACTACAAAACTTTAACTTTAAGATCTTTCTTGATTTGTTCTCTTTCTTGCAACCCAAACCCCTCTCTCTCTCTCTCTCTCTCTCTCTCTCTCTCTCTCAATGGAATTAGGGATTATTCCTTTTGAGAACTTTGTCATAGTATCTAATAATTTGAACACCACATGCAGGCATCACTCACCAACCTTTCATTGGGCATTGTTAATGACTTGTTAAACAAAAACTCGCTAAGAATCAAAGATGATCTTAATCAAGTAATGTAGAGATAAATCAAAAGAAAGAACCCTAACATCCATTATACATAAATTCTTCCTGCTTCCGAAAATCTCAACAATCCCTCACCAATTTGGACAGTAAAAGTTATATACATGCCAACACCAGCATAAAACAACATTATTGACGGCGAACATCATGTCAGCAGTTTCGATTCCTTCGGCAAACAGAAGCTCAAAGCAGCTCGGACAGAACCTCCGCCGCGACCCTCTTCAGCGAATCTGATGCTTTCAGCAGGTCAGACTCGGAATGACCGGCTGAAACAAACATGCGGATGCCTAGGGGAAGCCGGCATTTGTCCAGAGCCGACCTCTTTGTGGTCACAATAAAGACCGAATCTTCCTTCAGGACCTGCAAAAAAATTAAATAAATAATCAAGCAGACTGCTATGCGGTACTGGCGATCCGATTGTATCGTAACCATGGCAGGCTTACCCTGTCGACGACAGTGTCAAGAAGCTGCATGTCGTTCTTCGGGGAACCAGTTGATTTCTTCAGTTTTAAGAAGACAATGGGCGACAGAGGACTGCTCGTTATCATCAAACCAGGTACATCTGCCAGACCTGCGGTCCCCCCAAGAAGGAGATGAGAATCCCACAAAGAGGTTAAAATCTCAGGTTTGGCCAGTTGGAAGACAGAATTTGATGCTTAATGATATTTCAGTTTAATTTGCATTATATATTAGCACAAAGAGCATAATTCTATCATGTGATCAGAGTGGAAAACCAACAATAACATAAAATGAGTAACCATGAATTACTTGATAGATCCGCAGGTGTGCTAATTACTAGATAATCTATATCTATCCATATATTATATATAAAAAAACCCTGGTTGCAGTAGTACCACAATAACAGTGGTATAAGTGCGGGCGCTTTGGCTTTTCTTCATAGGGCGGGTGCACCGGATTGAATGGCCCAAGACATCATAGCCCATCTTCTATGGGGTACTGCCATTGTATGGCTGTGATGCTGCCGCGCTCCAAATCCAAGCCACTCTGGGTGCGTCGTCGGTTCCCGGGCCTCAACCGGGGATCAGACTAGTGTGCTTGTATAGCATAAGGGAGCAGCCAAATGGCACCAAAAGTCAAAGTCAAAATAAAATTAAACAGTCAAGTGAAGGGTCCACCACAGTGAGATGTGAAACCTAAGATGCTTACAAAATTGAACATAGAATTTTATGTTATCTAACCAACTCTTACGAAACTACGACACTACGTGAGGACAGAACCAAGTGGTGAAGAGTGTAGACCAGAGATTAGTCTGATTGGTTGACCATCTGACAGTCTGACCTTTTCTTAGCATTTATGTTCTAAGCAATTTCAAACCTAATATAGATAGTAGGACTTTCAGCTCCAAGTCAATATCCATATTTTAGAAGTTTAATCATAAAGTGCACAGATATGATAGTCTAATGGAAGAAAATTTTAGGTTGCACATATGTACGTTTGAGTAAGGAGATCGATTGTGTACCCAACTGTTAGCACAATTGATGTTACGTTGGAAGTTGCAACCTTTGGGGCACAGGTCCTCAGTTAAAATCCCATGATCCAACACCTTCACGGTTGTGCAGACGAGGCCACGTCGGCAATAAAAGACGCAGTTGGTAAGGTATATTTCAAACCTAAGCGTGTGTGTGTGTGTGTGTGTGTGCGCGCGCGCCGGGATTTAGGTATCAATTCTCTACATTATATTCAAACATCTGCAGAAAATGTATTACCTAAGAAGATTTAGGCAATGACGCCACCAATTGAAAATTGAATTAGTAGAAGTAGACAATCATCATCGTTGTCCAAGTTCAACCCATTAATATTGGTTCGACCATATAGGCTAGAGCTCAACTCTAATTAAGAAAGCTCCATAAAAAGATTAAGAAGAATTTTCCAACTGGCTATCATGTTGGCATCTTGGCAAGAGAGGACCCTTGGGAAGGCTAATTGGTAGGTAGTGAGACCTGCCGTTTTCCATTTGCAGTTTAAATAATAAATACATTAATACAGGGAGCAACTCTCTAAGTTTCCCTTAATATCAGGATCAGCAGATACAGAGACCCTGATAAGTTTTGTTGGCTCAAGACCCAAACTGGTGAGTTTTCAATTAAATCTGCTTATCGCCATGTTCTTCTTAAAAACCACGATAATGGGCAAATGAATCTCCGCTTGCATCGCTAACGTTGCAACTGGAACAAGTTCTAGAAATTCAAGGACCTGCTTCCTCTGATTCTTCTCTTCAATTGGAGAGCTGCAGCGGATTGCATCCTGTTGAAGTCGAGACTGGGTAGGTTCGTTGCAACCATTGATGGGTCATGCCCCCTTTTTGCCAAGAACATGATGAAGATTTTGTTCATCTCATCTTCCACTGTAGATTTGCACAATCAGTTTGAAACAAAATTCCTCACCAACTCATTCCTCTTAATAATGGTGGAAATTTCGTTGGTTGGCTTCAACATCTCATGGAGATGGGCAATAAGGTCTTCAATTACGTGCCCTGGTTCCGTTGGAAGACCCATAATGAATTGGTGTTCAACCACATCCATCACATCCCGAGGAGGGTTCTGCCCAAGCCTTGGCTATGTTAACTTCAATTCACGATGGTAGGATTGGGTGTGGTAGGTCTAAACTACCAATCTGGAGATGGCTGAGATTGTCCTCAGGGTTCTTGAAACTCAATAATTGATGCCACAATCAGCCACAATTTGGCGGCGTGTGATATGGTCGTTAGATATGAGTATGGTAATGTCATATACTATGCAGGTAAAGTGTTTGGTCATTGCTCTCATCTGGAAGCCAAGGTCCTAGCGATGAAAGAAAGTATTGTTCTCCTAAAGTTAAGTGCGAACAAAGTAGTCCTGGAAGGTGATAATCACATAGTGACTACATTCCTGTTGGAAGGGGGCTCCACCCCTCCATGCCAAATCCATAATGATGTTATGGAGTGCAGGAGACTTTTGAAGCTTATGCCTTGCTGTCGCACACAACATGCATCTTGTAACACTAATCAGATAGTTCACACTATAGCGGCTCCAACGTTGGACATGAATGAAGATTTCCACCCTATAACTCTACCTGATTGTATTTCTGATATTGTAGCTTTAGGTAAGTATCCTTCTGCTCTTGAGGAAGAATCTTCCTCTGCCTATGTTAACCAAGATGATCTGGCTTGTAATGATTTTATTCTTGGGACTGGGATGCCATCAATAGAACCCCCCTGGTTTGAAAAAAAAAAAACACACTCCAGGTTCCTCTATATTAGGAAAGAGTTTAGACGAAAGGATAGAAGGGAAGGTGTGACATATATAATTTTATCCGTATCAGTTGCACATGTTATTATCCAAATAGTCAAAGTGAAACAACACTCCCAACAATCTACAAATAAAAATAAAACTATATCAAATTCTATTCCAGAGACTAGTGTTAGTATAAAACCCCAATCAAAACAAATGCCAAAGAAATTCCTCAATGTAACCGTTCTCGTTATCTTGGATATATTATATAGTAAAATGGAGAGTAAATGAGGCCATATCTAAAAAAAGTGTAGATGGATGAAAAAAGTTGTGCATACGAAGCATGCCTCCTAGACTTGGCGAATTTTACAAGACAATATTAAGGCCTAGAACGTTGCATGGTTCAAACTATTGGGCTAAAAAGACAATTCAAGTACACAAAAAATGAGGATAGTGGGGTGGATGTGTGGTATCATATACGATCATAGGAGTTGCAGCAATCAAAGACAAAAGTAACGGAGAACCAATTAAGATGGTATAAGCAAGTGCAACAGAAAGCAAAGGCAGACCAAGTAAGAAATTCTCGGATTGTTGTAGAGGGATAAAAGAAATTGAAGACCATAAATAACATGGCTGGAAGATGTTATAAGCGATACAAAAAATCTTGTAATGACAACAGAAATAGAAGAAATTATGGGCAAATAGGATACATGAAGTTGACCCCCGAGAAAGATGGGGGAAGGATTGCTGGATATGGTAATATGATCAAAAGAAGAATTAATCCTTGAGCAAATATGTAATAGTTGGGTACTCTTTCAAATGTTTCATGAAAGTTCTAAAAAAACAAATATCCAACATAGCAAACAACTTTTATAATCGTGGGTTGCATCAAACGTACCTGTCCATAATAAAGCAATATTGCTTCTCAGCGTTGTAAGGACAGATGGATTATCCTCCAAATAATCAACTGCAGAAATTGCAGCAGTTGCAAGATAAGGAGGCAATGATGCAGAAAAAACGTATCCGGAGCTACTAAGGCGCTGCAATAATTAAAATAACCAATCAATCGAGCAGCCAAGCCCACGTAATAAAACATAACATTGAACTTCAATAATACCACAAATTAGTTTAAATATATGAACAATTTCGTTCCTACTTGGTGATCAACAACTCTGGCACTTCCGGTGCAAAATCCTCCATCAGTTGCCAATGCATTCCCCATGCCAGCTGTTATTATATCAATCTTCTCGACCTGCATCAACACACCAGACATAGGAATTAGAGAATAGGTGTGCTGCATAAGATAAAATTAGAGATAAGATCTAAGACCCACCGGAACCCCACAATATTCAGGAAGACCTCGTCCAGAATTTCCAAGCACACCAAACGAATGGCTTTCGTCCAACACAAGTCGGTAGCGGTATTTCTCTTTCAATTTCACAATCTCATCCAATGGTGCTATTTGACCAGAATTCTGCATGCATACCATGATGATCTCTCATAAGTCATAAGTAAAAAAGAATAATTATCATTGGTCAGATTTATAATGGATAAATTAATGATATAGAGGTGCAACTTATAAGGCAGAAGCTGAAGAAATGACCTAACTACAATTATCAAGCCAACGAGTATTAAGGTGATCACATTGAAGAACTGAACATCATAAAATCTTTCAATGCAATGTAAAAAATATTCACCCAAAATGGAAATTATTATTCAAATGTGTAAATCATGGATAAATCAATAAGACAAAACAGGATTCATTATTAAACCTTTTAACAGATAAACAGTCAAACAAAGCAATAATAACCAAATGATCTTAGTACTCAATTTATTATGAATAGTGAGTCTATACAGTTGCAGTCTTGCAGATATGTAATGAAAAAACACAATATAGACAAGATAAAAAGGCCAATGTGGTTAAGAATGTACAAAATGAAACAATACAGCATAGAGTAGAAAAAGAATGAGCAAAAGTCGAAAAAATAATTTAAGGTCCAACCAAGAAAACATTAGCCCAGAAAAATAACACAGTATCAGCCAATTATCATAATGAGATTACATCTCCCAATGTGGACCAGGCTGTGTGCTATATGTCAACAATACCCATGTACACTGCATCATTTAATATAAACTACATATTTGTATTTTGTATCACAAAATGGAAATTATTTTCCACCAACGCACTTGTCTATGCATGAAACCACCGGTCCACCACTTCAAACTCTCCCCAATGACAAGAGACCATGACTGATATTTCATCCACACATCCACTCAATCCATAACAAGAGATCGCAATCCTTCGTGTGCGTTTCTTATCACAACCCTTAACTTCCCATTGTACATGAGTTCAGCACCATCCATCCCATAATAAGAAATCACAACCACACACAGTCACAATCATCAGTCAAATCCAGTCGTTCCTCATTTAATATGAGCAACATTGATTCATTGATGTGTCACGTGCATGGGTCATATTATCACAACCACCAACCAAATCCCTCTTCCCTCTCATGAACGATCATAACACCATTCATGATGAGAGAGTAGAACTGTCATTTGCATCACCCCTGTGATCACCATGTAAGAACTAAGAACACCATCATGTAGGATCAAAATCGTCCATCCATTAGTCTGAGATAAAAAAAAAAGTATCACATTCAACAAATGTGAGGTATAGTTGTCAACCAAATCATTCATTTCCTATTATGTATGGTATCATCATCAACCATCAAATGATGAGATAACAAACTGTTCACATACACGGTAAGTGTGATCTTGGTATCAACCTAATCCTTATTAGCTCCTCCTATGTAAGATCACCATGATACCTTTGTAGTCAAAGTGTCGCATAGGCGCCGCCTAGGCTACCGGGCGTTCTTCTCTAGGCGGCCGCCTAGGACCGCCTGGAGCCTGAGCACCTATTACCGCCTAGGCGCCTGGGCAGTTTTTCACTTAACACAATTTGGGATTTTTTCAAAATTGAGTTGAATTAACCATAATTGAGTTGCATTAACTCAAATTGAGTTGAATAAACTCAAAATTCAGTTAAATTAACTCAAATTCTTATGATGGTTTCATAAGAATTTGGGTTCTTATGATGGGTTCATAAGAATTTGGGGGGTTTTCAAAATTGAGTTGAATTAACTAAAAATTCAGTTGAAATAACTTAAAATTGAGTATAATTAACTCGTATTCTTATGACGGATTAATAAGAATTTGGGGGTTTCCAAAATTGAGTTGAATTAACTCAAAATTGAGTTGCATTAACTCAAATTGAGTTGAACCAACTCAAAATTGAGTTGAATTAGCTCAAATTCTTATGATGGGTTCATAAGAATTTGGGGGGTTTTCAAAATTAAGTTGAATTAACTCAAATTCTTATAATGAGTTCATAAGTATTTGTGGGGTTTTCAAAATTGAGTTGAATTAACTCAAAATTGAGTTGCATTCAATCAAATTG
The DNA here is from genome assembly GCA_947650365.1 of Chamaelirium japonicum. Classification (NCBI taxonomy): domain Eukaryota; kingdom Viridiplantae; phylum Streptophyta; class Magnoliopsida; order Liliales; family Melanthiaceae; genus Chamaelirium; species Chamaelirium japonicum. The sequence goes on along the minus strand of OX393549.1, from coordinate 44,696,353 downwards.
AGTTGAATAAACTCAAAATTGAGTTTAATTAACTCAATTTATTATGATTGGTTCATAAGAATTTGGGGGTGGGGGGGGGGGGGGGGGGGGGGGGGGGTTCAAAATTGAGTAGAATTAACTCAAAATTGAGTTGAATAAATTCACATTCTTATGATGAGTTTATTAGAATTTTGGGTTTTTTTATTTTCTGATTCAGTTTATTGGTATGGTATTCGTATACTTTCTAGATAATTTGACTTTTAGGTGGTAAAAATTATAATCAACATGTTACTAGATTACTAAAATCATGTATATGCAAATTTATACTATATATATATAAATATTTAAATATTTAATAATTACTCATCGCCTAGGCGCCACTTCACCTAGATAGGCCAAAACACCTAGGTGCCACCTTGCCGCCTTGACTACACCGCATGATATGTTTATCCCGTTGAAAAAAAACAATCCATGTGCATCACATATGCCTAATATGGGTGTGAGATTGAGATGGATATTAATGCTAGTCAGCTCGTAATTTTTGGTATCCAATAATTCCCTTCCTAGGGTATTAAAAAAATAACAAAGTTTCAAGTGAGAGAAAAAACATGAGATGAAGCATTAGCTTAGGTCTTTGCATAGGTTCCCGTCCCAAAAAACTTTTCCTCCCCACACCGTCTTAGGAGCATTTTTTAGCTCATGTGCATCAAGTGCCTCTAACTAGTCCACATGGAGACTTATTGTTCATAATATTGGAGGACATTGTTACATGGCTTACATTGTTTAAGTAGGCAAATACAGGCCAATATGATGCATGCCATGTTGCCTAATTTATAACCTATATGTACATATGTAAATCCTCAATAGGTGGAAGTTCATCTAATTCACAAATTTGTTCAAGTGTATACATTGTCCCTCTTTACCTAAAAAATGACAAAAGATTTTATCTCTCACTATCCTCTATTAAGAGAGGTACAAAACAGCATTTATCAAATATTTATTTTACAGCAAAGGCAATTGTACTTCAGTTTGAACTTTGAACAAACATTTTTCAAATGTAGCTTCATGGAAGGACTTTTAGACATTCCAAAGTTTTCTACCAAAAAAAAATTAAAAAAAAAACAAATTGAGCATTGGTCAAACTACATCAATATTGAAAGTTCTATACGATCCTTTCCTGGCAGGGAAAGATGTCTACCTTATACCAAAAAAGCGTCAACAACCATGAATATGCATTTGAAAATTAAGATATTGTCATAATACCTGGTATATAGCTTCAACAACAATATAGCGCCGAATTTTTTCAGCCCGTTTATTTCCTCGAGTCACTTTCTCCAAAGTGTTCTGCAGTGATGCCATATCATTGTGCTTGAAATAAACAACAGTACTTCTTGACAGATAAAGCCCATTTTGCACTCCCCAGTGGACACCTTCATCACTGTAAAATAAATAGAAGCATTTACAAGTAAATTTTAGCATTTAATGTGTCATAACTCTACAACCAAATCATTATCACTAAGGGTACAACCAAAAAAAAAACTTTAAGAGGACGTCATTCAGTTGCTTTTACGAAGCTAGAACAAAAATGAAAATATTACTCTTTTAGAATAGCCAAGAACGATATCTTCAATTCCTAGGAAAATGATTGCTTGTGTTAAAATGTGTGCAAAGCCTAAGCTTGATGAAATGCAGTTCACATGAATATTTCATTTTACGAGCTCATTATTTAATATAATATTCCATAACGCAAATGCTACACCTATGATACCCAAGTCTTTTATTTTATGGGCAGTACATTTACTCAATCATTCCTGCATCAGGTAAGCATCCTTTAGTTAGTTCAAAATCTTCTAAATTTAAGGGATTAACTTTCAGGATCTTTTGGTCACTATAGTCCCATGTCGGGATCGTGGTTACATTGCACCATACTAAACTCCAAACTGTCCTTGTTCTTAAATATACAATCGAGAAACATAGTTTTCTTAGATCAAGACTTATAACTAGTCTTGCAAGAACCAATAAAAGAAAATGTTAGGTAATATACGGCCAATCAAAACCAGAAACCCATATAAAGTTATAAACCACCTACATACCTATGTTGATCAACACATGTTCATTAACATAGTATCAGGCTAGTGTAATAAATATAGTTAACCCTTAAAATAATCACATTCCACATCATTGCCAGATGAAATAATTGAAATTAAGTGTGAAAAGCAATACTTACGCGACAATGATATCTCCTTTCTTACAAAAGGCTGGAATAACACTGAAAATAGTAGAAATGCCATAAGAGTAAAGGATTGAATCTGGGGTCCCCAAGAACTTTGCAATTTTGGACTCACAATCAAGGTGGACATCTGAAAAAATGTGACACGTTAGCATGGAATTTTATTTTCAATAGGTTTTTAGAGATCAGCTATAACCTCTGGATATAGCAATAGATATGGGAAAAAATCATGACTCACCAATTGTCCCGTAAAACCCACGAGGACCACAAGAACCAACACCATACTTCTCCAATGAACCAATGCAGGAATCCTGTCGGTGGTCGGAGTAAGATCACTTTATTGAAACGAAATCAAGAAACATCAATGTAGACAGAAATATATATTTTTTTTTCTCACAAGTATCTTCTCATTCCCTATTAATCCAAGATAGTTAGCTGATGCAAGGTTCACGACTTCTTTGCCATCAATTATAGTATGGGGCCCAGCGGCACTGCATAAAACAATACCTCATGAGCAGGAATAAAATCATGTCACAGTCATACCAGACTAACTTTATTAAAAGCATCCTGGCATGCACATTAAGCTCAACTAGAAGATAAGATACAAGGAAAAGGTGAAAAACTAAAAAACAGTCTGTAAGCAGGATATATAAAAGTATTTGTCGAGTTCTATAATAAAATGGTAATCACAGTAAGAACCCAACCAGAAAGTAAAGTGCCATCACATTAGGTAGGAAAAAAGAAATAGTTAACTAAGTTAACCACTTCATTCACATCCACTGCCATCATTATCTTCATCAATAATTTTCTAACTTACATGCACCAAAATACCGATGTGAGAGAGAAGAGAGAGAGAGAGAGAGAGAGAGAGAGATGCACCCACCGGCTTATTGGTTAGGCCAATGAATGACCACAAGGACAATAGAAAACTTTAGAAACAGAAAACCTCAAATAAAGCAAGCCAAAAAAAAAAAGACAATGCATTGCCTCCATGATATATGAAATAAGAGAAGGAAAAAAAAAACAAAATAATCGGGATTGCCATGCAAAATTCATTATGAAGGAAAAGACTGTCAACCATATTTGCCAATGGGTCAAGGATTGATAATTTGCATTGAGGATGTGCATGCTTCAGCACAGAAAAACAAGGTGCATATATCGAAAGGGGGAAGGCTACATGCAAGGACATCATCATCACCAACCGTGTCATATCCCATAACGATGGAGTCGAAACGCGCGTGCGCGCGTGTGTGTGTGAGAGAGAGAGAGGGAGAGAGGTTGCGGTTTCTGAAAATTGCTATTTGAATCTAGACAGAACTAGAGTACTCTAAAGTTTCTTAGGTTGTGGAAGGACTTCAAGGAAGGCACTAGTTGGAGCATTCTAGTTCACATTGATAAGAATCTTTAATTTTATGAAGATAGTAAAGTTGTATCACTCATTAGATAAATGCGTCTTAGCAAGCTTAAAGGCACTTAGGGTTGAAAAGTTGTTTGTATAAAGTGAATCCCAATCCATACTTCAAGTGTGTTTCTTAGTGATCTTGTGTAGTTTTTTGTCTATGCCAGAAGCTTGTGAGCTAAAGTATCTAGCAGAAAGTTTAAGGTCAAGGAATTTTGCATTCAATGTTTAATAACAAGGAGTTTCATGAGGACCTGAAGGAAAGTTGTGAGAATTTTAGTTCAAAAACCTTGTACTGACAGTGAGGAGACCCTTAATAGGGATAAATGGCGAAGAATGTCAACAAAATTGACTCAAATATAATGAAGATAATAATGTTCAACTCTAATAGAAATAAAGTAAAAAATTAGTATAATTTTCAAACCTCTTGTATCTGACAAAATTTAATAGGGATGAACATTGAAAGATGAAAACAAAAAGATTAACCCGAAAATAATTCAACAAGGCTTACTGACTATTGAGTTTTAACATGTGGAGATTGTACTACAATAGTGTAAAATATTATCTTCTGTCTCATCCTTACAATGTCTGATTTGGGGTACCTCATTGGGACACATCTCTTATGTATCCATGCAAACTAGGTTATAAGAACCTAAGATCACTTAAATGGAAAAAACATAAAAACATTTCCATTTCCATCACTCATATAATTAGCTCAACGATTAGAATTAATATGATTGATCCATCCTCACAATTTACTTACGATTTTTGGGAAGCACCATGGCCTCTATGCGTATGGGAAAGTTTATCATTTCATCTCTTTGCCTTATAATTTGAGCTAAAGAAATGAAAACTAATCCATAGTTGCAAGAGCTTAAACTGTGTAATCAACAAGGTATGTCTCGCTACCCGCCAATTGACCATTTAGTTTTCTTGCGATGCCCCACTTTTCCCAAGTTTCCTTGCTCTACGTTTGGCACCAACTTAGACTGAACACATAATAGTTGTGAAGGTCCGAACAATCATGAAAATTATGAGATGCAGCATGATTGTGGAGTATCAAAATATTCAAAACAATAACTAGCATCATCAAATTATGAGTCGATCATGCTTTAATAGATGAACCGAGTCAGTCACACATGGGTCAGATATGTTGGAAATTTCACAGGGTTTGCTTTCTTATTTTGATTGTACTACTACTTTCACAACTTAGACGTAAGACTTACATCCAAAGGAATTTTGCTAAACTTAAAGTATAACCTTCATTTATAGACTTCCATTTTAGTACTATATTTCTAACTATTTGATAAGAAATACCTTTAGAGGTGTTGACGCATCAAGAGGCTTGTAATGACCAGGTTATCAAGGATTCAAGTATTATAGTTAAACAAGGTTAAATGATAGTTAACTGATTATCTACGCAATGGTAGGACCATCCCTAACAATCAGTGATTGGCATTTATTTTGTTAAATATGTTCCTATCTCGAGTCTGCATCTCCTGCTCTTCTTCATTTCCTCATCTCCTACTATTTTCTGGTCTTAAATCGATTTTCTCATAGGGAATGACCTCACATACTACGAATATCAGGGCTTGTTTTTATCATTTTAAACTAAAATCCATGACCAAAACTATGCACTCCTACAAAGCCTGTTAAATACACAAACAAATCAATCATTCAAGCCTTTTCAAGGTACAATGTGTTCAAAGTTTCTGCAACTAAAAAAGGCCATTCATAGTAAGATTAAAGCTAGAGGGAGTAATATCTTTCACCTTTCCAATGTCGGAGGTTGAGCTAGCATCTCCTCTGTGATAGGTGGATGGAGAGGTTCCGGGACCCATTCTTCACAAAGATCATCAACTTCCTGTAGTCAAGTCATAAAGTTTCAAAACTTTCCTTATAGAGAACTGTTAAATCCTATGATTTTTGCAGTAAAAACTTAGGATGTCTTTGGATGTTCTACAAAATCATGATATTTTCCAATTTTGTAAAATATTCTGGAACCAGACATTATAATTGAGGAATGTTGGGTGGGCCATGAAAATCAGTAACATTTCTAAAATAATGTAATATGAAATTTTCAAATTTCTACTTTGATTGGAATAATCAATCGTGATTTTTGGTTATTATATAATCAAAATTCAACCCTTCATTTAAAACCACCAAACACCTAAAAAGGATGGGCTTATAATTCCAAAATTGTTAAATACAAATATATATATATGGAGATTTCCAACTACCAAACATCCAAGCGCAGCCTTAACTATCAAATAAGCAAAAACATAATGGGAAATAGTATAACGAACATATACAAGAACTGAGCTAGCAGAGATTAAAGTCCAAAAGACACTGAATTGATCAGAAAATCAAACCTTCTCTGTCAGCGGCTTCTTCGGGGGCTTGTAACTCTTTCGGGAGAGTTGGAAAAGTATGACCAGGGCGAGAAGCAATTCGACGACCAGGTGACCTTCAATCACAAAAAAACACCAGCCTCAATTTGCAAGGGGAAAAACTTTTTTTTCCGTCCTTAGAATTTGAAATTCAGTTCACCTACAAAAAAAAATTTACAGATTCTAGTACAACAGGCAGCAGAGAACAAACCCACCATCGATATGAACCCCGAAGACAACCGCCCGAGCCAGCGGAGCATCGAAGGCCACCGTGACCCAATCTAGGGCTTTCGTCGTCAAGTTCATCGCAGCCGACGCCATACCCCCCCCCCCGGCTACTCCCGCGATCACTATCGCGCGCCCCTGCTCACAGATCGAATGCAGCGAAACGGGAAAACAAACTGGGTTTTCTGATTCCTGCCCTCCGTGTGGATCTGCCAAACAATCGATGGGTGTCCCGTCAAATTTGCTCGTGTAGAGATCAAATCACAGGAAAGGGGGCACCTTTCCAAATCCAAATCTAGGGGGGATTTAATCGGCTCGGAACATGGAAGGGATCCCGAGATGAAGAGACCGAAATAGCGCAGCTGGCAAGTACATAGATCCAAATTTCGAAACGAAATGGGGGAAAGAGAGGATTGGAAAGGGACGGGAATGTGCTCACCAGCGAAACCCTAACCCTAACCCCGACGGAAGCTTATGGGAGAGGACGAGAGACGGGTAGATTGATTTATGCATCGAGAGCGATGGAACGATTCAAATCTGACCGGAGGGGGGAGGAGGGGAGGGCGGGGCGGGTCTCCTTTGGAGTGCGAGACGGCGACTGGGTGGTCAACCATGGATGCATTTTAGTTGCGCCGTGACGAAAATGCCATCGCGGAATCTGGGCGTTGACCGCGGGGATGTGAGGGGAGGAGGTGGGGAGGGCGTGGGCGTTTCGGGGAAGTCGAGTCGTGGCGAGGGGGGGGGGGGAAGGGGCCAGACCGCCAGGCCCGCCATCCGATCGGAGCGTTTACCCGCGATTTTTTCACCTCAGTCGGCAGGAGAGAGAGGATCAGCTCGGCTATCTCGTATCGGACAGCACCCGGCAGTTCATGATGAGGTGTCGGACCATGATTGGAGCCCTTGTCGGAGCTGGATTGGACCCCACCTTGTCGCATGCCCCCACTGAAATCTTTACCGAGAAATGGTATTCAACCAGATGAGTTTACAACTTTACAGACAAGTATAGAGACGGATTACGTGGCATTGATCACAACCGTTTGTAATCATTGTCAGCTGTCTGTTGATTGCCAGTCGGAGAAGAGTGCCATTCACTGATTAAGTGGGTGAAAACTGACGGTTATCATCGATGCCACGTAAGCAGTCTGTAAAGTCATCTGGTTGAATTGCACTTCTCATCTTTTCCGGAGCCGTGGTGTCGTCGGCAGCCGTACCACGTGATGTTGTGGGTCCCATTTGCGCCGTGACGAAAACCGGACAGCACTGTGAGTGATGAGGCCGCGAAGTGCGAACACGAGTTGAGATGAATGCCTGTTAAATAAAGAAAATTTTTAATCGTACACCAAAAATCTGTAATTAGCCCCCCCCCTCCCTATCGTTTCTTAATAACTCACTCAACAATCCTTTAATACCAACAATACCATTTTCTTTTGTACCCCAAAACTCTAACTCAACGCCTTTTATACTCCCAACCGAACCCATGGTCTCTTTGAACTTTCTTAGCCCAAGCCCAACCCGTCGGGTTGGCCAGGTCGATCGAGTTGTGTGGTGTGGGTTGGCCAGGTTGATCGAGTTGTGCGGGGTGAGTTGATCGGCTTCAATATGATAGAAGAGAAATAATTCGGGTTGGGCTCGGGTTAGCCGTCCCAAATTTGGGTTGGGTTTGGGTTGGACTCGGGTTAGGTTCGGGTTGGCCCGCCCAAGTTGTAGCCCTACGTGTGCCTTCAAGTACCAGCCAACTGCATGGGGTTTATTTAAAAGTGGGATGTATTCATGAGTGCATATAATTGGGGTATATTTAAGGGGGTATGTGTTTGATTGGGATATAATCAAGTTGGGACGGGCCATTTAACTGGGGTGTATTGAAGGTGGGGTCTAAAGGGGAAGGGTATTTTTGGGATAGGAATGGGGTATGAAAAAAAATGGGGTGTGTTCAAGTTTGTTGAAAATGGAGGCCAATTACAGATTTATGGGGTATGAATAAAATTTTCCTAAATAAAAGGGTGAATTACCCATAGACCCCTCCCCGTAGTTTGTCCGATGATTTCATCCCGTTTAAAACCTACAAAATGATACGTTCTCCAAACTACAGAGGGCTATTTGTAAGGTTTTAAACATGAGGGGGTGAAACTGCTAATTAGCCAAACTACAGGGATCTAAGTGTAATTGCCCCAAAAAACAAAATATATTTGGCGTCATAGGATTTGACCCGTTCCCTGCACGCACCCACCAACCTTCGGGCCCTTCCTTATCACATTCAAAGTCCAAACCGACCGCTGGACTGTTGGAGTATGTGGTGACCTCACCCTCGGGCGAGACCCACGAACCGATCCGGTGTTAGGCCTGACGATATGGCAGCCGTCCGATGCCTATCACTCCATAGGTGAATCTCATCGTGTACTTTTTCGGACGGCTCTGATGCTATCGTGTGGAAAAAATTGGGGAAAAAAATATCTATTGTTATCTAGGTGGAGGGGGTGCCACGCCGGGCACCTTTTCTCACTGGCCTGAGCAAAGATAATATTCATTACAAAAACAAAAAAAACAAAAAGTATAAGTTTGACAAAGAGCAACTCAAGTTTGACTCCTCTCCGCTGATAATCGTCTCCCCTACGGAGGTACTTGGCGTTTTGGAGATCGACACGTGGTGATTCAAATTTCAATGACCACGATCTAAATCCATAGGACGAACCCTATGGGTCTATTTGTATTCCGTCAACATACTAACTAGTAAAGTAAATCAGATAAATGTTTTACTTTGATGATGTATGGATTCAAAAAGTTATAGTAAAGTAAATGACATGAGGTTTACTAGCAGCCCAAAAGTTTTACTTCGAAAATACCAAGTAAAACTTTTGATTTACTAGTAGAAGTCTTCATTGATCACGTCACGTTAGCTAATGGCACGATTGAGAGAGCAACCCATAATGGATTCGACGATTTCGGGAAGCGATATGTGGTGATCCTAGTTTCAACGGCCACGATCTATGTGCCAAGGGGATGCCCACCATCGGCCGCCGACGCCCCGTTGCCCTACCAATTGTCGTGCACTGTCGCCGCCAACAACCACTTCCGCTGGCCACCACATGCCGCTGGCCTTCACCCATGCCAACCACCACCCGACCAACCGCCCCGCCCCTCGACCACCACTCGCCGTCGCCCGCCCCTGGCGAGTTGTTAGTGGCCGGAGAGGGGGAGGGGGGTGGATGGTGGTGGTGAGTGACCAAAATATTTAATTTCTGATTTACTTTACGATTCAATCCAAATAGCCATCCAAAAGTAATGGTTTACTTTACTGGTCATTACAAACAATAAGAAGGAAATCGGATTTACTAGTCGAACTGGGCGATTTACTAGCCCATATCTAATTTATTAGCCTTTACTTTGCGCCTTGCGGGTCCCAAAAATAAACATGTCGGGCCATTTTGTTTTCCGAACACGCAAAGTAAAGGGTAGTCAATAGGATGTGGGGAAGTAAATCTTCCACGTCAACTAGTAAATATGATTTCCTTCTTGATGTTTGTATTGACCAGTAAAGTAAATAATTACTTATGGATGATTGTTTGATTGATCAATAAAGTAAATCAAAAATTAAATCTCCCAGCAGCTCACCATCGCCGTCCACCACCCCCCGCAGGCCACTGACAACCTGTCACCGTCCCGTCGGCCATCAACAACTCGTCGTTGCTCCACTGTCCACCACCCGCTGCCGGCCACCACCCTCGTCAACCACCAGTCGCCTTCCACCAGGACGAGCAGCGACAGGTGGTGGCCGGCGGGGTGGTGGCCAATGGCAAGGGTGCATGGTGGTCGACGGAGTAACGGGGCGGGGGGCGGGCAACATGTTGTAGATAGGGGTGGTGGGTGACGGTGCACGTGATCGTAGGGCAACGGGTCGGCGGTGGCCGGTGGTGGGTGCATTTCCCTATGGTTCATCCTATGGCCCATAGATCATGGCCATTGAAACTGAGATCGCCATTTTTCGCTTTCCAAATCTTTGAATTCATCACGGGATGCTCTCTTGATCATGCCCTTGTTGTCGTGGTGTAGATCAACGAAGCCTTTTACCAGTAAATCAAAAGTTGTACTTGGCTTATTCAGAATAAAACTTGTTGGCTAATAATCGTCCTACCATGTACTTTACTTTTTGGATCCAAACAGTCGCAAAGTAAAACTTTACAAACGGCGTACGTGGCACTGATTACAGACATTTGTAATCATTGTCAGTTGTCTGTTCGATTGCCAGTCGGAGCAGAGTGCCATTCACTGCTCAAGTGGGTGAAAACCGACGGTTATGATCGATGCCACGTAAGAAGTCTGTAAAGTTGTCTGTAAACTCATTTGGTTGAAATAGCATTTCACATCTTTTTTCACAGCCGTGGTGTCGTCAACAACCGTACCCCGTGACATGGTGGGGTCCATTTGCGCCGTGACAAAGGCCGAACAACGCTGTGAGTGAAGAGGCCGTGAACACGAGGTAAATCTCTATTAAATAAAAAGGTTAATTACACATAGACCCCCCTACCAATAGTTTGACGATTATCGCTTTCATGATTTCATCCGATTTAAAACGAGATTTTTCCCCAAATGATCCTCAAAAGCCATGTATTGCTCCAACTGATCCTAATTGTTTTTTTGCATTACTTTTATATTTCTCTACACGGGCAAAACATCCGCACATTCATTTTTTGATATTTTTGGACAAAAAAACCCTAAATATTGTATATTGCTTTCGGCGAAGTAATACGACCCATGAAACCAACGCAAATATGTCGTGTTGACCTTGTTGCTTTCGACGAAGCACTATGATAACGCAACAGACTCAAATACGTTGCGTTAGCCTTTCTGATACTTTCGGAGAAGAAATATGGATAACACAATGAATACAAATATGCTGTGGTGACCTAGTTGTTGCTTTCGACGAAACAATATCGTGAGCGCAATGAACGCAAATATGTTGTGTTAGCCTTAGTGTTGCTTTCGACGAAGTACTACGCCAACGCAATGAACGCAAATATCACTACAACAAATAAGGGCTTTTCGGGCCTGATAATCAGCGGTTGGTGATGTTGGAAATATAACCGTTCTAAACTAGCAAATTTAGGATTTAATTAAAAATTGATTAGCAAATATTATTTTCGCAAACAAGGACAAATGACAAAATTCTTTTAGGAATGGTTTGCCAAGGTAGAGCGGGTTCTATGGAACCATCATTCACCTTGCCGAACTTTTCTAAAAGAGGTAAATAATCTATCTAAATTATCTATAATTATTTAGATTTTTCTATTAGATGCAAGTCAATTATTTTAGATCTAATGTTAGGATAAAAGAAGAGTTAGAAACTCTGGCCTGTGGTTGAAGCGTGCTAGGCACTGTCCCAAAAAACTTATTGCCCCCCTCGTGCGGGTCTGTGGCAATGGTTCTCGGAGATACGACGACCCCGGTCAGGCAACCTCCTTCTCGTCGGCACGACTTCAAGAAGGTTTTACGAACCTCGTGAACTTTCAGGAACCCAGCGGCTCGATGACGATCTTCTCGAAGCAAGGAGGGAGCACCGTAGCAGAGCTTTGGTCCGAGAGAGGGAGATCTTCGGAACAAAGGGGTAGCACCACAGCACCACGATACGAGAGAATGAGAGAGGGAGAGGCAGTAAGCAGGGAGGAATTCCGATATTCGAACTGTACTTTCTCTATGGTTGCACTGGGCCTTATATAGGCCTCGGGCAGTTAATAGAGGGCTGAAAGAGGGGAGCGGTTAATGGGTTACGATTAAGCCCATTAACCTCGCACGTTACAGCTCGCAGAGAGCAGCCTCGTAACGGCTAGCATGCAGCAACGGGTCGCATGCAAAACGGCTAGTAGCCAAAAAGAATTTAATAAGTGGTGGAGGACTTAAAAGTAAAAAATAAAAAGTGGGCAGGTGCGGACCGGCCCATTTTGGAGGTGCTATCGTGTCCGGGTCCGCGGGCGCACACACACGCGCCGCCCAGCCCATGCCCAAGCCCGGCCCGGCACGCACGCGCGCGCGTGTGAGCTAGTGGAGCCCCTCCTCTAGTGTGATGACTAGTGGGGGAAATTGGGCAATCCTTTATAAGGTGGTAGGGGATTTCTCCCCTTACCGATATGGGACTAAACCCATTGCTATTGTGTGGTTTTAAAACACACACCCAACAATCCCCCACATGTGTTTAAAACCACTAAATATTAAATAATTTAAAAAATTCAAAATGTAAAGTAAAAGGACTTTGCTGGATTCCTTATACTACGTAGTAGGTGTAGGTACCTTCCGGTTTGAACCTCCACTTAGTACAGTTGTATACATCCGTGAGGACTTGGTGGACTACGCCTTGAACCAGTCTCATTTATCGGGTTTCTACAAGTAGTACACGTAGTATAATTTTCGATGGTTCTAAGCGGGTTGCGCTATTAATGGCCTTGCGCAGATATCTTTTCTTGTATGTTTCTAGGGAGGAGCCCTGGTCCCAGAGTTACGACCACACAACGACATACATATAGGTAAGTCCTAATAGGGGTGTGAGCAAGGCGACACCCCGCCTCATGGGTCTTGGACTTATTAAGAGTTTTAAACTCATCCTACCTCTTGCTTTTAATAAGCACTGACGTCATAGGGACGGGAGCATTATTCAGTGCTCCTTATTTTCAATCACTACTACAGTTTGTTTCTACCCATTGAACCTCCGTGAGGTTGGGTTCCCACTGCGGTGATTTTTCTTATGGGCTTAATCACATCCCCCTCGATGATTCTAAGACCACTGTCCTAGAGAGGCCCATAGTTAGATGATCCGCCAAATTCTTTTCGGATCTAACAAAATCTAGGGCAATTATATGATTCTTCATCTTATATCTGAGAAATCTATGTCTCACTTTCAGATGTCGGTTTATTTTTACATCAGCGTTTTCTTGATTACATTTATCAATAGCTGATCGACAATCACAATGGATAGATATAGCCGGTAAAGGATTTTCTATTAGTGGGATCTCATATAGAAGATCTCGAAGCCATTCTGCTTCTGTGCTAGTGGTATCTAGCGCTATCATTTCTGATTCCATGGTACTCCTAGCTATAACGGTCTATTTGGTGGATTTCCAAGATATGACTCCACCTCCTAGTAGGAATACATACCCGGTTGTGGACTTAATATCTATTGAGTCACTAATCCAGTTAGCATCAGAGTATCCCTCTAACACAGCTGGATATCCACTATAGTGGAGACCGTATGATATGGTTCCCTTAAGGTATCTAAAAAATCTTTCTAATGCATTCCAATGGGACAAATTCGGGTTAGACGTATAACGACTAAGTCTATTTACCGCGTAAGCGATATCGGGTCGAGTATAGTTTGCTAGAAAACCTAGCGATCCTATGATTTGAGCATACTCGCTCTGTAGTCTAGGTAGTCCAGTGTTCTTTGTCAGATGGGTATTTGGGTCATATGGTGTGGATACTGGTTGACAATCGGGGTCGTAAAATTTCCTAAGGATTTTCTCGACATGGTGGGATTGGGATAGGACTAAACCATTATCCTTCCTAATGATCTTAGTGTTCAAAATAACGTCGGCTTGTCCTAGATCTTTCATGTCGAAGTTTTGGGACAAAAAATGTTTGATGTCATTTATGATTTCTATGTTTGAACCGAATATTAGGATATCGTCAACATACAAACATAAGATGACAACATTACTACCATTTACTTTATGGTATACACATTCATCCGTTGAATTGATATCAAATCCATAGGATAAGATAACTTCATCGAATTTCATGTGCCATTATTTTGGGGCTTGTTTAAGTCCGTAGAGGGATCGAATTAACTTACACACCTTTCCCTCCTGACCAGGTGTAGTAAATCCCTCGGGTTGGTCCATGCATATTTCCTCATTAAGGTCGCCATTTAAGAAAGCAGTCTTGACATCCATTTGATGTATGACTAGTTTATAAATTGAAACTAAGGCGATGAGGATCCTAATTGTGGTTATCCTAGCGACAGGTGAGTAGACATCAAAGTAGTCTACTCCAGGTTTTTGGGTAAAGCCCTTGGCTACAAGTCGTGCCTTAAATTTATCTATGGTACCGTCGGGTCTAAGCTTCTTCCTAAACACTCATTTACATCCTATGGTTTTACAACTAGGAGGTAAATTGGTGAGTTCCCAGGTATGGTTTTGAAATATGGATTGGATCTCGTTGTCTATGGCTTCTTTCCAAAAAGGTGAGTCTATGGACTTTATTGCATCTATATAGGTGGAGGGAGAGTTCTCCACCAGAAGTACATAGAAGCCATCAAAGACTTTTTTTGCACGGGCACGTTTACTCCTCCTAGGTTCGGTTTGGGTTACCGGTTCAGTCTGGTCTTCAGGTTCTAATTGGACTTCGGGTTCGATCTGAGTTACCTGATTAGAACTGGAAGTCTGGTTATTAATATTAATCCTAGTGTTGATCCTAGTCTTATAAGAGAAGATATTTTCGAAGTATGAAGCATCTCTTGCTTTGATTATGATGTTATTGGCTATTTCGCTTATTTTAGAGTTAAACACTAAAAAATGATTAGCGTTACTGTCTGAAGCGTAGCCAATAAAGGTGGCATCTATAGTCTTAGGTCCTATCTTCTTCCTTTTATTATCGGGGATTTTTACCTTAGCTAGGCACCCCCACACTTTTAAATATTCTAAGTTAGGTTTTCTATATTTCCATACTTCGTATGGGGTCAAGTCATTGTGTTTAAAAGGAATACGGTTAAGGATAAAACAGGCCGTCATTAGGGCTTCCCCCCACAAGTTCTCTGGCGCTCCAGAGCTTAGTAACATGGAATTGACCATGTTCATTAGGGTCCTGTTTTTCCTCTCCGCTATACCGTTGGATTGGGAAGTGTAAGGAGCTGTGACTTCATGGAGTATTCTATAGTCATCACAGTATTCACTTAACTCATTTGAGATGTACTCCCCTCCTTGGTCTAACCTAAGGATCTTAATGGTTTCGTCTAATTGGTTTTCAACCAGAGCTCTGTAAATTTTAAATTTACTGAGTACTTCATCATTGGTTTTAATAAGGTATAGGTGGTAATATTTTGAAGCGTCATCTATGAACGTTACAAAATATCTATTGCCACCTCTCGAGGTTCTCCCAGAATCACAGACATCGCTGTGAATTAATTCAAGTATTTGGGAGTCTCGATCGATGGTTTTAAAGGATTTCTTAGGTTGTTTCGCTTCTACACATATCTCGCACTTGTCGAAATTCCTAGTATCGGATTTGGGAATGATGTTTAGGGTCATGAGTTTCTTAATAGAATTATAATTTACATGACCTAGTCTTCGGTGCCAAGTGACCGAAGACTCAACATTTAAAATAGTAGAAGAAGGATTGAATACATTCAATTTAAACAAACCATCACAAAGAAATCCTTTTCCAATAAAATTCATTCCCTTGGTGATTACAACCTTATTGCACTCAAATACAAGCTTATAGCCCTGTTGGACTAATAAAGATCCACTAATTAGATTCCTCCTAATCTCCGAACGTGATGGACTCCGCGCAGGGTTAGGGTCTTCTCCGACGTCAGCTTTAGGTCAATCCGTCCTATCCCTAGTACACGAGCCTCAGCATTGTTCCCCATGCTTACAGCTCCTCCACCTGAGATCTGATAGGTGGAAAACAAAGATTGATCAGAGCAAACATGAATGTTAGCTCCTGTGTCAATACACCAATCAAATGCTTGAAAGGTCATGTTAACTTCAGGGGTGAAGAGAACAGACCTGAAAGCGGTCCCAGAAGAGCCAGCTCCAGAGGTCACCATGTTGACTTGAGAGCCGGGTGGCATTTGACCATTTCTTCTTGGATTTGGATGTGGTGCTGTCTTCTTGTAGAAGCATTGGTTGGCCATGTGATTGGTCCGACCGCAGACGTAGCAGCAACGCACTCCTTTCTTCTTTTGGTCTTTGGGATGGTTTGAGTTATGGTTGCTATGGTATGGCTTCTTGGTATAGGGTTTAGGCTTAGGATGGAAGGGTTTCTTTTGGAACTTATGTCTAGGTTTTTGGAATGGCTTGGATGGTTGACCCTCTATGTTGTTGACTTTGGGTTTGGATTCAGAAGAACCCTTTCCCCGAGCCTATGTTGCTCATCAATTCTAATAGAGTTTAGAACTTGAGTTAGGGTTAGGTCACCTTGGGTATGACTTAGGTGTTTAGAGAACTCGGACCACGAAGCAGGTAGTTTATCTATAAGACAGGCTATTTGGAAGGTTTCATCAAGGGTGGAACCATTAGTCTTCAGATGTTGAACTAGGTTCTCAAACTCATGAATCTGATCATTCATGGGTTTGGAGTCTACCATTTTGAAGCTGTTGAAGTCAGACGCTTTGAAGCGTTTTACTTCAGCATCATCTAAGCCATACTTACGCTCTAGGGTATCCCATAGGTCCTTAGGATTTTGAATGGTATAATAGATATCATAAAGTCTATCAGATAAGGCCCCTAGGATCCTATGAAGGCCATGGTAGTTGATTTCTTCTGGGGTCCTAGTGGGAATACCAGAAGTTGGTTCAGATTCAGGTTGAGAAGTGGAGGCTCGGGTATGACGTGTTTGACTAGACCCATTAGAGACTACTGGTGCAATTTCACCTATGGCTGACAGTAACCCAAGTGTGGTTAGCCAGAAGCGCATCTGGTTTTGCCCCCTCTTGAAGTTAGACCCGTCAAACTTCTCGGGTTTGGCACTAAGGTTTCACGGTTTGGTGAGGCCATTTCGGACCAAAGTAAGGAGTTGAAATCTGAGGATTGAAAAATAAGTTTTGTCAATTTTAAAGCACACTGTATAGATTTGACTTTCAGAAGTCAAAATGAAACTTCCAAATCCTAACGGCCAGATGGGCTCCAGGTAGGAGGTGGAGCACTAGGCTCTCTCAAATACCAAGCTACCTTGGGCAATTTAATACCGGTTTGTCAAGCCTTTCTAGACACCGTAGGTAGTGGAATATTCCAATGATGACTCTTAGTCTTCTTAAAATGTATGCCTCTAATTCACTTTTGTAGAAAAATAATTTTGACTAATAACTATAGCGCAAATTTTAACGACTGATAATCAAACTATTTATTCTATGATAACAATACTAACAAAGTGAATTGCACAATAGATAATGATAAATAATCCTTTTGAATATGATGAACGATTAAATATTAAATAAGTTTCTTGGATTGTTGGAAATCTAACCGTTCTAAACTAGCAAATTTAGGATTTAATTAAAAATTGATTAGCAAATATTATTTTCGCAAACAAGGACAAATGACAAAATTCTTTTAGGAATGGTTTGCCAAGGCAGAGCGGGTTCTATGGAACCGTCATTTACCTTGCCGAACTTTTCTAAAAGAGGTAAATAATCTATCTAAATTATCTATAATTATTTAGATTTCTCTATTAGATGCAAGTCGATTATTTTAGATCTAATGTTAGGACAAAAGAAGAGTTAGAAACTCTGGCCTGTGGTCGAAGCGTGCTAGACACTGTCCCAAGAAACTTATTGCCCCCCTCGTGCGGGTCTCATGGCAATGGTTCTCGGAGATACGACGACCCCGGTCAGGCGACTTCCTTCTCGTCGGCACGACTTCAAGAAGGTTTTGCGAACCTCGTGAACTTTCAGGAACCTAGCGACTCGATGACGATCTTCTTGAAGCAGGGAGGGAGCACCGCAGCAGAGCTTTGGTCCGAGAGAGGGAGTCTATTCGGAACAAAGGGGCAGCACCACAGCACCACGACACGAGAGAATGAGAGAGGGATAGGCAGTAAGCAGGGAGAAATTCTGATATTCGGACTGTACTTTCTCTATGGCTGCACTGGGCCTTATATAGGCCTCGGGCAGTTAATAGAGGGCTGAAAGAGGGGAGCGGTTAATGGGCTGCAATTAAGGCCATTAACCTTGCACGTTACAGCTCGCAGAGAGCAGCCTCGTAACAGCTAGCATGCAGCAACGGGTCGCATGCAAAACGGCTAGTAGCCAAAAAAGAATTTAATAAATGATGGAGGACTTAAAAGCAAAAAACAAAAAGAGGGCAGGTGCAGACCAGCCCATTTCGGAGGTACTATCATGTCCAGGTCTGTGGGCGCACACACACACGCGCCGCCCAGCCCATGCCCAAGCCCCCGGCTCGGCACGGCACGCACGTGCGCGCGTGTGTGAGCTAGTGGAGCCCCTCCTCTAGTGTGATGACTAGTGGGGGGAAGTGGGCAATCCTTTATAAGGTGGTAGGGGATTTCTTCCCTTATCGATATGGGACTAAATCCATTGCTATTGTGTGGTTTTAAAACACACACCCAACAAGTGAAACAACGACCGGATTTGGGGATTTAAATCGGCGGGCAGGCTTTGCTCACCAGAGAAGATTTGTTGCGGCCAGAGAATCGACGACCATCTCTACCTCGGCCACAAAATCCCCCTCAAATGCTGCGGCCATCTCTATCCGGCCACAAAATTCACCAACTGTTGTGGCCATTCAACACCACAAAGTCGATAAAGATCAAATTCGGTGGCCAAATTCCACCCGATTAGAAAAATCCCCAAATCCTCCATGGCCAACCAATGTAGCCTGAGATCTGCAAATCCTGCGGCCAAACAAAGCGGCCGGTAAAGATCAACCAAATATACGGTCCGAGCATACTTGACGGCCATTCAAACCGCCAAAAATTAGGGCATATACGACGGCCCGCTCAGCTGATTTTCTGTCACCGCCTATGAGGTATTTTTTTAGCCCTCACACCAAATCTTTACAAAATATTGTACGCGTAAAAATCTATACCTCTCGGCACGATCATCCAACTTCTCCGTGTGATCCTCCATCTTCTGCTCACAATCATTTACGAAAACCCTAGCTGAAAGACTGCGATCAAGTTGCCCAACTGCACACTGATCCTATTGTTGCGATCGAGTTGCTCGGTGGCCGATCCACCGCCTACAATTGAGTTGTACCGTGAATCATAGTGCATGCCCGTGCCTGTCGGCACTGCAGCAGGCTGCCTTTGGCGACAAGACACTCCCCGGGCATCACCACCCCCATCAACACCATCGTATTCACGCGGCAACACATCTGACAGCCTTCGACAACAAAATACTTTCGGCGGCAACACCGACCTATAGTGGCTAGCTCAAGGGCACCGTGACTAAGTGATGGATATTCTCACGGCGATTGAGTCGATGAAAGATGCACAGCTCGTTTGGAGGTTTTTTGAAAATTAATAAAAAAAAAATTATGGAATTCAATCGAGAAATAAAATCATCGGATCAGCACATCGCATGATTCGAACCAGAGGAGAACCATGGACGTTCTACGGAGGTTAACGAAGTATGATGGTGGCTTGCGAATGTGGCTCGGAGAACACCTAAGCCTGGCATCATTTCTTTCTCCTTTATTTCTTCCTTTCCTTTTTCTTCTCTTTCTCTTCTCCTCTTTATTTTCTTTTCCTTTTCTTTCTCTTTTCGTTTCTTATTCCTTTTGCCCATCACACCCGACTTAACCCATTTTAACCTTGCGCGAAACCAATCCAATCATGTTTAATAAAATATGGTATATTTAAAAAAATATGGTATATTTAATAAAATTTTATATGTATATACATATGTCGGTTCGGTTCAGTTTTGAATTTACAAATCCGTCAACCGATCCAATCATGTCGGTTTTTTAAAAACCCAATCCAATCCATTAAGTGTGTCGAAACCGATTAAAATTGGTCGATTTTGTTTGGTTTGATTGGTTTGGTTTGAATCCTGCACACCCCTAGCGGAGAGGATGCCACGCAGGAAACCTTTTCTCTTTGGACTGAGCAAAGATAGTATTCATTCCAAAAGAAAAAACAAATTAAAGACAGTACAAGTTTGACAAAGAGCATCTCACGTCGGTGGGGTTCAACTCCTCTCCATTGATAATCGTCTCTTCTATGGGTCGCTAACGTTTTCGAGATCAACACGTGGCGATTCAAATTTCAATAGCCACGATCAATGACCACAGAATGAACCCTAGTGGTTTTTTTGTTTTTCGGACCCACGAAGTAAAGGGTAGTAAATAGGATGTGCGTTAGCAAATCTTCCACATCGATTAGTAAATATGATTTCCCTTCTTGATATTTGTATTGACTAGTAAAGTAAATCATTACTTCTGGACGATTGTTTGATTGACCAATAAAGTAAATCCGAAATTAAATCTCTCGATAGCTCGCTGCCACCGTCCACCACCCCCCTCAGGCCATCGACAACCCATCACCGCCCCGTCGGCCACCGACAACCCGTCGCCGACCACCACCCTCACTGACCACCAATTGCCTTCCACCGAGGCTGATGAGTGGCAGGTGGTGGCCGAAGGGCGACAGCGGGCGACCGGTGGCCGGCAGTGCATGGCGATCGATGAAGCAACGGGGCATGGGCGGGGCGGGGGACAGGTGGTAGATAGGGGTGGTGGCCGGCGGTGCACGTGATCTCAGGGCAACGGGGCGGTGCTAGTGGCATCCCCCTATGGTTCATCCCATGGCCCATAGATCGTGGCCATTGAAACTGAGATCGCTATTTGTCGCTTCCCAAATTGCCGAATTCATCACGGTATGCTCTCTCGATCATGTCGTTGCTGACGTGGTGTGGGTCAATGGAGCCTTTTACTAGTAAATCAAAAGTTGTACTTGGTTTTTCCAAAGTAAAACTTTTTGACTAGTAAACCTCTTACCATTTACTTTAGTTTTTGGGTCCAAACAGCCACAAAGTAAAACTTTTACTCGATTTACTTTACTAGTTAGTCTGTTGACCGAATACAAACATGCCTAGGTGCATGCCACCACTACCAGCCGCCGCCTACTTCCGTTTTATTTCTTCATCTTATTTATCTGAAGGCAACTTATAAGAAATTTCACTTTCGTTTGGCCATCTTTGTATTAATATGATGATCTTTGTCTTGCTAACCATTGTAATCTAGGTGCACAACTCTCTTTAAGAGATGGCTAGATAGACCTTAGGCTCTACTTAAAGACAAGTCAACTTCGATCTTTGGACGTGAACTATGCGCCTTATTTCATCTTGCTCCCTCAACTTTTTTTGAATTATTTGAACCTCCCCTGTTAATTTTTATCCGCAAGATTTGCATATCAATTGCCAATAAGACTCAAATGGTTTTCGAAAAATTTAACTCATGCGTACTAGGACAAGGATATTTTTGGGATAAAAAGTTGGAGTAACCAATATGAATTGAGGTGCATAGTTTAAGGGACGTTTTTCCTTAAGTTTATTATTTCCTTTTTGGTGAACCAATCTTTATTTCTCTAAATCGAGCTGCCGGGTGGTACTTCCTCTCTCTCCCATGTTGGAGAGGTTCCCTCTTTGACTCCCGGTATGGACACCATGGAGCAAACTTTCTCTCAGGACCGTTGTGCCTTGTTTGCTTGTGTGAATCCAAGTCGTTGATGTCATGTTCACGGGATTATGAAAATAATAAATAGCAGCTGCTGACTGCCCCCCCCCCCCCCCCCCCCCATTTTCGATCTCCGGACCTCATTGAGCTATTGCTCTAGCATCCTATCCTCTGACCGTTTGGCCGGTCCTGCATTTTTTTTTCCTTTTTTTTCAAGTCAATAACTTATTTAAA
Source organism: Chamaelirium japonicum (assembly GCA_947650365.1). Taxonomy (NCBI): domain Eukaryota; kingdom Viridiplantae; phylum Streptophyta; class Magnoliopsida; order Liliales; family Melanthiaceae; genus Chamaelirium; species Chamaelirium japonicum. Next base: position 44,674,504 of record OX393549.1, on the reverse strand, counting down.
TGTGAAACATGCCCATAATGACTATTTCTTAAATAAAAATACGGTTATCAATAATGTGAAATTACATATATGGCCAATTGTAAAATGATGGCATGTTGTTATATGTAGGCCGATTGTGGGCCGAAGTTTCCCCAATTAACGAGATCGTCATCATAAACAGATCCGGGAAAAAACTATTATGCCAACCTATTTGACCACTTTCCACTGCCAACTTCACCTGGCATGATGACGATCGTCTGTTGCCCAGCCCAGACTAGTGAATGGCAACACACAAACGGATGGATTGGGTGTTGTCAATGGGAAGCCAGCAAAGCGTTTGGCAAATCAGAACTCGCTGCCCAATTTCACGCGATCATGAAAACAATCGGAAGGACAAGTGGAGGAGAGAGAAAATTACATGTGTTGGGAGTCTCAATCAAAATCTAGAAAAATGTGTGGGTGGGTGGGTGTGGGTGCGTGTGTGGGTGGGTGTGTATGGGGGGGGGGGGGGGGGGGGCTTCAAAATTATAAAGCAATGGTCAATATTATAAATCGTAGTGTCGGGAATTTTACACTTTTTTCATGTCACAAACGACACGTTGGGAGAAAATATTTTAGTCTTAGGTTTTAGGCTAAGATCTTGAAGGTTTGGTACAACGGAGTGAGCAGAGGAAGCAATTCGCATGGTGAAAAGCAATATGGATCGTGGTCGTACTATCTATTTTATTAGATCTTGAATATGTGACTTTTAATCAAATTAAAAGTGTATGCAACCATCTGAGAATTATAAAAAGCTACCTCTCGGATCTTATCGATGCCCGAGGTGAAGAGTCGTATGAATTCATCTTGGTAGAAGATGAACTTGTCGATGACGAGATCGAATCCAATGAAGAATGATGGCCTCGCAACTGTTTGAAAGCATCTCCTATTCTGATCCTTATCACGAGTTTGGGTGGCTTGTGGGAGCCTACCTTCCTCTTCATGTCTTTTTTCTTCTCCCTCAAGCGAGCATCCATGCATGTGAATCTTCTTCTCTTCTTCCTCGTTATTCTATTATATATTTCTTCTCTTCTATGGTCAAAACCAACAAGGGGAGAGAGAGGGGGCTTGGCTGAAAACCAAGAGAGGGGGGGGGGGGGGGGGGGGGAGAGAGGGTTGACCAAAATCCTAAGGGATTAGGCCTTATATATGGGGGGGCTACATTACAGTTTTTCAAACCGGGTGTCCAAACCGATTACTGACTGCGAATCTTTTGAGGTATATGAATTGGTTTACTCAAATCTTTTTTATACTGATCTCATCAATACACTTGAGTCACCTAGCACAACTCAAATGACAAGTGGCAAGTTACAACAGAGTAAGTTATGAAATATGTGATGTCTATTATTAATCCAAAACAAAAAGTCAAAATATAATAGTGATTGGTATTGTCGAATGTTGTAGCTCGTGTGTCCTGAGTGTGGATTTTCTGTATTAACATTAATAAATATGACTTTGGTTATTGCTTTAATTAGAATACTACTTTGGTATATGTTAATACACATATAATAAAATGACCCTAGGGAACACAGTAGGCCACTGAGGCGCATGGTGGATCCATACTTGGGAGACCTAGTGGACCAGTTATGTGTAGACCTAAGACTAGTTCACAGCTTTGGTGATGCCGGTCCCTTTACCAAGAATAAACTGTTGTCAGATAGAGGATGTGGTGAAATCTCCACCACAGAAACGTGGGATTCCCATTCACCTGACCAAGCACGATGATCGTATTGAACAGGAACCAAGACGGTGCACAGTTCAGTGATTCAGATATTGGTGCATAAACCGTCTTACTACTATAGATAATATGTCCTTAACCCTGAGGGACCATGTACACTGGGCCAACAAGTTGAGTGGTGCTTTGATGTGCCAACGTGTGTGGACCTTCCATAGTCCAATACCACATTACGTTAGGTTACCCGGCTGGCGCTTGAGTGGCATGCAATCCCCACAGGTTATCCGACGTCCAGTGTTGGATGGGTGCATCTTGATGAGTCAATCTGTCCACACAATTAACCCAGGCCTGGTTGTCAGTATGACTGACGACGTTCTGGATGCTAGGCATAGCACCGGAAGGTATATGGTGTTATAGATGACAAGTCATCAAATCCTAGTCAGATGATCGATCAGGATCTGACGGTGCTCTCCACCGCCCGAGTCGTATCATGGCACCAGTAATAAGAGGGACTAAGGATTATCAGAGTATAATAGAGAATAGGGTTACGAGGAAGTAACATAAGTTTAGGATCACTAGAGTTCAACTCGCGTCGTACTTTGGGTAGCTACACGGGTTAATCGGATTAGGGCTGATTAACGAAACTTTCGGTATGCCACTGGAACAGTTAATCAGGGATGAACCCTGAAGGTTCCACCCTGTTGTTGCGTATAAGAATTGTTCCCCGACCTGGTTGGATACGTTGGATGCGAAGTAGCGCGATGGAGCGCAAGCCCGGAGCCTAAAAACCTAATTCACATGTGTTAGGGACCGTAGGGGTATTTTGGTAAATACTAAAATATGGCTAAGAACATATTGAATATGGATCTTAAAATGAGCGAAATAATTCCAATAGCTCATAGGCGTTGACGGAACTCGATTCCGAATAGCGCACATCACTCAATCTCTCTTACAGTATTTCACTTTTTGTGAAGGGCGTTTTCGTCCAGGCTTCACGATAGGCATGCTGAAACCCTAAAAACGCCCCCCCTCATCCCTATCCCCTTGGGGCCGGCCTTAGCTTGCGTAGAGCAGTAGGGGACCGGCCCTATATGAGGAATAGAGAGGGAGGGGCAGGCCCTAAGTCTCCCCTCTCCAGAAAAAACCGACCCCCTCTCCCTCTTTGTGGTTTCGGCCAAGGAAGAAAGAGGAAGAAGAAGGAAGAAGAAGGAGGAAGGAAGGATAAGGAAGAAGGGAGAAAAAGAAGGAGGAGATCTTGCGGCTCGCCGTCGTATTCGTAATGAATTCCTCCATCGGCTCGTAGTCCTTGCACTCAGAGATAGGACTTCGAGGATTCCTTCATTCGCAAAGGACAAGGTGCCATCCGACAGCTTCCCTTGCGATTCACATGCGGTTCATCATCGTTCCATTCTCTTCGGATCATAGATCCACATGGTATGATGATTCTAAACACCTAACTAGATGCATGTATGCTTCCGTAGATCGTAGTATGCCTCTAGGGTGTCTGCACATATGCTAAGATCATAGATTTGCTTGTAGATTGTTTTATAAAATTAATTGTAATGAAACATACACCGTAAGATCGTCGGATCTATCTTTTGCTTCCGCTGCGACTGATAATAGGATCCAATTCAAACATCGAACACACAGTCCCGACAAACTTCTCCCTCCACACCTAGAATCTTGGTTGCCAGTCAGATAAAATCCTAGAGTCCTAAAGCTTCACACTCAACTATCGTCCAAACCCCCTTCATATTCAGTTTTGAGGAGGCCATATTTAAAATGAAATATGACCTAAGCCGAGGCTCCACAATACCAAAATGTTTTAAAACCTAACCGATACTAAATTAAAAATGTACTCGGTCCATCATAAAGGTTCAATTGGCGGTTCAATGAAGCCCATTAACAAATACTAAATTGATATGTGCATTATTAATTTTAAAACATTCGTAGGATAATTTGGGCATTCAATTTGTTCCATTGAAATCAATTGTGAGTGAGATCGATTCATGATTATATATAATATTTTACATTGGGGTATTTGTAATTTGAAAAGATTTAACATTTATAAGCATGTTTTACCAGAATATGCATTAAATAATCCTACCAGCAATGTTACCAATAATACAATTTAGGTTATTTATATATAATTTTTAAACACACCCCTACTAGGGATACTTTTTAAAATCTTTTATTGTAATACTCTTTATAATCTTAAACGCATACTTTTTTTTCTTTTTCTTTTATCTTTTTGCTGGACTGGCCAGATGATTAGAGGACAGGGAGCTAGAGTAAGGGCTCAAGGAGGTCCAAAAATTGAAAGACCCTAGTAAGGCTAGTTATGTTCTGGGAATCAAGATACTCGAGATTAACAGAGCAAGATTCTTTCACTGTTACAGGCTTCTTATGAAGATAAGTTCTTGTCAGATTCAGTTTACGAGACTAGATATCTATTGCGTAGCGGGAATAATGGGTCGGTTTCAGTCAAACCCAGGTTTATATCACTGGATTCATGTGAAGGGTATATTCATAAGTTATCAACAAGCGGAGAATATGAATTAGCTTATACTTCATAGGTCCTTATATCGATTGGATGTACATGGTCTGACTTTTGAGTGATATGTGCATTCCAGATAATCGACTTCATGGATTAATTTTACCTTGGGATTAGAAGCGGTAATTGGTAGAGTGTGAAGCACGAATGTATCACAAACTCCACTATAGTGGCTAAGCACATTGTCGCGTACAAGGTAGTATAGCAGATCATGTGGCTCAAGAAGTTCTTGGAGAAATGAGACGCATACTAGAGGCTCAATTATCTATCGTATCAATAGAAAAGCAGTAAGCAATGTCCATAGAGATTTGGCACCACCGTGAAGGGAAACTCATCTAGTATAAACTCTACTTGATCTGACAGTTTTAGGAGGAAATACAAGTAGCGGTAACTGAGATAGCATCTGTAGATAATATTGTTAATTCCTTGAGGAAATTCCTGCAAAGACTTTTGAGCAATATATAGAAGCTATAGAGCCCAACATTTTTTTTCCTTGTTAGACCTAAAGGGAGAATATTGAAATTGATGAGGTCTATAGCTCATAAAAACCTGTAATTTAGTTGTGTATGGTTGATAGCTTATGATTGCATCTGGGTAGGTACCTTAGTGTTGGAATTAAATCCTATTATCAAAGTTGCAGCTGAAGCAAAAGATAGATCCGAAGATCTTACGGTGTATGTTTCATTATAATTAATTCTACAAAACAATCTACATGCAAATCTATGATCGTAACATATGTGCGGACACCCTAGAGGCATACTATGATTTACAGAAGACATGCATACATCTAGTTAGGTGTTTAGAATCATCATACCTTGTGGACTTATGATCCGAAGAGAATGAAACGATGATGAACCACACATAAATCGCAAAGGAATCTGTCGGATGGCACCTTGTCCTTTGCGAAGGGAGGAATCCTCGAAGTCCTATATCTGAGTGCAACGACTACGAGCCGATGGAGGAATTCGTTGCGAAGATGACAGCGAGCCACAAGATCTCCTCCTTCTATTTCTCTCTTCTTCTTTATCCTTCCTTCATCCTTCTTCTTCCTCTTTCTTCCTTGGCCGAAACCACAAAGAGGGAGAAAGGGAAAGGGGTTCGAGTTTTCTTAAGAGGGGAGAGCTAAGGCCGGCCCCTCTCTCTTTATTCCTCATATAGGGCTGGTCCCTAACTACTCTACGCAAGCTAGGACCGGCCCCAAGGCGATTAGGATGGGGGGGGGGGTCGGTTTTAGGGTTTCAGCATGCCTATCGTGACGCCTGGACGAAAACGCCATTCACAAAAAGTAAAACACTGTAAGAGAGATTGAGTGAGGTGCGCTACTCAGAATCGAGTTCCGTCAGTGCCTATGAGCTTCTGGAATTATTACGCTTATTTTAAGATACATATTCAATATGTTCTGAGCCATATTTTAGTATTTACTAAAATACCCCTACGACCCCTAACACATGTGAATTAGGTTCTTAGGCTCCGGGCTTGCACTCCATCGTGCTACTTCGTATCCAATGTATCCAACCAGGTCGGGAAACAATTCCTATACACAACGACAGGGTGGAACCTTCAGGGTTCAGGATCTCCAACTCCAACCGGATCCCTGATTAATTATTTCGGTGACATACCGAAAGTTCCGTTAATTAGCCCTAATCCGATTAACCTGCGTAGCCACCCAGAGTGCGATGCGAATTGAACTCTAGTGATCCTAAACTTATGTTACTCCCTTGTAACCATGTTCTCTACTATACTCTAATAATCCTTAATCCCTCCTATTATTGGTGCCGTGATTCGACTCGGGCGGTGGGGAGCACCGTTAGATTCTGATCGATCATCTGACTAGGATTTGATGATTTGTCATCTATAACACCATATATCTTTTAGTACTATGCCTAGCATCCGGAACGTCGTCAGTCATACTGACAACCACCAGGCCTGGATTAATTATGTGTACAGATTGACTCATCAAAACACACCCATCCAATACTGGATAACCTGTAGGGATTGTATGCCACTCAAGCGCCAACCGAGTAACCTAACGTACCGTGGTATTGGACTATGAAAGGTCCGCACACGTTGGCACATCAAAGCACCACACAACTGGTTGGCCCAGTATACATGGTCCCTCAGGGTTAAGGACATATTATTTATAGTAGTAAGACGGTTTATGCACCAGTATCTGAATCACTGAACTGTGTACCGTCTTGGTTCCTGTTCAACACGATCATCGTGCTTGGTCAGGTGAATAGGAATCCCATGTTCCCGTGGTGGGGACTTCACCATATCCTCTACTTGCCAACAACTTATTCTCGGTAATGCAATCGGCATCACCAAAGCTGTGAACTAGTTCTAGGTCTACACAGAACTGGTCCATTGGGTCTCCCAAGCTTGAATTCACCATGCACCTCAGTGGCCTACTGTGTTCCTTAGGGTCCTTTATTATATATGTATTAACATATATCAAAGTAGTATTTTAATTAGAGCAACAACCAAAGTCATCTTTATTAATGTTCATACAGAAAATCCACGCTCAGGACACACGAGCTACAATACTTAGTACATATTTTGATTACAGAACAAAGAGCCATTGCTATATGGTAGTCCACTTAAGTAGGAGACTTAGTGAACTGGTCCTATGTAACCTAAATTCATTTACAGCTCTAATTAAGGTTAATCGCCCTATCAGGATAAGCTGTTGGTATGATAGAGCGTAGGTGTCTCCACCACGATCATCACCAGGCATAATATATGTGGCCGAACGGAACCAATACGTTGCACAAATAAGTGAGCAGACACTGATGTACTAAACTATATTTCTGCTCAGGGTAAAATAATCCTAAACCCTGAGGAATCACGACTGGTAGGCTAACTAGTTGTGTGGTGTTTTGGCGCACATATGTGCAGGTTCGGTTACGTGACCCAAAACCATGGTGTGCTGGGGTACCCGGCTGGCATCGCAACAGTGTACCTCTCCTAGAGGTCATTCATATCCCTAACAGGAGGTACGTTCCTTGGTCTAACTTATATCGTCTTAAACCCAGGTCTGGTGGTCATCAGTTAGACTATTGATCGGATCCGATTAATCAGCATGGTAATCGAAGGTACCACATACATAGTCAATCCGGAAGGAACCGAGTCATATGAGCACTCGAGTCTGATGGTATTCTTCACCGCTCGAGTCGCGTTATGACACCAAGTGGAGGGATATTGATTTTACCACTACTAAGCGGAGAGTAGGGGTATGCGGGAGAACATAGTAAGTCCAAGGGAATTAGAGTATAGCTTGCGTCACACTCTGGATGGCTAGGCAGGTTAACTCGGACTCAAAGGATCGATAGTACACTTGGGTAGTGCATCAATCGAGCCTAAGTTGGAAGCCATGAACCTTGGTCCCTGAGGGCTCCACCTTATCGATATTATGTATGGTTCTTGAACCATCTCCTCATTTCACGGAACGTAGTTAGAGGAAGTAATCAGTCTAATCCTAATACGCTTCATGTGTGCATTGCATTAGTGCACGGTAGATGTGTATGTGTGCGGTTGTACTAAGACGGCAACCTCGGAGTAGTATAGAGACACACGTAGTCATCCCCTTACCTTAAGTAGGCTTCGTTACATGGATGTGACGCACTGGTTCTGGTTATGAGTTGACTTTACTAAGGGCACCCTAAGTGTTTGCTAAGGGCACCTCGATGATAATGAAATCACTAGTCATACCCTATGTAGGTACGACATGCACGTTCATGGTTGGCCCCCCTAGTCTATTTTGGGAGTTTGGTTTTCCAAAATGGCCCCATAGCACCGGGGGAAACCAAAAGCCCATTATGGACTAGGGGCAGGCCCTATGTATTAGGGCATGTGCATGGCTGGCCCCTCCCCTAGCTTGTAGGAGTTGCAAGCAAAAGTATAAGGGAGGGGGCTTAATTAAAGGGGTTTGACTTTAAGGTGACCTAGTGCTCTACGCAAGAATGGAGAGAAGGTAGGAGGCCAGTCCTAGCAATTTGCTAACGCAAGCTAAGGGGCCGGCCCTATACATGAGCAAGGAGAGAGATAGGGGGCGGCCTTGATGATGCCCTAGCCACCCCCTCCTCCTCCTCCTCTTCTTCTTCTTCTCCTCTTCTCCTCTCTCTCTCTCTCTCTCTCTCTTGCGTGTGCGCTTAAGTTCAGAGATCCATACACGAGGTATCGTGCATTGTGTGAGATTTGGTGAACTAGAAGGTGCTTCTCGTAATCTCCTACTATCCATATTTTGCACAAAATATCCACAGTGTTTCTATTGTTGCGGGAGCTACAAAACTCTAAATAACCTCAAACTAGATGCAAAATTTGCATCTCAAAGTCTTTTACCTACAGTTTAAATTTTAGCCCAATAGGAGTTCAGGATCAAAAGTTATGGTCGTTGTACCGAAGTCTCTCCGAGCAGATCCGAGCCTATCTTCATCGACAAAGAAGAAATTTGTCGCGATGAAAAAATCCGCACGGAGGTATGACTTCTAATAATTAGATCTACTGTAGAGATAGAATATGCATGCATGCTAGATTATTCTTTTCGCTAGATCGGCGTTAGGGGGTCGCGTAGTTGCCATGCTAGATTCATGCACGCATATGTAGGGTGTTTCAATACAATTTTTGATATGTAACGCACACCACCCATGGTCTTCGAACCTATCCTCTGTTTCTGCTGCAGGCCTCTACCAAAGAATTATTTTCATCACCTTCTCCACTATGTTGTACAAAACCCTTTCTTCTTTTTGGTGTCCATGAAACTATCCGGGAACATCGACTATCCCTCTCAGCATAGTACATCCTCTAGCTTGAGACCTAATTTTCCAATTCCTTGTGATCATCATCTTTACTTTAGAAGCATCTGGCCAGATTAGATGATCAGCCTTTCTGGAAGTTACTCATGGAGACATCATGCTCCTCTTGGGTAGTGAGAAATTCCCAAAGCGTGCATCCGTTCTTCAGTATTTAATACAGGCCATCCAACCTACCCAGATTTATGGCTATGATAGACCACACTATTTGGCCGATTAAAGTGACAAGCACTAAATCCATAGTCCAAAAGGACATCTTGAGATTTAGGGTTTAGTCAACTAGTAGAAGAGTGACTAATCTTAGCGACATCTTTATTAGACTCGGTTCACTCTCTCGATTCTGTTCGATGCACTCAACGTACACCCGTACATATGGATTAGAGTCAACTACTTCAATGGTCGAGATAGACCATCTCTAAGTTGCGAGAAGGCCCAAGTGTTACAACCTTTCAAACCGAATGTTCAATTTGATTACTTAGTACGTACCTTCTGAGTTGTGTGAACTGGTGCACTCAAATCTCATGTGTACTGATCTCATCAATACACTTGAGTCACCTAGCACAACTCAGAGGACAAGTGGTAAGTTACAATAGAGTAAACTATGAAAGATATGATGTTTATTATTCATCCAAACTAAAGTCAAGGTACAATAGTAATTGGCATTGTCGAACACACAATCCCAACACGTACTCATCGGCTCCTCCGCTGCAGTAGGGCGAGGGATGCCAAAAGGGATGCTTTAACAGGCTCCACAAGCAACTTTCTACTCTAGGATTTTGTTATACCACTGGACCCATCCAATTGTTCAAAGTGGCTGAATTTGAGTGCATCAAACGATTGTCTTCATCACACGTTTCTAGCTACCAACAACGGTCAAAATGGGGAATGAGCAGTGCTATTCAGCCCGAAGATTTTCCCAATTCCGCTAAGCCCGATTGACATGGCAGCGTGCAATTGGTGGTGTAAAAGGCTTAAATGTCGCTAGTGGGTTTCAGCCACCAGTTGCACACTGCCATGCCAATCGGGCAGGCAAAATCGGGAAAACCTTCGGGTTGAGTAGCATTTCTGGAAAAGAATAGGTAGTCCGTTGGATTTGGCTCCAAAAAGTGATTCCTAATTATTAGGAAAGCCCATCTCTTACCAAATAATAGGGAAAAAATAAGGAGTCTCGTGAAGATTCTATATATGAGTAAGGATTTTTGATGCCTAATGCTTCATCATTGGTAAATTATTAGGCATGTTAATGGGTTCTGCTCGGGTCGGGCCATCCTAAACTATACTTGTGATTGTTTGCCCTGGTCTGACCTTGAGCCCAAATTAAATTATTCGGGCTTAACCCAAATCCAACCCGTAGCTTTTTTCTGAATCTCGAGCCCAAATCAGGCCCAAATGAAGCCCCATCTTCACGCACTGTCTATGCTAAAATTTTCTTGTTTCTCTTTATCACACAACAAAAGGGATAAATAGTAGAGGTGCAACTTGGGTCGGGTAAAACCGAGAACCAACCCAACCTAACCTAAATGGGTCGGGTATTTTGACTAAATGGGTTGGTTCAGTTCAAAGTTTTGTGAACCCGACTAAATACGGATCGATTCCAAGTTGGGACTCGGATAGACCCGACCCAACCCAACCCAAGAACCAAACTCATATATATTAGTCCACATATATATGTCACATGTTTGGACTTTTGAGCCACGTCACACCAGCATCCGAGTAAACGTTAATTATTTGCTAACGCTCAACCAACTACGAAGAGAACTCAATGGCCGGCTAAAGCCTAAAGCCCAACGTAGACTTCCAGGTTGCTAGTAAATAGCCGATGGCCATAAATCTTTAGACCAACTACCAACCTGAGAACCGACTCTAACCGGCCTTAGTGCGGGTTGGGGTGGTTAGGGTTTATGCCTAAGTCGGGTTGGTTCGGGTTTCAATATGCATGGTAGAACCGAACTAGTTCAGCTCGGTTTCGAGTGGACACAAATCCGAACCAACCCGATCCAAGTTACACCTCTAGGAAATAGCATTGATTATGACAGCCATTAAAAGGATATATGTAAATTAATGCTCTTAAATTCTATGGCATTGATAATTCTTAGGTACATATGTCAATAGTTCTACATTTATTGTATACCAGTAAATGCTTGTGCCTATCGATACTCGGATGGCCGCATTCGACGGTCGCGGTTGCGGGTGTGATTCACTTGTTAGAGAGAGAGAGAGAGAGAGAGAGTATTAATTAGTTTTCTAAAAAAGTACTAATTAACATCAAATGACAATTAAATACCATTAAATACATATTTATCATCTTTATAATATGTTTTTAATAGGATTTATGAGTGAGATGTATTCACACATGGGAATCGAAAGAATCGATTTTGGTGGAGAAGGGGATTCTGGCATGTATTACCTATCTGATTTTGGATATCTATGATTGAAAATTTATGTTCATTTATTAGGAAGCCGGCCTATTTGGATCAATAGACGACTGTGATATTGACATAAAAACAAAATCGATTTTGGGCTTCGATTCGGACTTTAGGATGTGATAGGGTTGTCCATAATCGTCCCATTATACGTTTTGATTTGGATGTTCAAGTCCAGCGCGGTCCAAAGCCCAAGTTCACTCAGCTCGAAATGGTCCCAAATCGGGCTCGGCCTTACAGCCCTATAACTCCTTCCACCTCCATTTCATCTTCACCCATTTCATCCACACATCTGACCTACTAAAGCTTGCCTTTACATAGTGATTTTTTTTTAAAAAAAAATCCCTCAGCGTCACATCCGAGGGAGGATTAACTGATTAACGCAGCTCCCTATCGGTTATTAATCCCCCCCCCCCCCCCCCCGCCCCCCCCCCCCCCTTCGGAAACTTCACCTACTCATCTAGCCGGCGCTTACAACATAATCGTTGTGATAGCACCTTATCGGGGTAAATTAATAATAATAATTCGATCAATTTAAGGCAAGATTTCAGTGTTTGATTCTCCGTATTATTGACAATGAGTAAAGGCTGCATTTTTACCTAGTTTAAGGTGGAGGTGGACCTTTTTTTTTTATTTTTTAATCATATGTTTCCGAAAGCAAATAATGTCTGTGGCCCTGCCCATATCCTTAGAAGGTTAGAACCTCAGCTACCTACTTAATTTTTTATTTTACGATCACTATTCAGCCTGGTGCTACTACGTCCCCACCCTACTATGACCTAAGTTTTAGGGCTGTAAATGGACTAGCCTTGAGTTGGACCACACTAGACCCGGGTCCAGCCTGAATCACGACTAAATTAATGTGTGTTATTTTGACTTTACCCCTCAAATTTTGCCTTGAATTAGACTTTACCCTCCGTATTTTTATTAATTAGATTTTACCCCCCAAAACTAACTCTTACGTCAGCTCACCCCTCAAAGCTTTATTTCTTTTCCGTCAGCTCACCTTTTCTCTTAGATGGTGAGCTGACGAACAGTTAGTTTTGGGGGGTAAAGTCTAACTAATGAAAAGATGGGGGGTAAAGTATAATTCAAGCAAAATTTGGGGGGCAAATCCAAAATAACCGAAATAATATTGTACATTTGGATCGAGTACGGAGGCTGGCCCAAAATTTTTCTTGTGAAGTCAGATCTGAAACCCGACCCGGGTAAAGTCCCAATTTCCACACATTCCATGGCCAAACTTTCTTTTTTCTTGTATAGAGCCTGTGTTTGGTATGAAAAAGTTACATGAAAAAGAATGTTACTGCACCTTTAATATGAATAATGTATGTAGAATTTATTTTATCTTGCGGCGAAAAATTACGAGTGTGAATTGTTCGCATACCCTAGAAAATGTTAAGTGGAACCGGGATATATGCTGACGTGGTGAAACCTGTGCTAATAACCGTCATATGCACTCATTATTACCGGTGGATTGTACCAAGCTGTGGATGCAGGTTGGTGGGACCGTCACAACTAGGGCTGAGTGAGATTCATCCGTCAGAGGTGCCTACATCCACGGCTTGGTGCATTTTTCGCGTGCGCTTGAACAAAATGTGTCATATTGCTCTGCACGGATGGAGGGTACATGAACAAAAGCGCACTCAAAGTTTACCAACTAATCATTGCGGAGTAATGTTGTTTAACCAACTCCATAGCCAACCCCATCAGGGCCATTGCCAACCTGCATAGATGGTATCTCCTGATTGGCGGGACTCCCCGTCACTTTGGAAGGAAAAAAAAAGTGAGGAAAAATTGGGGTCCTGTACCTGATTTGCTAGGAGGGAGGGTTAGGCAGCCCCCAACCGGAATTTATTAAAATCACAAGTAAATCCTGTTACAGAAAGAAAGTGCATTCGCCTCTAACTTGTGGAACCATGGTATGATCCATGTCTTGAAAATCGAGGACACCGAATGACAAAGATGCTCCACTCCTGATGATTTGTCGTTGAAGATGCAGACTCTAGCCATAGTTCCCAAAGGATAGCCATCATTAGCAAATCCCAAAGTGTCCTGATTCCTGTTGAAATTCTTCTTCTCCTCCAAGAACTCCATAGAGCTCGCAAGGTCCTAGGGTGAGATGAGATGCCCTCTTTAACTTCAAAATGATCTCACACTTGTCTCACGAAGGGGCATCCAAGCAGAAGGTGTGACGAACTTTCCTCCTCCGAGTTGCAGAAGGTACAATTGGCATCCATAACTTGAGGGTGATTACGCTTCACCAGGTTAACCTTGGTGAGTATCTTATTCCTCGAGGTAAACAAGGAGAAAATCTTAATCTTCGTTGAAGCCTTGGTCTTCCAGATTATCTTCGATGGATGATAGCTCTGAAATTGGGGATGCAAATGGCTGTAGAATGACTTAACCGAAAAAACCTCTGAAGATGTACACCTCCACCGAACTTTATCAGTCATTGGTCTGAAAGTGACCGCCGAAAGTAGGACATTAAGGCATTGAAGCTCTCGTTGACTCTCCTGGTCCAGTGATGACAACAACTTGAGCTTCTAGACCGTGTTCCCTTGCCGTCTGACCGCTTGAGATCGGACATAAGCCTCTTTATTTCTGGCCCTAGAATAGAGGGAGGGAAAGAGGCGATCTAGGGGCATGCTCCTGAGCCAGGCATCCTCTCCAAATCTGATTAGTTTTCCGTCCCCTAACGATAGAGTACGTGGTTGCTTCTCGATCTAGCGCATCGCATCATCTCATGCGTTTCTACCACGAGACAATCCAATCTTGAAGTTACCATATAACAATTATTGTAACTCCGAGAATTGTTTGTTCCGTAGTAGAAACAAATGGTTTTAAGTGAAAAACCCCATGATAACTTCACAAGAAAATCACAGCGATCCAGTTGCTGACCTCCCCTTCCTCAATTATGCTCCCGTGGGGCCGCGGAAGACACTCTAAGTATTATATCAATCTTGGAGTATTGTAGCTGAGAAAATAATTCTGAAAGATGTTCGTCCCGTAGTAAAAACTAATGGTTTTGAGTGAAAAAACCATCACAGCTTCATAATTACATCACAGCCATCCAGGAGCGGACCTACCTTGGGCCTAGGGGATTAACAGTTGCTCCGTTCAAAATAGAGGACCCGACCGGTTATTCACGACTCGCACGATTTGTCCCATATTCCCAAAGGACCGCTACCAAAATCTTCCTCCACTTGTGGCTTAACCCAAATGGGACGGCCTTTTGTTGCCTGATCAAAGGAAGGTTAGGTCCGCCGCCGGCCGAAGCCTCTAACTACAAGACAATGATGCCCCCTCTTGAATCTCCTCTCCTCTCCCTAGCTCTTTGCCCACCCCAAATTATTTGCCAAAATACAACTCCATGCTATTGTTTTATGAGCTCTCTCTCTCTCTCTCTCTCTCTCTCTCTCTCTCTCTTTAATTTGCTATTAAATTTCAACATGTAGATAATTTTAATAGCATCGTTATAGAGAAGATTGTTCAACACTTTTAGAAAATAAAAACTGATAAGGACAGTTGTCTTAAGAAGACTTTGTCAGCGATCCAAAAATATAAATTTTGCTAAGCAAATGCCTTTGAATTTTACATTACTTTCTAGTGTTTATGCAATTATGCAGACCTAAGAAAAAATTTTGGGTCTGTCACTGTCACTGCCAATGCCGCCCCATCGGCCCACCAACCGTCGCTCGTCATCGGCGAACAACCACCGGCCGCGCAGGCGCCGGTGGGTTGCAGGTGGTGGTGCCGGTGGGTTGCAGGTGGTGGTGGAAGAGCCTTCCAATGCTATCAATGAGTATTTTCTATGTAATCCGAATGCTGATTTAGGTGTGGAGGGGGGGGAGACAGTGTCGGTGAGAGTCACATGAACCCCATTTTCTTCCCGACGGCAGGGCAGTAGTTATCGTCGACAGGGTGAATAAAAACTTCAGGCTCTGATCCCCTCAGGTACGTACCCTCCTTGTGCGCTGCCTCGTCCAGGCAACAGGAACCGGACGATGACGTGTCGGTGGTCCATTGGTCCACCTGGTGCCGGCGGAAAAACTCACCACCAAGTGGTAGCAGACATTCATGGCCGATCTGAAGGAGAATCGCGAGCAGCCCAGAACTGGCCGGGGCCCACATGCGGTGGACAGCTCGCTCGCCGGGCTTTGCAACTCTGTGTTCCCTGTCCTGTTGGCCGGCCACACACTGTGCTGTTGCTGTTCCGGGCCGGGTCCGAACTCGCCGCCGGCGCGTTTACAGGGGGGGGGGGGGGGGGGGGGGAGGACACTTGCGCGGCCCAGTGATGAGGTCAGCAGTACACCCTGCCGGCGGCTGCCGCTCCGTCCGGTTTAGGGAGGGGTGGATTGAGGGGAGGTAGAAAGGGTGGGCCCTCCTTCCGTTTTATATCATCCGTCCACGTGGCCGGCACGTCGGGGCGAGACCACGTACGCCTTCCGGCATTGCAGCGGTTTTTTACGGCCGGAACGACGAATAATCACCGGATAGGATTCTGATTCTGAGGTTCTTGGAGCTCGGAGCCCTGGAATTTCATATATATATATATATATATATATATATATATATATATATATATATATATATATATATATATATGGGAAATGAGTTCCTATGACATGTCATAGGGAGTACCCTATGACATATGGTGAGTTAGTAATCCTAGAATATTTAGAATGTTCTGAATTTTTATGAGGATGATCACCCTATCTTAGATAGGACCCCCGCAAAAAATCAGCTCATTTTAAAACGTCTAGAGGCATCAAATATGATTTTCAATTTAACGGTTAAAATGGATGGCCGATAAAGCTTCTAGCATTTGATGCCCCAACAAGTTTTAGAATGCTTTGATTTTTTGTGGACAATCTATCTAAGGTAAGGTGATCACCCTAAAAAAAATTCAGCACATTCTAAACATTATATCATTACTAATTCACCATATGTCATAGGGTACTCCCTATAGGGGATGCTTAAATGCGGTCTGGGGTCCGTGCGATCCGCATCCATAGTCATCCGATGCACCACACTGTGCATCTGATGCATGCGGCGGGTGCATCGGACGGCTGCAGACGCGGACTGCACGGACCGCATTTAAGCATTCCCTATATATATATATATATATATATATATATATATATATATATATATATATATATATATATATATATATAGGGGGCTGCTTGGTTGCGGTCTGCGGTCTGTGTCCGCAGCCGTCCGATGCACCCGTCGCGTGCATCGGATGCATCGCATATCGCATCGGGCGGCTGCGGACCCAGACCGCACGGAACGCATTCAAGCATATATATATATATATATATATATATATATATATATATATATATATATATATATATATATATATATATATGAGGAATGGGATGCTGCCTATCAAAGCAGCATTTTTTGCTGCTTTGAGACATTGTTTGACCATCCTAGAAGTTTTGGAAATTGATGAAATTTGGTGAGGGTGTTGTCTAGGGTAAGATGATCATCCTCACAAATTTTCATCAAATTCCAAAACTTCTAGGGGGTTCAAATGGTCGAAGCAAAATCAGTCGTCTGCAGTCACCATTAAAATCTACAGCATTTTGCTTCGACTATTTGACCCTCTTAGAAGTTTTGGAATTTGGTGAAAATTTGTGAGGATGATCATCTTACCCTAGACAACACCCTCACCAAATTCCAAAACTTCTAGGATGATCAAACAATATCTCAAAGCAGCAAAAACGCTGCTTTGATAGGCAGCATCCCATTCCTCTCTCTCTCTCTCTCTCTCTCTCTCTCTCTATATATATATATATATATATATATATATATGGGTCAGGATCGGATGACCCAGCAAATTTTGACCCATTAATAACCCAGCACCCTTTGAGGCACTTAGAGGTTATAGAATGGGCTGATTTTTTGTAGGGATGTTGTCTATGGTATGTTGATCATCCTCACAAAAAATCAGCCCATTCTAAAACCTCTACGTGCATCAAATGCGCACTTCAAATCAACAGTTTTTGATTGTCAATTTTAACCGTTGCTTTGAAGAGCACCATTTGATGCACCTAGAGGTTTTAGAATGGGCTGATTTTTTGTAAGGATGATCAACATATCATAGACAACATGTCTACAAAAAATCAGCCCATTTTAAAACCTCTAGGTGGCTCAAAGGGTGCTGGGTTATTAATGGGTCATCCGATCCTGACCCTATATATATATATATACTAGTAAAAACCCCGTGCCCAAGGTCACGGAAAAGATTTCGAGGACGACAAAAATATTTCGAGGGCGGTGATTATTTTTTGAGGGTGGCGGCAACATTTTGGGGGCGACAAAAGATTTTTAGGGCGTGAAAAATTTTTAAGGGAGGGGTCAATATTTTAAGGAAGGTAACAATAATTTAAAAGTGATAATAATATTTCGAGGGATGTGATAATATTTCCATAAAAGCATTTTGGCAAGGACACAGACATTAGTTGGGGGCGACAAAATTCACTAATAACACAACTGCACTAATATTTTGCGTGAATGGACTCACGGACTACGTCGTATGCTCACAATATTTTGATGTAGGTGGGCCCCACTGATGAATCATATTCAACACTACAATGCATACACATTCTACCGTGACAGTGGCTTTATTTTTTTTTAATTTATTTGGATGATTAGGCTGATGTGAGAGGAGATAGCAAGGGGAAGAGAGAGCAAAAAATGTTTGAATTCAAATGAAAGAGGGACAAAAAAAGATAGAGGCAGCACCAGACCACAAACTCACGTAAAACTTTCATTTTGGTGATGTTTTGTAAACATAGAGCTGAACTTAAATATAAAACTCTTTAGTTACATAAGAAGCTTAATAATCTTGACACATGAAATATATATGTACACCAACTGAGGGTTATATTTTCATTCAAGTAGTCGTCTTTTACAAAATGTCAACAATACGATTGCATGGAGCAAGGTCATTAGGATTAATAGGATATAATTTTTGGATCTGATCACGAAGACTATAATATCAGGGATCTGATCAATGTAATCTTAAAATGATTTTACTTAAAATCAATGCTCATTAACAACCTAGGTAATGAAATACAAATCTCTTCGTAACTTATAATTTGACCATAAAAAACCAATGAACAAACCAAAATAAAACCAACAACATTGAACGTCTAGTTCTTGTTTCTTGTTACTCTTGATGAAACATTGAATCAATAGTAAGAATTTCTGCATAGAAATAAACAAAAATAATTAACCAACATAAATTGAGGCCAAATTTAAACAATAGAAATTTAGAAGCATTCCACCGCGAGTAAGCTTGCTAGGTTATTATCAGTCGTGGAACGATTATAGAAATAGTGTTTTAAAATAAGAAAAAAAAATTGTTGAATTATGTCAACATCAACTTACTTTGGATTAACCTAAGATACTAATAGAATGTGAGTTAGTTTCATTTCTCTTGATGAAACATAGGATCGAAAATCCCTTTGGCCTTGGGTGCATTTAACAGGCCGGCACATGCGCTAGGTCGAACTTCACTCTTGGAGGGATTATTCTAAGTCTGAATTGGGCCATTACCTAAAAGATTTTGGGACATCCATTGATATCAATAATAAAAAATAAAAATCTACTATATCAAGACAAATCCAGAAATATCAAAGAAGGTATGGGTTGAATTAAGCGGCCGACAAACACCATTCCTACTCGTCATTCTTGAAAATGGTCAATGCACCAAACAGAAAAGACTTTTAAACACCCACGGACCCTCTCTATGTATTATACAACATAATATATATAGCCTTACAAAATATAAAAAGATTGTGATGTCCAAGTAATGCCAAATAAAACACAATTTGATCAATGATCCTATTAAATGCTTTTAATGGTGATTCCTATTAGTTCAAAACTTTGATGCCTTATCACCGTTCAAAAAAACAGGGGT
The DNA here is from genome assembly GCA_947650365.1 of Chamaelirium japonicum. NCBI lineage: Eukaryota > Viridiplantae > Streptophyta > Magnoliopsida > Liliales > Melanthiaceae > Chamaelirium > Chamaelirium japonicum. The sequence goes on along the minus strand of OX393549.1, from coordinate 44,655,087 downwards.
TGTGATCATCATTCCAAAAAACATGGTATGTTCCTCAACACTTAATTTTTTCTTGATATTTTTAAAGTTTATCATTTAAAAAAAACCAAAAGAATCATTGATATGTGATTAATGATCCCATTCAAAAAAACAGGAGTTTTGATCATCATTTTAAATGCTCTGGATTGAACACATTGTGATCACTGATCTCAGTCAAAACTTTGATTCATTGATCTCAAAAAAGACAGCTTTGAGTTTAATACCAAAAAAAAAAATCTTTAGGATTGAACATCAAAAAATCAGTGATCTCATTCAAAAAAAAATAGAAAGCTTGAGTTCAAAATAAAAAAAAGAAACTAAAGAATCAGTGATCCAATTGAAAACATTGATGCCTTATCACCATTTCAAAAAACAGGGGAAGTGAGAATGAAGTGTGCCACTTAGAGAATGAAGTGATGCCTTATCACCATTTCAAAACTTTTAAGAAATTGCTGTATAATATACAACATGCGTATAAAAAAGCAAAAAAAACATCAACCTAAATAAAAAAAAAAGCACAAATCGTTTGGCCTAGTAAAAAAAAAAAGTACAAATACGGTACGCTATTTTTATCTCTCTCTCTGCATCCTATTTTCATCTATATGTACAGGAAAAAAGAAGAAGCTATTAACAGCACCAACTATTTCTGTACATGAAAAAAAAAAAAGATAAAAATCGAAGGCAAGAAAACATGTCTCCTTTCTCCAGTGATTCCCCGGGGATTACTTCTCCTCTTGCTGATGAAATGCAAAGCAAGTGGAATCAATACCTAAACTCTTGGAGGGAAAAACACACACACGCACAGATTCAGAGAGAGGAGAGAGAGAAAGAGATCCTTGCCTCGTCCTCCTCCCCCTCTACGTTGATACTTGGAATACCTATGATCTGAATGGAAGGTTTTTTTTTTTAATTGCAGACAGGATCTAGGTATATTGTTGATACTCACCGTTTCAAACGAATTCCTTTTTCTCCCCCATTGAAATCACAGCAAGAGGGAGTGGGTGAGAGGAAATTAGGACTATTTACATACCCTCGCGACAATTCCGATCCCCCCGGCGATATCATGTACCTGGAATCAAGAACAAAAAATCAAGAAGTTAGAGAGAGAGAGAGAGAGAAAGAGAGAGGGAGAGAATGTCTGGTCGCCGGTGTCGTCGGAGTACCTCGTGGCCGCTGGAGTTGGCGTCGTAGTTGGTGAACATGAGATTAGGGACGTTGAAGAAGCGCTCGTGGTGGCGAAGTCACTGGCCCCGCTTGTGGCATTGCTGGTGAAGTTGTCGGTGACGATGATGCCACTGATGGAGTAGAAGGCGAAGGAGTCGTTGTGGCCGGCGGAGTCACGACTGTAGCGTTGGAAGGTGTCGGTGGGGACGTTAAGGCCGTCGGAGTAGCCATCGCAGCCTCCTCCTGCAGAGGAAGCCATCACAGCCTCCTCCTCCTTGATCCGTCCTCCATTCTCCTCCTCGAACTACGTGCAGTGACTGACCGAGGCGGGGCGACGTGGCAAGGGTCCGATCCTGTCGATAGGCAAGAGAGGAGACTAACCGAGGCGGGATGATGTTGCGAAGGTCGGGCGGCACTGATTGAGGCCAGGGGGGAGCAAAGCGGGGTCGAATAGCAAACAGGCAGAACCATCGGCGCTCAACAATTAAGATCGGGGTTGATGGTGAAGTCAATCCTTTGAGGCAGTGGTGATGAGAAGTGTAGCCGCAGAGAGAGAGAGAGAGAGAGAGAGAGAGAGAGAGAGAGAGAGAGACCATCAAGAAGATGCAGATCTAACCTTCCAAAAAAAAATGCAGATCTTGGACTACAGGTTCCCCTGCAGCATCAACCCCCGCCTCCACCTCCATCACTTCCTCTAGGGTCCGCAGGGAGGTGCACGCCGCATGGAGAGAGAGAGAGAGAGAGAGAGAGAGAGAGAGAGAGAGAGAGAGAGAGAGATCTAGGGGTGGACCTGGAGAGGGAGGGGATTAGGGCTTGGGCAGAAAGGGGGTGAGCAGGGAGGCGCGCAGAGCGAGAGAGAAGAGAGAGAGAGAGAGAGAGAGAGAGAGAGAGAGTAGGGCACGGCTGCCTGTGGATTTCGTTGCACGACCGGCTGCTGCTTCGCCTCCTCTAGATCCTGACCCCGCCGGCGACGGCAACCGGAGAAAAAGAGGATTGACTTCGTCTCCCCGAAGCCGGAGACGGCAACCGGAGAAGAAGACCGGGGAGGGGTGCGGCGGATCTTGGTGCAGGCTGGCGAGGGTGCGGCGGATCCTGGTGCAGGCCGGCGAGGGTGCCGCGATCCGAGAGCAAAGGCACCGGAAAGCTTGGGCAACGAAGGGAAAGGGGGGGCGGGGGGAGCTCTGGATTTGCAGCGAAGGGAGGGGAGAGGGGGGCTCTCAATCTGCAACGACGTGGGGGAGGGAAGGGGGGCGATTTTTCGAGGGACGATGGGCATTGGGCGCTCGCGATTTTCCGAGGGATGGAGGGAGGCGCGGGAGAAAGAGCTGCGGGCTCCGAGGCAGGCCATCGATCGATTTAAGAGGGGGGGCTGCGAATGGGGGTGGTTCGATCGGACGGACGGATCTGCGGATGGGGTGGGTTCGAACGGACGGACGGATAAGATGGAGGCACCGAGGGCTCTCTATTAGGAGGAGGTATTTAATAGTCTGATGCGATTTAAGAGACTGATTTAAGGATGTGGGGCTAAGAAATGGGCGACTGTGATTTGTCTCCCAGTTTATCCCTCTTCTCTGCATAAATCTGGGCCATTGCTTTGTCTCAGTTCATTTGTCCCCCCCACAACCGTCGTCCCTTATTATATACTAGTAATGCCCGTGCCTGTCGGCACGAAAAAGATTTCGAGAGCGAGGACAATATTTCGAGGAAAGTGATAATATTTTAAAAATGACAACAAAATATTTTAAGAGCGATATAATATTTCGAGGGTGATAACAATATTTCGTGAGCAATGGTAATAGTTTGAGGGTAGTGACAATATTTCATAAGCAATGATGATTCTCGTGTTTGTAGGCACTCGAGTAAGGCGAAAAATTGGTTCGGCGATGCCCATAATCAATGGGGACACCCACATTCGGATGGGGAGCCCACACATGAGGAAAACAACCTAATTCGTCGGCAACGTCCACATTTCCCAAATCTAATTCACAACTTAATTGAGCCCCCCAACCTATACATAGTTCCCACATTCGACGGGGGCATCAAAATTTGTTCGGTGGTACCCACATTTGGCAAGGGTGCCCACATTAGATAGCGAAAACCATGTGCCCGAGAGCACGCAAAAAATTTCAAGGGCAACACAATATATTTCGAGGGGTTGAAAAAATCATCGGTGGAAACCCACATTTGTGAGCCTTGCACTGGCCCGAGCCGATTAACAGCCCTGCTTCCAGCTTGTGGGGTAATAAAAAATCTTCAGCCCGAGAGAAGGAGAGGGCCGAAGATGCTGAAGGTCGGAAGGGGCTAAGGGT